>OZ020198.1:4401105-4782259 GCA_963971165.1 Philopedon plagiatum
GGCGAACTGTTGTTTAATTTAGCCATTTCAATAGTTAATGAATAGTCCAAGCCAATGTGCAATTTGTGTCAGTAGCCGTCGTCTAAATCCTGTCAAAAGGAATTAAGATGGTAAAGACCTCTGCCATTTAGCCAAAAATATTTTCCCAAATTTGGTTAAATTTATTGTGATGGTGACCTACTAAAAATTATGCAAAACAGTATGTAAATTGGTGTCAAAAAATGCTAATGCCCCTGGCTTTGACATTCTATTTTGGTATAATCTTTATTGTGTTTGGACACATCTCATCTTTTGTATTTTTAAATATAATAGGTGCGAAACCTTTTTAATATTTATTTTATTTATATACAATGGTTACTGGCGTCGTTGTGCTTTTACCTACTTATCGCTTGCATAATGCATGATGTTTGCCATTTTATATTTTTTTCTCTGATTGTTTTTAAAGTACCACATTAAAAATTCTAAAAATATCCTTAAGAACAGGTTCGTAAATATAAATACTAATTATAAAACGTAGTAGATTTTAATGGTGGTACCTAAAGAAGGAAAACGGTACGCTTGTCAAATCGCCTGGGGCATCAACCTGTTTATCAACTTTAATAATTACGATATAGTGATGGGCGAATGTTTTTAAAGTCGATCAGTTATACTCAGTCGTAAGAGGTGTAGGTTCTGCTACTATAAAGAGATTTTGTTAGAAGAGGGTTCATGTTTATATCGGTATTGTCCTGGTCATCCACCTTTGCTAGGCTGTTGCCACATTTACCCTCCTTCTTTTGATATTTTACGGGCTTATATTGAAATTTTAGACACCCAGAATTAATTTCTTTAAATAAACACTTTGCCGAACTCTTTCATAAGAGACTATTATAGATAGATAAGGTTACTTCTAGTGGTCAAGAGGCAAATAAAAAAGAATCGGCTTAAAATTCAAAATTTAGAGAATGGGTTCAACTTCAAGTATATTATTATTTACTGGCTTGCGCCCGCGACTTTGTCCGCGGATTAACAATTTTACTCCATTACAAGCTTTGAAACCCCATTTTACCCCCTTAGGGGTTGACCCAAGCAAACCCAAGCAAACTTTCAGCCTCCTTTTGATCCCATTAGGGGTTGAATTTTGAGAAATCCCTTCTTAGTGAGTCTTTACATTATAATATAAAACTACTGACCAAATTTCATATGTATAGCTTCAGATGTTTCGGCCCGGCGATGATGAATCAGTCTGTCAGGACATCCCATTTTTGTCATTTTATTATTTTTTTTTAATCAATAATCATTTTATTCAAAAACACTATAGTTTATAAAATTTATTTTTAATCCCAAAACGCTGCGTTTAGTGTAATATCAAATTCTGTTTTCTGCGGATTTATTTAACCCTCTTCCTACAAATTAAACCACCATATTTTTAAAAAAGCATATAGAGGGCGGTTAATAACATAGTACCTACATAGTACATATGTATATATATTTTTCGTGAAACAATCAATAAATCTTTTTTACTCGTGCTCCATGAAACTATTAACAATCAATTGCTAAAAATGAAACAGCTTTAAAAAATGTATTTAGTCTAGATCTAAATTTGTAAAACGTGTTTAAACAATAGGACATTTTCCGGTTTATTAGAAACCTCTTATTATTATTTTTGAAGCTATTTCTAAATGATGTATTTCCTGAAAACAATAACACTTTTAATCGCACACAACAACGCTTCATAAATTCATGCGATTTATATACTTCTCCTGTGTTAAGTCGTTCTGGGGTACTCAAGCGGCAAAATTAGCCTATACCTGGATCGCGTTACCGAGTTTAATGAACAGTAGCCGCAATAATAATGGTAAAATGAGGTGGACAAGGCATAGGTTCAGAGACCAGAGCGGGGCCAGCAATTGTAATCAGTACCGGGGCCAGAGTACTACCGCGGTCCATAACCCCGCACGCGTGCACTTGGCAACAGCGCATCGGTTCAGCTGACACCTGCAGCGTATCTTTCTGTGGGGGCGGGGGGCGCGGAGCGAGTACTCGCGAGCCGCTTTCCTCCCGTCCTCCGCGTACCCCCAACCGTCACAAATCCCCGGGACACGACTAAGATATATACACACACTACATGCTTATAAAAACGAAATCAGTAAAACCGGAAAATTGACTATACCTAAGTAAAATTTGTCAGGAAGTACTACTTCTTACAGTCCTAAAGGAAAGATAAATTTTTTAATTTTCTTCTGATGAACCTAGAACTCATCAAAAGTGCTGCTAAAAATATGTAATATAAAGCTGACCCCTTCGGAAAAAAATAAAGTCACAAAAATTAGGAATAAAGCTTTACAATTAATAACCAGCGACTTGTTACGACTTGTATGGAGCTGGCCGTAGCCAGTACCGCCGTGTCATTTTAAGCGAATTTCGTAAAACAAAAGTGTTTTTTCATAAGAACCTGCAGTAATCATCTTTACCACTTGGTTGCCAGATTTTAAGCCGTGTTGCAGGCTGTATCTGCGCATTTAATCGGACCGGTGGTACTGCAACCGCGCGCGGGGGCGGGAGTGTGGCGTGATGTCAGTGACGTCACCGCAGCACCAGGTCAGGGTACCGCGGGGGGCGACGGGGCAGCGGCCACGTGTTCGTTAGATTCGGTCCAGCCTGTACTACGCAACCCACAGATCAAGGACAGTTTTACGAGCTCCTGCATCTACTACTTATTTTCTTATTTTATGTTAGTAAATGCTCCATGCAGCGCACGTTGTGCAGCGCAATCAGTAGCGTAACGACATTATAATAAAATGACATAAAAGTTACATTATTAAATTGTACTGTGTTTTTAGAGTTTTAGTAGTAACAACAAAGTCGCGCCGTTAAAAAGGTTTTCTTTTCATTGTTTATTCAGATGTTATGTCACAAAAGTTTTTTTTATTTTGGCTTT
The DNA here is from genome assembly GCA_963971165.1 of Philopedon plagiatum. NCBI lineage: Eukaryota > Metazoa > Arthropoda > Insecta > Coleoptera > Curculionidae > Philopedon > Philopedon plagiatum. The sequence continues at coordinate 4,404,026 of OZ020198.1, forward strand.
TTATTTTAACGCTCTGACACTGTAACTTGTAGATCTTTTATTTCTATAATATCCAAAAAATATCATAGAAATAGTTGATAAAATCCCTGTACACTGACAATGAACGTAACACGTAACCAAGGTACCTACCCTACCCCTGCTTACCTTTAAAAGTCAATTTAGGCTGGAGGAATCCCAGAAAATATTTGTTGGAGTTTTTTTTGTATATTTTGTAAACTAAACATTCAGGTTTTTGTTTTTTTCCTCCTAGAAAAATAAAAAGGAATATCTAAAACCAACCTTAAAGTACGCTACTGGTAACTTTACACTGATGGCCCCAGGCTCTGGCAACCAAGGCCACGACAATAGTTGTATTAAGCCTATTATTACACAGATAACATAACAGATTTTACATTTATAAACCAAGCTGCTGGGTTTAACTGAAGGCCCATTTTTATTTGTCACCAGTAATGGGTCCACCGACGGCATAAAACCACAATTATATCTCACAGCTACTGTTTTTTTGTTTTAGTCATCTCTTGTTCGTAATGCTGCATAGATAAAATTAAAAAAAAGAACAAACACGGCATTTTGAGCACAGAACTCTGTAGAAAAGTGTAGCAAAACCTTTTGATTATCAATTCTCATAGAAAAGTAACAGCTTATTTTAAAACGTATGTTCTTTGAAAAAAAGTAAAACAAATTTAAATAAATAATTTTCTTCTAAAATTTAAACAAAAAATTATTTAAGATCAAAACGTGGGATGATGGCTAACGCCATATATATGATTTTTTTTTTTAGAAAAAACAAAGAGCATGAAAAATTATTTATTTATCTTTTAAACTCTTAAACTTCAAGGGCCTCAAGGCAACCCGATCTTTAATGCATAATATACGTGTTAACTTTTATTTGATTTATCCAACACAATGGTATTGCAACACTTGCAGTTTCAAGGCAAAGCCTGTCCCCTATTGCTTCCCCCCTTTCCCCAGCTCAAAGAATAATTAATTGGTAATGCCAGTGACTATAATAATCATATTAAAAAACAATAAACTAGTAGCCTTCGTTTAAACACGTTATATAATGACAGTGTCGCAAAAAATTAAAATAATGTTTATGTTAATTAAGGCTTGATATTTATAACAAACGCATGTTTTATGAAAATAAGCCTTTAAGGCGTAATAATAGGTACCTACACCATGTTTACATTTTTCTATTTTGCCAAATGCTAATAATGTTTAGCAAAAATAAATTCTGTTCGTGTTTTAAAAAATGACCTATTCTAGTAAAATACATCTAAAAATTATATCCATGCACCATGATTTTTTTATTATTAATTATGGCACCAAGTGTTTACTTTTGCTCTGAATTACTGTGTCCTGGAGCCATTTTTAACACTTATTATACGTCAAATATGAAACATAGAGAACTCAAATTAAAGATAAAAATTTGTTTTAAAATAAACAAAAGAGGTCCATTAACTCTTGTCGAGCTTAATTAATCAAAGTGATTTACTTAAATCCACTTAAATTATAATGTCTCATAAAAAGTTTTTATTTTTTCTCCCACTTAAATGATGCGTAGCATTAATTAATAATTAACACCAATTAAAGTTTTAGAACTAGATAGAGTAATAAATTGCACACAAGTATGGCCTTGTTTTTATTACGGTTATACGGATAAACTTATCATTAGCGTACAGGCATAAAGACTAATTAGACATCTTTTAGTACCGTGGAAAAAGACTAAATTAGTCATCATTAGTTTCTGCATAATAACCCATCATTTTATCAAAAATAAAAACATAAAATAATGATTTAGAATATACTAGCATAACCTACGATAGGGATTTTTATGATGTGATAATAATTACACTTCCATACGTTACAGTTTCAGAAAATTATTTAGTGGATAAATAAACAAGCAGTACAAGTTTGAAATATTAAATGAATATACTCTTTATATTCTATCAGCCTTGTTAATGTCCAACCTGTCCAGGTCCTCCGTTAGTCAGTTTGTATATATATATATATATATATATATATATATATATATATATATATATATATATATATATATATATATATATATATATATATATATAAACACGTGGCGTTCACAATAAAGTAAACATTAAAATAGGTGTTTCTGCAACGGTGTACTAAGCTGATCCAAAGCAAACTCAATAAATTAGCATCTAAATTTATCATTGGAGTTGCTCATGTAATTTTCCAACATTTTAATATCCATTAAATCACGCAAGTGAGCGGAGTAAATATAGCTGGATGGAACAGGAGCCCAACACACACGTGTTAAGAGCTAGCAGGTTGCCTTAAAATAGATTAATTGCTTCAAATGACATTTTACGCACTTTCTGTTGCCGTATTTCGTTTGTTTTGTTTTAATTAGTATACGAAGTCAAAGGAGTACGTAATAGGACCCACATAATATCTACAATTTATTTGTTTTTTGTTTCCTCGTCATAGTTTAAAATTGAAATTTCTTTGAGCAGTTGAACTTGAACTTGTACCGTGCCCCTGGTCAAAATAATTGAATATTTTCTTTTTATTTTCCACACTAGAAGAAAGAAACGGGCTCCCTTACTAACTTAATCCTATGCCTTTCTACCGTAGGGTCATGGGCGCCCATAGAGTAAATTTCAGAGGGGGCCAGCCCAGCCAAAAAACCGTATATTACAAAATCACGAAGTTGAGCAGTTGTTCAAAAGCTCCGTGGAACCTGACCACAGGGGGGAGGGGCAACAAGAAATGATATTATTTCTGGGGTAATATCATGATTTCCTGGGGCTTTTCCCTAACTTTATTCTATATTATATTATATATTATATTTCTTCTTCTGTAATCTGTTTTATGTCTTGCCTGTTAGTGTGTCTTCTGTCTTCGTTTTCTATTTCTGTTCCTACCTCTGCTCTATATAATTCTTCGAAGTGTCGTTTCCATCTTTCCAACCTTGTCTTTTGTAATAGTATATTCTTTCCTCCTTCTTAGTTGTTTTAATGTTCCATAAAATAGTTTCTGGTTTTCTGTGAAATTACTACTCATTATTTCTCCGAATTTTTTCCACGATTCTTTTTTGGCTTCCTTGATCGTAATTTTTGCTTCTGCTCTCTTTCGTTTATGTTTTTCATAATATTTTTGTCTGTTGGTACCTAGGTACTTTTTTCGTAGTTGTTTTTCCTTTTGTATTATTGTTTTAAGATTTGTACTCCACCACTCCGTTCTTTTTATGTCTAAGTTACTCATTTGGGCTTTATGTACCACAGCTTTCCTTTCCATCATTTAAGATCGTTTTCTTAAATTGTGACCCTCTACTCCTACCTCTTGTTGGTTTTTTTTTAGCATCTTGTTTATTGCTTCCTTTATTTCGGTCTGGTGTCGTTTTCTTTGAGCTTGTAGCTTTTTATTTTTTCTTTTACTCGTTTTCTTCTTTTATCCGGTTTGTTCTGTTTTGTTGTTTGTAATTTCATCCTTAGTAGATAATGATCACTTGCGATTTCTGCTTTTCTTGTAACATTAACATATTTTACTTGTTTAAATTTTTCTTTTCACACAAGAAATCTATAATTGATGTTTCGGTTCTGCTGGTCATCACTCGTGTATACTTGTGAATACCTTTATGTTTAAATTTTGTGTTAGCCATAACTTACTCATTATCGACACACATTTCCACTATTCTTTGTCCATTATTGTTTTCTCGTCCTTTATCCCTCCTTTCCTATTATGTTTTCTCATCCTTTATTGATATTTCCGACTCGTCCGATCAAGTCTTCCATTATTATGGTATATCCTTCCGCGCAGTCTATTTCTTGTTGAAGAGCAGTGATGTAAGTATATGTATAATATGTATCTGATTCTATATTCAAGTATTGTTTGAAAAACTCCTTTATTTCCTCTTTCATTCCCAATTCATGTTTCTAATTTATTTTTAATTCTACCTGCGGAAATACCAACTTCCGAAAAATAAATATAGAGTGAGCACCTTCAACAATTTGCCATGCATTTTTGCATTTCTGCGTATCAAAATCGACGTTACTATAAAAAAAGACCGTTGTAAGTAAAAGTAGGTAAATTGAAATATGTTTCAGATAAATTTTCATTTTGAAACTGTATATCTGCAGTTGAATATGGAGTAACAATTATTAATAACATAAGCTGACCTGAACAACCGGTATTTAAAATATGTAGCTAGACTTTTTCTCCGTGTACTTATTTTAACACTTAATTTTGTTTGTGACCCGATACACTTGTTTTGGCATAGAGTACATAGCGGGGGAACATGTGCAACGTTTATTTTTTAGAGAAGCATAAATACGTTAGGAAATAGAAAGGGACTGAAGGGGGAACAACAGGTGCAAGCAGCCCTACCTGCTCCTGTCTGCAATGCAACACAGGGATTTCAGAAGGGTCGTCGGGATAGATTAATTCACATTTCGACATCTCTTTGAAGAGCATCTTTTAGGACGGGTATAGAGAATTTTATAATATCTGTTGTTTTTATTATATGAATAAAAAAATATATTCCATACAAATTTACATACTAATATTCTTAAATAACATGCATAGTGAAGCGTTAATAAGGACTGATAACAGTAATTGATTTTTTCCATTTTTTTTGACAATCTTTGTTAGATCTCCAAAGCATCTAAAATAATTTCTACTTACATCTGTTATTCTTTTAAAAAGTAAACTGATATTTAACTGTTACTTTTACAGCGATAATAAGATAAGTTACAGGTTTCTATCTTCTAAGTGTTAAGAAGATTATGCTAAACCCCTGGTTACATAATTATTAAAAAACCACTACTTATTACCCAAGGTTTGTTTTGGAGTAAACAATTTTTGCCAACCTACAATACCAATATCAGTTCTATTTAGTCCTTAAATCAATAAAATTATTAACAGTTTTGTCAACCAAAGTTAAGATCTGTACCAAAGTATCTAAAAAGATTATATTCAAGTATCTAAAAGATCATATTCAATAAAAGCACATTTCTATTTTCTTATGACACGTCCAAAGATTGATGAGCACTTTTTACAAAGTGACCCAAAGTTACATTAAACGAACACGTGGTCTGGTCTCTATTATAAGACTGATAGCATAGCCGTCGATTTTAAATTTACTTTGTATACAAACAGTCTTTTTTCTTGGCGTGGGTCTTTCCAACAAAAAATCGCGTTTAGAAGAAAAATTAAATTTGTTTTTACTAGACCGCATCCAAAGTATGTATAATAAAATAACAACAGAACGTGAAATCTCTTTAAAAAATTATAATACCTTTTTATAATCATGGTACTTTTAACTTTCTAATACTTTTTGAAGACCACTGTATAGCCTTACGCCGTACAAGTAAGTATAATCCAACTTCATCTTTGTTGTTAAGTTTTTTATTTTTGTTTATTTGTGCCAGCTCCCGGTGTTGGGCTGGCTGTGTGTGCCCGAGGCCATCTTGAAACAGCCATCATTTATAAGTGTAGCGATACGAAGAACTTGATTCCGAGGTTTGCTTCGCCTCAAGATGTTGATGACCTTATACGTACGAACCCTCGGTCTCTCCTGATTTAGGTTCGTGCGACCAATTTTTTAATCTATTTGCCAATATTGTCACAAATTTTGTGGCCCTAATCGTATTAGAATTTGCATCTACAGTTTTTTTTATGCATTATCAAACTAATTTTGGTTCAGAATTTCGTTTATAATTCTTTGACACTTTTCTATTAATGGTATCTTTTAGATACTTGCCATTTCCCTACTCATAATAGAAACAAAATCTCTAAAAAAAGCAAAACTGGAAAACGTACTTTTGATTTATTTATAGAGTACAAGACCTCACACTTTGAATCCAAAAATTAAAATCCATATTATTGATTTTATGAGCTGTTAAAATTACTACACAATCGGATATTTCCGTAATTTCTATGGCTTATAAACCGATTTTATGAACCAAGAATAAGCAATACAGAATCTTTCAACTAGCAAAAATGACCGAATATTGTTTTACCTCTTTTTAGAGAAAGAAAATAAATCTCCATAAGTGACAAATCACAATTTCAGGTATTAAAAAAATTAGTAATTTTATTTACCAACTCAGCAGAATGATATTCTTGAGTTCTTTTTTTCATGTGTTCTTATATTTATCAAGAAAATCACGTTTGCAATTCTTTCTTGGACTTGTTTTTGAAAATTATATTGGATATTTAATCTGCACGCAGTGTATTGTATGGTATGTTATTTTTTCAGTAACGTACTGCCAAGCCATAAATAAAATTAAGAATGACGTGTTGTGAAATTCTGTTAAATCAAACATAATATTTTAAAATTGTGAGTTATCGCAAAGGGTATGGTACTAGACTAAAAATATTAGTTTCACATGAACTTGTACTTATAGTAGATATGTTAAAACAGAATTAATAAAATATTTAACAAGACACTTTTTTCAAAGTCTGTCTCTCATCATATTTCATCAAGTCAAAATTTTGGTTTGTAATATTTTTTTGTTTTTTATGTTCTGACAGCCCACGACGACCGAAGTCTAAGTACTATGTACCGTGGGTGTACTGGGTACTGTAATATATAAGGATTTTAAGATATTTATATTTTTTGAATGGAAAAACTCACTAGTATTTAATTTTGGGTCAATCTAAAATATGGACGTCTGTATCTAAATGTTTCCTTAGTAAAAATTCTTGGTGTCCTTAACCGCACAACGTCATCCAGTAAGACAATTATTTTAAAACTAGTTTTGAAATAAGTTTCTTGTGATATACATACATACATACGTCTATCTGTATATGAAACTGTTATGTCTTTTTATAACTTATCCTAGTAATAGTACACTTAGTTTTGCTAAAATTCTAAGTAGAAACGAACATTATGTAAACAAGTGTCTTTCGAGGATATAATCGGGCTGTGCGGGTGACCTTAAGGTCATAAATATTCTTACACACGTGCTTAAGTACCTCTAAATTATCGCTCTGTTAAGTGGTTGTTTGTTAACAAATGACCCAGCCCATACGAGTGCTTTAATTCCACAACCATAATTATTTTTCACGGCTAGCGTCAAAATATCCTTTTGACATTTTTAATGTCCAAATAGACAACGACCTCTCAAATTAATTTTAAAACTTGTAACAAAAAGCTCGATTACTGGTTTCTTATTGCTTGCAAACCATATTTTTTTTAATTTTTTTTTTTAGTTTTAGAGGGGCCAGTAATAGCATTTCATTGGTTTATTAATATAATATGAATTAAACAGAGTCGTTAAAACCATTTTGGAAAAAAAATCATCTTTGTTGACACAAAAACAAAGTTACTTAAGAGAAAAAAATATTTTGAATATTTGGATTAAGCTTTGACCTGGCATAAAACTGGATGCTGTGCTGACCATCTAAGAAATATTTTACACACCTTAAATATTCAAGAATGACATACAGACCAAATTACATTTTGTAGTGTCGTTCAAAAAGAATCCAAAAATATATATGTACATACATTAAAAACAATAAATCAGCACTTTTTTGACATCTATAATGATTTTAAAATGCTTTTGCTAAATGATTTTATGGAATATTAAATTGAATGTATCTATTAATTAATGTATGGTAAATAAATCTTTGCCAGGACTATAACAAATGCTTTGTATTTACCTCATTTTCATTAATTGTTGTCACTACGTAAACAATATAATTTGTTGGGGCTATTATGTTAGTAAATATCGATAGATATTTATGCATTTCACCTTCGAATAAAATATTTTGTTAAGTTCAGAAATTTTTTGTTTGGAATTCTTTTTTCTATTAACCCTAGTTAATAAATAATAATCTTTATTTCTCAAATAACAACTTTTAAAATGATATATTAAATTAATGATGAAGCCCACATATTTTTCTAAGGTATATTTTCTTTGAAATAAGTATGGGTTAGGAAATAACATGCAACTTTCTTACAGAAAGTTTAAACGGTACTTTAACAACAACAATATTTTTTATGGACAAATTGTTTAATTTCCTTTCGTCCCAAAACGGCACCTACTTATTAATTACTTTTTTATTTTTTATAGTTGATGGTGGTTCCAAGTACTAAGCAAGTATAATAAGAAAAATCATAATAAGTGGTCATTTTTCTTCCCAAAAGTCATGGGATCTATAACAATACCATACTATACGGCAACTAAAACGACAATGGTACTTTAAAAATAGTATATAATTAAATCTGGTCGTCCGTTATATATTAAACTCTACCGGGTGGTTCTATCTCAATCTATAAAGTCTTCATTATATTTTTCCAGATAAGATAAGTGTTTAAAAACTATGACGAAAGTACAAAAGCGTTATATTTTGCTATCTGAGCATTCTTATATTTATTAAAAACGCAAAAACCATTTTAATAAATATTATTTTACATGCAGATGAGGCTTTTACTGCTTTTTCAACAATGGCGCTTGTGATTTTTTGGCTTTATAAAAGGGCTATTTCAATAAAGAAACACCAAAAGTTTTTTTCATACTTGAAGACCACACCCTCTGAAAATAAAAACAAGAAATAATTAAATATTTTACTGCTGGACCCCTGAGTAATGGAACGTTTTCACGTTCAGAGTATTTTTAAAGATCCTTTTCTAAAGTATTTTTCTTCGCTGCAAAATTTTGTAATCAATAATTTCGTTTGTCTAGTCTTTAAAAAAATTGTACATAAAAATAAAAATCGTAAGAACATCACTCTGTATTGTATATAACTTAATGATACTGACCAAGCAGGCATTAAAATACAGTTCTATTGGACCAGACAAGTTTCTGTCTCAAGAAACCAGCAGGTACTTTGACTCCACTTCTGGGTACTTAAAATCACTTTTACAGGCACGTAGTGGGTATATACCTACACAAAAAACATCACGAAGATAAAAAGTCCTGAAATAAAAAGCACATCAGCTGGAAGGTTAGAACCGGTTTGAGAGTATAGTGTTTTCCTTTTCTCCTTCTAGTAGTACTACAACTACTGCTACTACGTTGTAGATTTGCCAGGTGAGTTTGCTTTATATTAATACAGTGGCTCAAACGTTATTGGTAATACTACCATTCTTATTGATATATATATATATATATATATATATATATATATATATATATATATATATATATATATATATATATATGTATATATATATATATATATATATATATATATATATATATATATATATATATATATATATATATCAGTGGCGGTCACAGCTTTTTTCAAGGGGGGGGGGGGCGGTTTAGTAGGTGTTGGGTTGGCCCAATCGTCGGGTTAGTGTGTTACAAAAAAAAATTGCCTATGTATATTCAAAATTTCTGTTAAAAAAGCATGCATGCAATTTTATCTAGGCCACAATCAATTCTAGAGACGTGTACTGCCTGCACCTACGGTTTTAAATTTTTTGTTTTACCCGCATCGATCATTTATTATTTCTTCGTTAAAAATAGTGTCTTGGGTTAAGAGGGTAAGGGGGGGGGGGCGATTGCCCCCCCCCCCCCTGGGACCGCCACTGTATATATATATATATATATATATATATATATATATATATATATATATATATATATATATATATATATATATATATATATATATTTGTGTATTTGTTGCAAATTAGGTCCTTCCGATTTTCAAGTAAAATAAAATGAATACCTGGAATTTAAAGTTTATTTGCATGTATACAAATTTTCCTGGTGAATTTCTTCTCCAACGCAAATTAAAGGGATCAAGACGCTCAATAATTGCATCATCAACTGGAAGACTATATTAGATCCACGCGCACTATGCACATATGGCGTTTGCGGCTTGTTGGACACATGTGTGACATTTATAGCACAGCTTGGTTGCACACGTACAGTAATGCACGGCTTTTTTCCCTTTTTTTGCTAAAGGCATTATGTTATTTTATTTATGTAACCTAAATTCTGTCCAATAAATCTGTTATTGTTAAGTATTTTTACAGAATTCGCATAAATAATCGTTATAAACTATTAAAAAAAAACTTAAAACATAAGTATAGTAGGGCTAACTACAATTTGTCTCTTTCGATGTGTTGAAAGATGTAAATTTTCATGGTTGAAGTAGGTAATTGGTAAAGGAAATTTAGATATCAAATTTAAAAGATATGATTTTTTCTTTGAGGAAATTTAATAGCTTCACTATCAGGTATGCACAAAAGGTGTCACATAATGGATTTTAACTACTTACATAGTAGATGTTAAAGTATTTTTATTTTAAAAGCACATTATTGGAAAATGCAAATATGCCTACCAGCCCGAATGGCAAATGTCCGCAATATTATTGCGTGAAACACTAGCACTTGCTCCCCCACTTTGTGTTGTCCAGTACTTGACCAGTTCTCTGTGCAAACTACAACTAAGAAATGATTTTACAAAGTTTTAAAAAAATACACTTTTTTTAAAACAGTAAAATCCTTATATTTATATGTTTAATATATCATCTTAGGTTTCTACTGGCAGTCTCAATCATGCAAGGATGTGAATAATAAAACTTATTTCAGTTTACATATTTCATTTAGGCCTTTACCAAATTCAGACGACACTCCTATTGTTAAGGCGGCATTTTCCACATGGCGTCCATGTTGGCCAACTTAATTCCATTTTGATATGGTTTTTCGGCTTTAAAATTTTTAGCAATAACATTATAAGTATATTAAGCATGGCTTCATATCCTGCAAGCAATTTTCAGTCACTTATTTAAAGTTTCAACGTGTATAATGATTTCATTCAGAAGATTAATATATTAAAAGATCTTTGGTGACATTTTTTCTATCACTAGGACCTCAATACTCTTTTTGCATATTGTTTTCCTAAAATAAATCATAAAATATCTTGAAACTTTTATTAATGCGTGAAAAATACCTAAAGAATATGAAGCTATACTTAATATACTTAGGTATAATGTCAGTGATACAAATTTTAAAGCCGAAAAACCATGTCAAAATGAAATTAAGTTGGCCAACGTGGACGCCACGTGGAAAATGTCGTCTTAAGAGCTTTATGTGACCTTTCCGTTTATATTTCTTCAAGACTTAATGTTATTAAACATACATATTCTTAGATTCAAAATGTTCTGCTTTGTATAACGATTTTCAGTAAAAATCGTACAAAAATAATTAAGTTATTAAAAATACGTGGTCTAACAGTTATTATACAAAAGCTTCATATTTTTATTCAACATATTTTAATCCTAGATTAAACATTTTGACAGTTATTTATAAAAATTCGTTTTTTTTGCGGAAGCAGTCATAAATCTCAGGTTTCTTAAAACACTACAGGAGTTTGATGTTATAGAACATTCATATATTAAGATTCAAAATATTCTGCTTTGTAAAACGATTTTCAGTAAGAGTCGTACAAAAATAATTAAATTATTAAAAATACGTGGTCTTACAATTATTATACAATAGTTTCATATTTTTATTCAACACATTTTAATTCTAGATCAAACATTTTGACAATTATTTAAAAAACCGTTTTTTTTTTACGGAAGCAGTCATAAATATCAGGTTTCTTAAAACACTACAGGAGCTGATGTTATAGAACATTTATATATTAAGATTCAAAATGTTCTGCTTTGTAAAACGATTTTCAGTAAGAATCGTACAAAAATAATTGAATTATTAAAAATACGTGGTCTTACAATAATTATACAAAAGCTTCATATTTTTATTCAGCATATTTTAATCCTAGATTAAGCATTTTGACAATTATTTATAAAAACTCGTTTTTTTGCGGAAGCAATCATAAATCTCAGATTTCTTGAAACACTACAGAAGTTGATGACGTTTTAATTTTTATTATCCAATTTTACCAGAATACTAAAGAGAGACAAGAAGAAACGATAGCTTCTTTTGAGTCACAGTGGGGACAACCTGGGGCTTTAATCCCACTCTATAGCGTCGCGAGCCAAGCGCGCGCTGAAGCTGCTGCGATCAAGTTGGTGTCCTTGAACGATCGCGCGTACAAGTCCCACTTGCACTTTCTTGCATCGAAAAAGCCTGGGGCACCAACCGAATGAGAAGACATTGCTGCCGAATCTACAGGTTTTCAATATAAAACAGATATCTAGTCGCTATCCTGTTCATTGCTATACAGCTTAGTTTAGGTTGATTTCCACTGTTTTTTTTATGTCTGAGACAGCCCACGTAGACTTCAAGCTTAAGTACGTACCGTGGGCGTCTGAAGAGAAGGGAAATGTATTCTATTGACATGGTATTTAAAGGATTGGAGGTTGGGAGGGGAAGGGAAAACATCTGCAGGCAATTTGTTCTATAATCAGGAGACCCGAGGTATGAATGAGCGAGAGAAGTGGGATGTTCTAGGCTTTTGTAGCTGGACAGTAAAGGGATGCATACATAATGCTCCTCTTGTTGTTCTGTTAGGAACTGTCAAGGGGGGAATTATAGCGGCTACTAGTTCTTCAGAGCAAAATCCGTAGAAGTATCGGTAGAAAAGGGATAAATTCCCAACAGCGAGGGGATGAGCGAGAAGAAGGGAGTTTTCTTGTGAGAACTGGATCATTGATGAATCGAATGGCTCTCTTTTGGATAGAATCAAAGATGTTAAGTGTCGAGGGTGATGTCGCTACCCAGATGTAGAAACATTACTCTAGGTTAGTTTTGATTTGTGAAACATAGAAAGTGTGTAAGTTGGAAGGGGAGAAGTATTTTCTGGCTCTGAAGAGAAAACCAAGCTTTTCAGCTGCCGATGTGGCTACTGAAGTGATGTGTTTGTGTCAGCTGAGATCATGTTCGAAAGCGATGCCAACAAGATCGACCGTTCCATTGTTCTATAGGGGTTGGCCATTCATGTGGATGGGGTAAGTGTTGCCGGATTTTTTGCGTGACAGGGAGCAAGAATGGGTTGTGGAGGCGTTAAACTGAACAGGGCTCTTGGTACCACAGTCTAAGATTAATTGAAGATCTTGGGAAAGGGATAGGTGCATATTGTCTGGAAAAATTAATGTTGTATTAAAGAGTTCTGTCGTTAGCATAACTGTGGATGGGATTGGTAGTTGAAGAGAGCAGGCCATTAATGTGAAGAAGAAATAGGGTTGGTGCCAGGACTGAACCTTGGGGTACGTCCGTACTGTTTGTCATGGATGATTTTGTGTTTCTCTAGATATTTTAGAATTTGCAAGTTGATCACTTTCTAAATAATTTTGCTAACAACATAGAGAAGAGAGATATGTCTATAATTGGATGGAAGGAAGTTGGAACCTTTCTTTGGGACAGGCTGCACACGAGCAGTCTTCCAGTCATTTGGGTAGATACCCTTGTCATAGGAGATCTGAAACAGACGAGTTAAGATGGGTGAAAGTCCTGGAGCGCATTTTTTTAGAACAACTGCGGGTATGCCATCCAGACCGGCGGACTTTTTATGTCAGTAAGGGATAGAAGAATATTTTTAACTTGTCAGACCTTAAGTATTATGTCGGGCATTTTCTGGGGTACAGACGTAGGGGTTGGAAGAGCGAAATTGGCAGGAGGAATTAGGGTCGAATTGGCAGCGAATTGTTTGGCAAATAGTTCAGCTTTGCCTTTAGACATGGAGATAATTTCATTGTCAGAGGTCAGAGGAGGAAAAGTGCTTCTACAGATGTTTTGACTGATGTTTTTGGCAAGTGACCAGAGAGATTTGCTGCCGTTGGGACAGGAAAGAGACTTTTTGGACTCTAAGATAGTTTGATTGTATTGATTTCTTGCCTCAGTGAAAATTTGACGATTTTCGGGTGTAGGATTTTGAAGATACCTTTTGTGAGCTTGAACTGCAGACATAGAGTGAAATATTCCTCTCCGATAACTTTTGTTTCACTCTAAAACTGACTTAATGAAGATTTAGAAGAGATTTGTATTGTGGAAGACGAATCAGTGGATGGAAACTTAAAAAAAGTCTTACCACTAATTACACTAATGTATGGACTTTGTGGTGTTCATGTACATACAAGTATGTGCTTGTTAAACGTTAAAAGCTCATTCTATATTTTGGTGTAGTTCAGAGATATGTCAATTTTTTCCTAAATTTATCTTGCAAATAGTAAACAATAAGTCCGGCAACATCGATCTCTTCATCCAGTTACCAGGCCATCTTCAGACGCAAGTAGAAAAGCACGGTCGCTAGATGGTCGGGATAGTCGTGCCATCGAGAACCCTAGACACGACCCCAAGAAGAGTCTCGGCGATCATCTTGAGCTACTGCCGTACAACGCGACAGACACGGAGTAGGCGGAGACAGAAAGAGTTGTTGACCTCAGGTCAACGTTGGCAGACCGCTGTTATTTTCACCATCTCCTCACCATGATTTATTTTTATGCGCGTCCTATTTTTTAACATAATATCTGTCGTTTGCCTTTACGATAATCACTTATTTATAGCTCTTTTGTTTATCTCGTAATTATTATATTCTTAGTAGTTACAAACGATTATTTATATAGCGTAAAATACTAAATTTAGATTTAAGCGCCGAGAAAAATATATTTTTTATTGTACTGATTGGTAAAACACATAATATTATAATGTAATAGTTTCCTACATTTGAGTGCGGTTCAGCTTTATAGATTATTTGTCTCTTTTTAATCACATATTAATTACATACCAATAATAACGTTACTTTCTATCATTCTGATTATAAACATTAATTCAAAATTGTATGGTTCTTAAAATCAAAATCTATATTTTTCGCAGTCACATTCACATTCAAAATCTATTCCGAAAATACTTTACCTATGCAGGACCCCTCATTGCTAGTATCCTCTTATCAGAACTGATGAAAGAGTAGTTTAAAATCTAGTGCAAGGAAAAAAAAGTACCCAGGAAAATAATATCCTAGTAGTGCAAAAACTAATTCAACTATGAGAACCCAGTTCTTTTATTTTTACAACGTATACCTACAAGCAATTAATAGTAACGACACGTGATACAGTAGGCAGTGGTGCAACATGTTCACGAGAACCCACTACAGAACCATTAATTACGTTAAACCAGACTCGGTATCTAGTATACCATTTGTAAATTAGCCCTGGGCAGACATTGCCGTGTAAATTCGAGCAGAGCGGTTGAACTTGTTATATTATCATTGTAGTAGTTACATTTTTTAATATTATTTATAAAAATATTTAAAAAAAAGCGCTTTACAAGAACTGAAACCCATTTTGACATTTTCCTGCGGGAATTATTAGGTAAATACTAGTAAATAGGATTTATATAAAAACAAAAAGAAATGAATATTAATCTTCAATTTCTTCTTTACCTAAAACCTTTTAAGTTATTGTGTCTTGTCTTAACTAGAAATGATCTGTACAAACGCGTAGTTGGCACAGGTGGTCAACCGATTTCATAGAACTATCAAGTCCAGAACAAGCAAGATACAAGAGGACCAAACTTGGAGAAGCACACGCTTGCCTGTATAATACGGGTATCAGTATTTTCCATTTGAGACATCCTGCTCAGTTTAATTGCGTATTGTCTTAAATAGACCCAGTTCGGTGACTTAATTACTTTCTTACCTCTCATAAATATTTATCAGTTAAACTGGCTGTCAATAATACTCGTACGTATCTCTTATAATATGTAGATTAATAACTAAGATTCAATATACACGAACGAAAACGGTCCCGAGCGCTTGCTTGTATGGCATATTTATTTCTTAATTATTTTTTCGTATAACGGATTTAATTTTTTATTTATTGTTTGTTTTTTCAGTTGCAACCCAAACGAATAAATCGACGATGACAGTTAAAGTTTTCAAAACAAAGTAGCTTATTTAAGTCGACACGGGCTTCTGTAACAAAGTAGTTTTTTAACAAGTTGTTTTAACAACTCTTAATAATGCCACAAAGGCTACTAAGGAATACGTATATCTACAACACAATATTTTACACATCCATATTCAGATGTCGTATCATACAATAAAAATAAAAATTTTAAATTAAGGCGAAGAAGGTAGGCCACCAAATCACGCTGTAACAAAAGCCGGGTTCCACTGGCGTTATAACGTTGGCGTACCTTTTACAGGACTGGATTGTTTTCTTTTACAGAAAGTAATATATTGAATGTGTAGAAATAAGACATAGTACGTAGCCGTAATGGACTATGTATTGTTACAAATATAGCAAAGGCATGTCCGTTAAAGAGATTAATGTGTTTGGATCAATGCAAGATTGAACATAGGAATCGACACTTCATGTATTATTTAACACTGGCGTATATGCAATGTTTATAAAGCCAGTACGCAAATGTATACCTTTCTGTAGAATCGTTGAATGTTAAAAGGGTTGCTCTGTTGGATATTCAACGGTATAAAGTTATAGTTCATTATTTGTCGATTTCTTTACTTTCTCTTCCTGTTTATTAATCTAATATAACCAATGATTATTTTCCTAAAAGTAAAAAATCGAATAGAAAATAGAATTTTTTTTCGATTTATTATTATCTTATTGTCAACTATGTATATAATTGTGGCATTTTTTGAAAGGACAAGACTATTGACCATTAATTTATATTGCGTGGCATCAATCAGGTAAACTCGGAGTCCGACTCTGACGACTTAAAGACAGAAGGCGGGGGACGGGAACCGATCAAGTTGCTACCGTGTACAGCAAACGTAAAGAATAAAAACACCTGGACACCTGGCCGTAGCTACCTCGATAGCTATGGCGATTTGACCTGTGGTGGACTTCCCTTAATTACAATTATTAACCAGTAGCGTGTATTTTATAGTTTGTGTTTCGCTTATTTTCTTTTCTTTTGTTGTGTACTGGCCAAGATGGGCTCGTTTTATTTTGATTAAACGTTGATACGCATGAAAGGGGTACGGCAAAAAAGATTTTTTTTGTTTTGGATGATTACACCTTGATAGATATAGTAGGTATCCTTCTTAATTTATTAAACTTACAAAACGAAGTACAATAAAATTAAGTACCCAACAAATAAAATAGTTATTTTCTATAGTTATGAAAAGTCTATTATCGAATAAAGGAAATAATTTTATTGCCAGAATTTACTAAGAAATAAAATCATTTAGGTACGATTAATGTACAGTCGAGGCCAAAATAAAGTTTAATTTTCCGTAAGAATTGCATAAAATTAAACTTTTTTTTGGTCACAACTGTACCTCATTGCCATATCCATTTATTTGGGTAATATTATTTATAACATATTTAGATTAAAATTAATCAAATATAAAAAGTGATTTACTGTTCTTTCATATTCTTTATCTCCAACTGCTCTTTCTTGCAAAAACGAAAACCTTATACAAAAAAATTCAACAAAAACCTTATAATAGCTTAAAATCTTCCATCCTTTTTTTCGTTCTTTCACACTGTAACTCTTCCACTGCAAAGTCAGGTGTGCATGGATTTATTATGGATTTAAATTTACCTGGGGATCAGTGAAAAGGAAACACAATAAGTAGGTAGCACACCATACACTAACAGGTGTTACAATAAAACTACCTTAATCGTGCACTGTCATCAGCATTATTTTTTATCTGCCTTTTTTACGTACAGGGGATATTAACATGTATGTACAGTGCAGACGAGGGGTATTTGGGGGCCTGTGGCAACAAATAACCCTGGGGCTCCAACTTATGTGACATGGGGCCCCAAAGAAAGATGGCCCCCTCTCGGCGGCCCTGTGTATGTGTCGTTAGCAAGTATATTAGGTACGACTGAAAAATATCAAGAAAATAACGTGAAAATTAATAGTTGTATTTTTGCACTGTATTTTAAAGATATGAAGACTAAGAAATCGTAGTGAAATTTCGTGCCAACACACAACAAATGGTGTTATCCCCCTTAAAAGTAAATGATTTAAGTTTTTATAGAACGGGGTTGAATCATTCAAAATTTGCTAGGTAATATTCGCTATACCTTTGAATAATGCTTCATTATCTGCTGATCCAGTATTAACCAAATGATTTATAGGGCCGTCAAAGTGTTACATAGCTTTTGTGTATTGAAGCCAACACCTGGTCACCATGTTGGTTTTATTACTTATGGTGCATTATTTAATTAAATCGTTTTAGATTTTAATGATAAACATTGCTTATTATTTGATTAGAATAATTGGATTTATATTGCCGTTATACAATTTAGCGGTTAATTGAAGATATTATTCCTAAAGCGCAGTGTGGAAAATCCAAGTTATAATTGCTGGAAAAAAATGCCATTGTTCTGTTTAAAAAAAAATATTGCCACTTGAACGTCAGAATCTTTAATCATTAAATGGTTATCAAAAATACTTATATTTTGGAATTTACTAAAATGTGATTTCAGTAATGATTTTCCATGGTCTACATGTACAATACATGACACATAATCTTTTTGCTGTTGGACAAAAATAGCAATTCCTTCACTGATTATTTTTATTACAAGATTTTTTATTGTATCTATCCTAATTATTTATTTAGTAAATATGGCATTGCGTGATTGTTAGTCAGTATGTAGTTCCAGCTTATCATTTACGCATTACTGAACAATCTGATTTGTTTAATTACATACGTTACCATTATTCATTTTTTTCAATATAAAAATTTTATAATACAATTTTTATCCAATTTTGTGTTCAGAAAATCCGTAAGAACATTCCAAACCTTTGCAATAATTTAGACTTGTATGTAAATGCATTATCTACTTTTCATATTCCTGCATCATCGTACAAACTAAATGGAGGCCTGATCATACTGTTCATCGAGCTTCTAATACCTCACATGCCGTCTCCAAAAGTCCAATTTGCAAAATGTCTCCCTCAAGGGTTATTAAGAAACTAATTCGTCGTTTTTTTGGAATTAAAACTAAAATAAATTTATGAAAAGTGGAAAAATATTGTTGTTATGGTTCATTGTTCGCAAGAACCGATTCCTTGTAAATACAACAAGCCAGTCGCCTCCAGCAAGTCAGGCAGCCAAGTGGCGCCTACCAGTTGTTTGGAGGATAAAGTGCTACTCAACTGTTGGTTGTTTCAGTGCCACTTCAGGTATATTTTGCTCTGGTTTCTATTCTGTGGCGAAAATATTTTTCTTACATACACACAGTAGCGAAAATAAATATGCCTTAAATGCCTGCTTTATAAATTATAAATACAATGCAAATCTTAATTAAACAATGTTTTTTTAATCAACCTGCTGATATGTATCAGATATCAATTTTTGGGTATTTGACATTTGAATATTCATTGTTCTATTAAAATGATATTATGTTGTATCTTAAAGCATAAATAAAAAAATGCCATTAGTACCTATAGATATGTTTAACTCTCTTACATTCCGTATTATTTTAGCTGAACAGCACACAAGTCTTTATGATAATTAAATAATCCAATATATTGCTTACAAGTCTAAGTTGTTGATCTTAATTTTAGCTTTTTATTTTCACCTATCTTTTAGTACAAGGCAGTTGACAGAATGGTAAAAATACTTTAATTTCAAAGTAATGATCCTTGAAAATACAATTGGTCTAGATACACTAGGGCTTGTAATCCCGGGATCCCGTTAAAAATTTAGTCCAGAAAAATCCCAGGATTGGACACTTAAATCCCGGAATAAATGAATTATAAAATATATTTAAAAAAACCTAAATAAATTAACGATTTAAGCATCATCGCAGCATTTGTCCTAAAAATAGTGTTTAACGCGTGATATGGCAACACTGGAAGATTCATTTAAGTACTTATGTTAAAAGAATTGAAATTATTTTTACTTCTTATACTTTTATGTCCCTCTACATAAACTTTGTTTTCTTTTTATTTTAAAATTACTATAAGCTTTTTATATTTCCGTTTATCCAACAATATTTTGCGTTATTTCTGTTACAGATAAAGAACTCATCTCGATCATTATCCATTTTATAGTGAGCTAAAAGCAGTGTTACAGCTTGTCATTCAATTTTTTTTTAATCTTTAACTGCGATGGTTGTATTTGTACTTATTTTCCAACTTAGCACTAAAAACAGCAGTTGCATCGGTAATGCGCTTCAGCTCGATGTAATTTTATAACGTTTAATACCTGTTTGTACCCGTCCTGTTACTCTTTTTTTGTATTGTGAGTTATTATTGTTGGACTACAACCGTGAACCGCAACTTAAATTGGAGTAATACAGTAACGCAATCTTTTTTTATTTATTTTGCCATTATGATAATAGGTTGCTTCTAGAAGATGATTGGTACTTGATCCAAAAAGTCGCACACGCGAATTTAAACTGGTGCGCAAATCACTTCCTTATGCGTTTTTTAACTATGTTTACATCCAGTTCTGTACCATCAATTTATCAGATAAGTGACTACTTACCTAAAAACACTTTTAGGGGGAAGAACTGTCGGGATTCCAATATTGAAGATTGTTGTACCATAAGCAGCAATACGATTATACTAAAATAATCTATATAAAAACCTTTGCTTTATGCAACACCCGTGTGCTAAATTTTGATGTCGCAAGTAGGTACATAGGAAGTATCCCATAGGTTTCGATGACAAAACCTAAAACCAAACCTATAAGGTATACGACATAGACCGATATAAACCAGGTTCCCTAGTTTAGAACCAAAAAGCTTGTGCGTTAGATTTGGCAATTTAACAAAGTTTTTCCTCTCATGTTATTTAAATATTTTTTAATAAATAAACGCTTTTTGTAGTCTCCGTTTATACAGCAACAATAATATGGTGTAAACCTAGCCCAACTCGCATGTATTATTGCTGAATACGGACGACCTAAGATGCCTGGAAGGCATAGTAGATTGCACTTGTTAACTGACCTTACACTGTCCGTTATTTTTGGTCATAATGTACTTTTTACTCTCTTACATCTAATATACATAGGTTGTAGTTTTGCATTTATGGGCATATAGAATTATAAAATTATTATAGAAATGATTAGTCTTGTAATAAAACGGTTTTTGTTATATATTCTACGAAGTCAAGGAGTTTAAAAAGGCTGTTCTTACACAAGACATTATAGAAGTATTGATTAGTTGTGTTATAGTTTGTATAAAATGGACACGTACTGGCTATAAACTAATTGAAAACATTAAATAGGGTAACACAGTATTCTACACACTTCCTCTTTTTTTTAACCTGCTATTTAAATAATGCAACAACCTACATTATTTAACATACACCGTTAAAAAATTATCATATTTTTTTCATATCTTTCAAAAATATTTATTTTTATCATTAAAACAAGACAATTAATTAAAAATACCATAATAAATCATTCTTTTCCGGCTCATGCATCAACCAATTTTTGTCCGTTTTAGGTAATTTTGTTAAAGAGATATCAGGTGTGAAAAGCCTAATTTTCAATTACCATAATTTAAAAGATATTATCGTTTAAATTTTAATTTAATTTTAAGCTTTTTATCACCTTCGATCTGTTACACTTTTTAAACATCGTGTGCAACACTAGGTCAGAAACGATGATAATATAGCTCATTGCCATTAATTTATCTGGTCCATATAATAATTTATACTTCAAGGTACCCATCAATTAGGGATTTTAAGAACACTTAAATAAGGCCTTCTTTTATTTGGGAAAATATGTGAAGCTAATATCTAACCCTGTAAGTATTTTCTGTTGGTGCATATTTATATTCTTTGTTAAAAATTTCAGTAACGATGATATTGCATACACTGGCTCATTGTCAATAATTTACCTAGTCAATTTAATAGTAATTTTTTAATTTCCTTAGCATTCCAAAATTCCTTTGAAACAGCTTTTCAATAAAACTTTTATTTCTCAAGAGTAAATATTTCACATATTGTTGCAGAAGTTCGGAAGTGTGAATAAACTTTTGAGAACATAATTCGTGTTACAAATTTCAAAACATTCGAATATTCTTTCTTACGTAAAACCAAAGAAGAAGCTCGAGATATTTTTTGAAGCCGACTATTACTCTATACCAAATCTGAATAATAAGACCCCTTTCAAATAAATAGAAAAAAATGTTATCGTTATGATCTCCCTATATACCTGCTACAGTTTTATATAAAGTTACTAAAATGGTGTGCTGGTACCATCATAATTAAAGAGATCGTCAGCAAATTACACCCTGTGGCGAAATTTAACTGCCCTATTACTCATAGTATAGGTGTAAGATTGAAACAGTTTTAGATAATAAAAATTAGCGGGAGGTATGCTCTCTGTAGAGGGTAGTTTTTACAAATAATCTAATCACGACATATCACACTGGGGCCAGGATAATATAATAAGAAATTTTCATAGAAATTAATAATAAATATTATTATTGTAAATAACCATAAATTGTTAGGAAATATTTAGTAGTAAAATATATTATTATATAACAATTTTACTATGGTGTTATGTAACTTACATATTCCCTTGTGACAATCATATTTTTTATTTTAAGATGTATATTAAATTAAACTAATATGACATGATACCTATTTTATTTTACGGTAAATCTTTGTTACTCATGCTTAACTTCAAAAAGTTGTTTTCAGTTAATAAGTAATAATAGTAAAACTGCACCTTAAGTAATGGCATGACAGAAAATGAAATCTTGTATCTTTAACAAAACTTACTAGGGATAGTACGACTATTTTGAGTTAGGTAATACAATGATTTATCGACATTTAAAACGTCAATACGGTTTGTATATACGTGACATTTATTCTTGGCCTCGAAGTAAAATTTTTAAACAACGTTCTGCTCATTATTTTACGAGTTGCCTTTATGCTTAGCATTGTGAAACAATAATTGGTTACAAATAGGTGTAATCATGTTTCTTAAATAAGTGTAATGTAAAAAAATCAGGAAAAACAATGCTAGTTTATTTAATTGACTAACGCTTTGTGATGATAAGTATAATCGTAGGAAAACGTAGTTTTTTCTTTATTGACTTAGATAAAAAGAATAATTTAATATCAACAGGCTGACCCTATTTTCAAATAAAAGTTCGTTATTTTAAATGTGTTTACTGTGTTACTTTTTTGCTTTGTAATAACTAGGTTACATCTTCCCCTTAGAGAAATGAACTGTTAAAAGTACCTAAATATCTAACATATGTTTTATTTTTAAATTTAACCTATGGAACAATCTTTTTTCACTGTTTTCTTTTTCTTAATTCTGATAAAACTTAGTGATAAATTATTGATCCACGAACAGAAGTATTACGTTCTTGTATAAGAACCTCCCGATCTAAATTTTATCTGTTAGAGTCCCCAAGCAATTATTTTACAATTTTATTAACACCATGAAAGACTTACGATATTGCCTCTTTATATTGGGATGTGATTTATTAATGTAATGTTAATGTCAAATTGCTTTTAGGCAATTTTTTATTTATCTTAGGTAACTCGTAGGAAATTTAATGCGTCAATAAATTTGTAAAATTAACTCAATAAAAGAGCACGACCTTTATGTTATACCTATATCCTAAAACCAATAAAAAACGTTTATTTGGCCCATTTAATTTTCCGGTCGGTTTTCCATTCCAGGGTTGTATTTAGTGCGTCAAAAGAACATTGGACGAATGAGTTCAATAGATATTCTTGAGTCACACGCAGGACAGATATCTAGAAGGAATTCGTTTTAAAATATTAGATGTAAAAGTAACATTTATTCGGATCTGTTTAGGAAAGGGAAGTTCCAAAATTAAATTTTCTGTCTGACTTATTCTTTTTTTAATGTTTTAGTGATTATAAAAATATAACATAGATTATACTTAGATATAAATTAGACTGAGATCATCTGTATAAATTACCTGATTAAGGCTAGCCATCTAAAACTCACTACTACAGCTCTGTACACTTTCTTTCATGTCTGTGAAGTTCTCCCCTCCACAAATGCAAAATTTACTAAAAATTAATGTAGTTTCGAGATTCCTATGAAGAGTTCTGGAATTCTTTTTACTTTTTATTAATAGTTCCGTTAAAGTAAAAGTAAAATAATATTTTAAAAATGGGCCTAACTTCACGCAGCCCCCCATTATTGGAAAAGCAAGAGTTTGACCACAGTGGTTAATAGTTCTGAAGGAGTTCTACAGTTCCTTATGATTTTTGAGGCCAGAACTCTTACCAAAAAATTGTATTACACGTTTTGTGCTTTTTGAAAAGTAAAAAATTCAACAACAAAATGTCATTATTATTATTATTATTATGCAGAGCTGTAGAACTATGGCAGCACTAACGGGAACTTATGAGTTTTGAAACCAGAAATCTTGTTAAGACATATTTCATGGGGGTCCAACTTCACACTTTTTAACCGTCACAAATTTAAGTTATAAACAACAAAATACCATTCTAATTCCACAGAACTGTAGAACTATTGCAACACTAACGGGAACTCATGAGTTTTAAACCAGAACTGTTGTTAAAAAATATTTCATGGGGTTCTACAGTTCTATAGAATTAGAATGGTATTTTGTTGTTTACAGCTTAAATTTTTGACTGTTAAAAAGGGTGCAGTTGGCCCCCCATGAAATATTTTTTAACACGAGTTCTGGCTCAAAACTCATAAGTTCCCCTTAGTGCTGCCGTAGTTCTACAGTTCTGCATAAAGATAATGACATTTTGTTGTTGAATTTTTTACTTCCCGAAAAGCACAAAACATGTTATACAATTTTTTTGGTAAGAGTTCTGGCCTCGAAAATCATAAAGAACTGTAGAACTCATTTAGAACTATTAAGCACTGTGGCCAAACTTTTGTTTTTGCGATAATGGGGGGCAGCGTGAAGTTAGCGCACATTTTTACAATATTGTTTTTACTTTTATTTTAACGGAACTACATATTAATAAAAAGAATTCCAGAGCTCTTCATAGGAAACTCGGAACTCCATTATTTTTTAATAAATTTTGCAGTTGGGGGGGTCAACTTCATAGACGTCTTGTTTCTGAATTTAAAAGATTTTAATATAAACGAAAGGTAGTGTTCCCCTACATGTAGGTCTCCATTTAAATGATGTCTTTTCGTTTTAAATTGTGCGTAACGAAAAATGCATCTCGTCAAATCTGCCTGTTATTAGCAGAACCTAAAACGGGGCAGTCGTAAAGTTACTTTGCTGCTAACGTAATGACGCCGTGAAAAGGTTTATCACACTATAAACAACGCTACGTATCTCCGTGTAGCTAGCTTTACCATCAAATCCCCCATGTCATGCAGGGGCCTGGTCAGTGTAATTGGGCTATACGAAATAACAAATTTCATTTTATAGAGAAACGGACGAGTTGACGATTTGTCATAAGCAATTAGGAAAGTACTTTGCTGGAAATAACCATGGCTAAAGCTGATCGGGGCTTTAAATTATATTAGGGGAGCTAAGGCAACTCGGATTTCATTCTAAATCTTCGATGGCAACCACAAAACTTTATGGACTTCATTTAAATTTGAAATGTGATGGAACACTACGTAGTCGGGCGTTTACCATAAAATACAAGCCGATATTTTGACTTCGTTCTAATAATGGCTTAACGCCTTCAATGGTTTATGACACCCTCAGTTGCGCATTCAGCTGAATTTGGAATACTACCAGAAGCTATTTTATTGCTTCGAGTATCTGTAGCTGAGATTAAATTGGATAGCATTTTCTGAAAGCAATATAATCGAACATATCCGATTCACTTTTTTAATTAAGAACCGGTTAACATTTCACAAATAAAATTTTTAATGAACAATAGGTAAACTTTTCTGTTTTACGTTCAATACTTTTTACCTCTTTGTAGTCTACAATATTAAGTATATATTGTTTGTTTCCCATACAAAACAAATGACTGGTTAATTTAATTTGTATAGAGGCATCACTTATGGTCTAAATAATTTATGCTTGTGCAACCAGAACTGTTATAATTACTGTGAACAACCATTTTTCAGTAAAATCGTTAATATCGTTTTAGATAAGTACCGTAATTATTTTAATATGATAATTTTAAAGTGAAGTTTTTTTACACTTATTGTTAGTTGTTACTCACTGGTTTTATAAAAAATATCAGTAGTAATATAACAAGAAACACAATAGTTACTTCTTCTATAATGGTTTTATTCCTTCTTAAATAATATTTTGATGAAATGTTTGCAAAATACCTTTACATTACTACATAAATTATTGGGAAAACTTAAGCAATTTAGTGATACAGGGTATTATTCCCAAGGGAGGGTCAAGTCCTACTCCCATCTGTCAATAGGTAATTTAGTAACGCTTGGTAATTATTCTTTAGTAAATGACAAGATGACATATTACATTAACTACTGCAGGGGATATAACCTGTGCACTATTTTGACTTGAAAATTAATAGCCTAACCGTGTCAGAGATCTGCCGATAAATGCGAAATACTGGCAAGTGTAGGTCACCTAGCCATCAGTTATGATTATGATGCTGAGTCTAAGTTGGTTCTGTATTTTTGTGACAAGCTAGAAAACCTAGTATAGTATTAATTATAGTAGGCGCTAAATAACCTCTTATACCTACGAAAGCTAATAAATTGAATATAGATACTTAATTTAATAGTATATTAACCATCAGTATTAGACAAGTCATTGTCAGATCAAACAAATTATAAGGCCACTGTGCTTTTAGCTTATAAGAAAGGGGTGGGGTAAAGTGTAAGGGGAGAAATTGTCGCGACAGAATACACCTGTGTGAAATGATCCATGTAACCCTGTGTGTAGACCCCTGTAGTGCCTTTCAAAAAATCCCGAATATCCTTTTGAATAAACTGGTAAAACCATAATGATGGATATTTTTTGTCCGTTACATTGTCCTCAGTTCAGTTTACCCATCAGTCTATTGTTTAAAACTTAGCGGATTTCATCAACTTTGAGGGTGAAATAATGATAGTTTTATTATAATTGTGTTAGTTACGGTTGGTGACCTTTTTGTGCCGAAAAATCATTTTGTTCGGCTTTTTGAATTTCTAACATTAACAGGTGCTCTTTGAGGTAATTGCCTAAATCCACACTTTCCTATTTTTGAGTTGAGGATGTCATCCCTTTTCCAAGTTCTAAATACACAAGGTCCTCCAAGCAAACTAAATTCTGTACACACATAAGTTTTTTGTACCAAAACTCGTATAAGATATGTGAAAATTCTAAATTTTTTCCAAGGATCTAAAACTTTCTCATAGTTGTGAGTGGTCAGTTTTTCCTGATTAGTGAAAATAGTTTTGTAACACAAGATCTATTTATTTGGCCCATATGTTAACACATTAAATTACAATTGAATCTAAGTGGTCATTCTTGCAACGATGATATTGATTAATCAAGTAGGCAAAATGTAATTTCATAATTATTACAATTTAAGAATGTATTATTTATTAGATCAAGGGTGTTGAATGATTAAATATGAAATCTGTCATATTCACTGAACCAAATGAGAGTGACGGTTGGTGAAATTTCAAAGTTGTCTGTCTCTGTTCCTACTTACAGGACCCGTACCAAATTTCGGGATTTTCATAGTAAGCCCACAGGAAATATTTTGATAAAGAAAACATTTAGGTATTTTATTTATTAGTTTATATAAACAAATTTTACATCATTTTGTCGAAATTTTAAAAGTTTAAGAGAAAAAATGTGTTATTAGAAAGTTATAGTCATTTAAATCTTTTTAAACCTAAAATATAAATTTTAAAAAAATTCAAATGACTACTATAACTTTCTACTAACATTTCTCTTAAAATTTAAAAATTCTCTACAAAATGATGTAAAATTTGTTTAGGAAAACTAATAAACAAAATACCTAAACATGTTAATTTTTTCCCAGTGGAAGCGGTTCCAAAATTCAACATTTTTTTCGCAAATTATAAAACGTTTTTTTTTCTTTACCAAAACATTCCCAGTAGGCTCACTATTAAATATGACTGTTTTAATATAAAAACAAATGTATGTTCTCCTTAATTTACTAGAAACAAGCACTTGTACTATCGCCATATGTCTACTTCAATATGCAGATTTTTGGCTAATCAGAAAAATACATGACACGGTCGGAGGGTCACACGTGCACCTAGTAGCATCGTGACGCCCCCTATTTTCGTTTATTAAACTGATCTTAAGTCATTTGCATATCGCGTGTTTTACGTGTATACTTACATCTCACATATGGTACACATTCTATCTGTTTTGCATAAAATATTCCACAAAAGGGGTACAAGCACTCAATAATGTTTTTATTTGTGTTGAGCGAGAAAAATATATAAAGAGATTTATAAAAGGCTTTTTGGAATGGCCTTAACTATTGTGCTTTCAATTTTTTCAGTTCGGATTCAGCCAGGGATTCTAAAAGCACTTAAATGAGACCTTATGCTATCTGAAAAGATGCCCTTAGTTAAAAACTGTCACGTTATTAAAGAAAAAGCAGCCAATAATATAATTTTTTAGAACATTTACAAACTGTAGAGGTTTGTTAAACTACAAACTCTCTTAAGTATTTTTTGTTGGTGAATGCCCTTTGTTAGAAATTTGGCATCTGACTGGCAAAACAGCCAATAAAATAGGTCTAGAGCACCCATATTCACTAAACTTGTTAAATTAATTGAATAAGAAATTTAATTAGTAATTGAATAAATAATTTAATATATTATTGTATAAGTAGTTGAATACCTAATTAAATATTTAGATGGTTATATAAATAATAACTATTTAATTTATTTATTTAGATATTTGTTAATATTTCTTTGTGATTCGCACTGCTGAAACAAAATTAAATTGCTAATGAAATTAACAAAATTTATTTTTATCGCGGTATTATTTAATCATTAAATTGGGGTTGATGCATATGTAAATATTAACAAATATATGTTAACACGTTGGGACTTGTTGATATCAAAACGGTAATGTTATCATTTGGCAGTCAACTCATATCTCGCCAATATCTACGTGTTATACGGTGTCACGTTGAAAACATACAAACCATGACTATAATAATTTTATGTAAGTAAAGCTTGTGCAATTTTTAGGTAATTGGATAAACTTGATGCAGTATATTATTAAAGCAATTTTTTAATGAATAATGTATTTTTCAAATCGGACATTAATGGCTTGTAACACCCATAAAACAAAGCAAAAATAACATGACATCTCTAAATTTACCACAGTTTCTTTGCCTGTGATGTCATATGAAAATTGTAAATAATAAAAGTATTTTACGACAGATTAGATGGTATAATTTTAAAACCAAATGTTTACTTTCTTTATTATCTATTTTCATATTTTGTTCGAGAGCACGTGTCAAGTGTCAAGACGCAAGATCTGACAATAACCAGATTAACAATGTTCTGACAGTATTTTTATTTCAGGGGCAAACATATTACCGATTGATATTTTAGAACTTGATATCTTACAGCATGTGTTCCGGACATTACCATAAACTTAATGGCTTAAAATTAGTGTGTCGTCAGCTTTACTTTTTTACATTACCATAACGGTAGTGTCTTTAAAAATAACACAATCATAACGACTTATCTTTGGAAGTGCAGACTTAGCATCATTTAGTGTAATTTAAATTCTAAGTAAATTTTAACTTATAGTTCGATAAGGAATTAACGGAAAACAATATATTTGGCCTCGTCATTTGTCCTATTTTTTAAAACCACTTTATAGATAGATGCACTAAAACGAATAACGTGTCTCAATGATGGTTATAACAGCAGTTTTTGATAAGAATTATCAATATAGTCGTGTTTATACGTTGTTAGATTTAATTAAAACGTAGTAGCTAAAATACTCACCATCGAAAAATTAAAGGTCACAATTAAAAACACCAACTGACAAAAATTGGTAGTAATTTTTTAAATGCTAATAGCCGAGTATTAATGGTTATGTTATTATTATGATAAAGCCTAGTAGTACTGGTAGTACACCTGTGGACAAAAATCATGCATCTGATTCACAGTGTAAGTATCAGTTTCCTAAAAAGGAACATTTAGACTGTGAATCAGATGTAACATATTTTGTTCACGACCCTGCTATGGCAAAACACTGTACTCGCATATGTTTTCTTCACTTAATATACTATTTTGCCATAGCAGAGTGACTGTGTTTTAACTTATATAGGGATGTTCAACAGGTCCAAAAGGCCCCGTGTCCACAAAACAAAATATCACCCTGTTCATCCTATTTCTCAGTCTCATAAAAAAAAGAACTCCAAGCAAAACTCATTTCTGCTAAAATGTTTCATAAAATTACTTAACTTATTTTTCTAATAACTATAATAATATATAAATAACTTTTATTGGAAAACTTCTGCAAACATTTTCCACCTGATAAATCAATTATATCCCCAAATTATCAACGGCATCCCATAAATATATGTTTCAAAAAAGTCATATATTTTTATCGTCGACACCACTAAAGATGAAAAGCCGTAACTGCTCTCGAGTCTATCCGGCCTCCATTTAGGGTTATAAAAGGTAAATGAAGCATTTCTAAGGGTTTATCAGACTACACTGGCCGGCATTTACATTTTGTAACATTGTAGATGGTCATCTTCGTGTAATTTAAATGAAATATAGTTGTCAAATGCTTTTTTTAGGGGGGATGTTTATAAACCATAAATAAATCACATTTTATTCGACCAAGTGGGACCTACAGATTTATTCACAGTATTACACATTAAATTCAAGGGGCATTGTTTGTGCTGCCAATACTTGATTCTTTTTAACATTTTTTTTCAAAATTTGTTCCGATACATAAATTTCACTTGCGAAAATGGAAAGTTAGGCGGTGTCAATAAAATTTTGATTTTGGGATCATTTCATAATAAAATAAGCACAGTTTTTATATTTTGTGTTCAAGTTTGCTCGTTGGGTGTAATTATTATTGTAAATTTTATGGGTAGGATATTTACTATATGTATTTAGTAAAAGTAATATCATATAAAAATGTATTTTTTTAAACCGTAGATTGTGTTTAGTAGCAATGTTCTGTTTATTTATAAACTACAGGCCGTAAACGTATTTTTCTTCCATTTATTATTTCAGCAGATTTACGTGATCTAATCGTTTTTGCTATAACAAGATCAATAAATACGAACATTACCTTGAAAAGCACCTAACTCCTAGCCCCTTTCTGTCATATTACTTAAACTATAAATAGCAGAAAACAAATCGATCACAGATTAATTATCGATTTTCTGAAATTAAAATTAATAGATCTAACGGTTTCCGAGAAGAAAATTTTTAAGACCAGTTGGTACTTAAAACGATCAATAATTGTAAGTGTTTTCGAGTAGAATTATTTATAAATTAAGTATTCTTCGAATTGAAGAATGAGCGATAATAAGGAAGGAAAACTGTCACATTATAGAAAACAGGAAGAAAAAATGTCGTAAATAAGAGAGCTGCAAAGGCCGATTCCAAATTTATGTCGTAATTAATGCTTCCTTCCCAAAGATATTACTCCCGAGTACGATATATTCCTGTATCGGTGACGTATTATTTATAGGGCAATATAATGTCCCGGGAGCAACTCGAACGAAATAGTAGAAACAAAGAACGTGGAGAGACCTAAAGGAAAAACAGCAATAGTAATCAATGACCGAAGTGTATTGCTTAAATCAACTGTTGTATTATGGAACAAACTGCTGCCAAGGGGCAGTTATGGCCTATCAACTCACATATAGTCGAGGTAAAAGTAACAGAACCCTGTGGCGATATAATAATCTCAGAAAATTCGGTAGCCCTTATTCTTACTATAAACAACAATTCAGCCCTGCGCTTGATCTTTACTTTTACAGATAAAATCATCGAATGGATTTTCTTTCGCAATTTTTTTTATTACAGAAATATTTTTGTTTACGTGACTTTATTAAGTTTTCTTTCACAATATTTTTGTCTCACATTTGAAACAAAAAATGTATGTATTTTTCTGTTCTCTATCGAAAGGATTTTCAAGACTTTTTGGGTAAATATTTTTAAAAAATCTAAATAATAGCCTTGACAAAACCGAAAAAACTGTTTATGAACTTAAAAATTTTTTAACTAAAAATTTAAATTCCTGTAATTTTTGTTAGTCGCGCAGTCCTTAAACTACTTCATGGAAAATTGTATATTATATTTTAGAATATTTTTTATTCTACAGAAAAAATTCAATATTTAGCGTTCCGTGAAACGTAACACTTATGAAATCACTTCGATGTCTGTCCGTCCGCCTGTCACAGGTGATTTTCTCTGAAAGTATTCGACGTAAAATATTTGAAATTTGGCACAGAGATAGGGTGTGGTGGCCCAATTGCGTGAAGTATAAAAATTTGAATTTTGGATCTGGGGGTTAATTTGAGGGGGTAAATTGGGAAATGGAATTTTTTTTGACTTCGTGTAGGTTGTTAAATAAAAGCTTATTGAAGCACAAATTCAACAATATGCAATATGATGTATTTTTCCATACATTGTTTTAAACATTTTTCGGGAAAAACGCTTAAAAATTGCTGTCCCCCATCCTTATCACCAAAAGGATCGCTCAGAAAAATCTGAAAAAAATCATGAACATTGAAAATTAGGTCTATATTGAGCCAAAATTATTAGAATTGAAAAATTCTAGCGCAATCAATTATAATAAACAATTTTATTGTTTATTTCCTTATAACTCCTGAACCATTGGTTTTAGAGAAAAAGTTTGTCAGCGAAGAATATTTCTCATGATGTAAGGAACAACTTTTTTCCTTACACATTTTTCAAAATTTTTAATTTTGTTTGGTGGAAACGCGAGTGCATTATTATTATTGCTGTCCCCACCATTATCACTAAAAGGACCGCTCTGAAAAATCTGAAAAAAAATGAGAATTAGGTGTAGATTGAGCCATAATTATCAGGATTAAAAAGTTTTAGCGCGATCAATTGTTATAAACAATGTAATTTATTTATTTTCTTACCATAATGTTATAGATTTTTTAGGTGCCCCCATTTCCTTAATACCTATGTATATTTAGTTTAGATTATAAAAATAATACCACCGGTAATTTTATTAAATTATAAGGTGAGCTTAAGTAATTATAAAGAATAATACGAATCTAATCAGGAATTATTTGCGAGGTAATATAATTTAGCTAACAGCAACTTAAAAAACTGTAGCTGAGCGGATTTTCCAGAGATTATGTTTTGCGGCAAGGGACTCAGCTTCCCCGGGGAGACCTGTCTTTGATACAAAGAGCTTATTTGTTCGCACAGATTTTATTCGGTTTACTGCGAAAAATATACTCGATTGCACATAAAATAACTTACCCGATTCATTTTAATAAATTCAAACTACAATAAAAGGAGTTTGAAACTTTTCCTGGAATTATACTTGTGTACCTAGTAAAGTATTTTAGGCTAATGTTAGATTACAAAAATTCTTAAACTAACGTGGTAGAGTTCTAAAAGCGATGCGGACTCTCAAGCATAACAATATAATTGTGTCAGTATTCAATGCTGTTTCATTTATTAAGGGTAAAGGTTTGTTACAGGTAAATACTTATACTAATACTAATTGGTCCTAAAGTCTTGAGTTAGCAAAATCCAGGACAGTACTCATTTATTTGTAAAATATATATTGGGGGGATTGGGGAGATCTATATTGGTAATAATCAGATTTACAAACAATAATACAATCTTGAACTTCATTTTCTGGAAAACAAGAATTTCTGACTTAAGCCCCTCTTACCTAACCCTAGAGATTTGATAACCATGAAGCAGCAGTGGGCTTTCTAAAACCTAAAATAACAATTACTAAGACTGAAACATGTTAAAGTAATTAACTTTTATTTTTTTTTAAATATTGAATAGGATATAAAATGATTACCATTATTTGTGTGGTTATAAAAAGCCTCATTTTCCTCCAATACCCTACAATGATTTGGCGATTCGAGAGGTCGAGCCAACACGATTAAAACTAATGCTACCCTTTGTCCAATGAGTCATACTGTCGGCATGTCCGGACCAACGACATTATATAAGCTAGAGGAATTTATGCCACAATAAAACAAAAAAATGCTTAACTGTATGACTTAGGTATACAGAAACTTAAGCGTAGAACAAAGGGAATGCTTAACAAGTTAGCTAAACTATTTAAAGTGGATAGAAGAAAAATATTGCTAACCCAATCAAATTCCAATAAAAGCTAAAAAAAAGTACAATAAAACAATTTTACCTATAAAAAAATCCTAGAAGATTTTTGTTAGAAATCTATATTTTTTAAGAGTTAATTACTGACGTGCCAAAAATCACGAAAGAACTTCTTATTGCACTAAACTATTTCTTATCCTTATCAATAATTATTGAATCATTTACTTAGACAAAATATTGCTATTAAAACAAAAAGCAGCATCATATATATTTATTAAAATTTAATAAGAAAATTACGAGTATTTCTCGAAATGAAACAAAAACAAACCTAAACTTCAACAAAAGGGTTATCAAAATTATAACAATCAAAACAAAACATGATAAATAATGGCGTGTGTCTACTTAAAGTAAACCACCTATTCAAATGCAATCTAAGCTGATACAGTTCAGTAAACCCATAAATTAATACCAATTAATCAAAAAATTTGATATTTTCTAAAAACGGGCTGTAGCGAAAAGCCAATTATAACGAATTTCTAAATGACAAATGATCGAATTAGTGTAATATTCTTTTAATAACAGTATGCGGCAAGAATTAAAAAAGTCGAACGACAATCAAATTAATTTCAGCTATAGTATATAGCACAATTGATCCATAAAAAAGAAAATATGACTTCCTGACTGGCTATAATTACATGGTAGGGGGTGGACTGGTGGTTATTTATCCTAAAGAAAAATTTAAAACCCGTTATTAAGCGTGTCGTGATAGATACCAGACCGTGTACGCTCTTAAATTTTTAGAAAATAATGGATTCAATTACATACAATCATACAAAGTAAAAAACAAAAACTCAATTATTTCACAATCACGCAATCGTCTTTGTTATTTAACTTGATCGGTAAAACTTTTAAGAGGGGTACGATTTTCTCTCTTGATAAGTTTTTTTTATCTGAGAGCCCACGTAGTCTTCATCCTAAGAACTAACGAACCTTGGGAGTCTGAAGGGGAGGGAAATGTAATCTATTGACCCAGGATTTAAAGGATTGGAGGTTGGGAGGGAAAGGGAAAACATCTGCAGGCAGTCCGTTCCATAATCTGGAGACCCTAGGTATTAATGACCGAGAAAAGGCTCTTGTACCTGGACAGTAAAGTGATGCATACGGAACGTGCCTCTTGTTGTTCTGTTAGGAACAGTCAAGGAATTAATTACCTATAGCAGTCTTCAGAGCAAAATCCGTGGAAGTATCGGTAGAAAAGGGATAAATTCCCAACAGCGCGGTGATGAGCGAGAGAAGGGAATTTTCTTGTGATGACTGGCTCAATGATGAGTCGAATGGCTCTCTTTTGGATAGAATCAAGTGTCGAATGTGATCCCGCTCCCCAGATATGGGAACAATACTCTTAGGTCTTGATTGGGAAACATAGAGTAAGTAAGTTGGAAAGGGCTCGAAAGAGAAAACAAAGCTTTTAGTTGCTGGTGTGGTTATTGAATGAATGAATGTGTGCCAGCTAAGATCGCGTTCGAAAGCGATGCCAACAAGATCGAACGTTGTTGTTCTGTAGGGCTTGTTTATTCATGTGGATGGGGTAAGTGTTTCCGGATTTTTTACGCGACAGGGAGCAAAACTGAGTCTTGGAAGTTGAACTGAACAAGGATCTTGGCATCCCAGCCTAGGGTTGATTGAAGATCTTGAGAAAGGTGCATAGATCTGCGTCTATTATCCAGCTCTTGATTCAAGACTTGTCTGGAAATATGAATGTTGGAGTAAAGAAAACTATCGCCAGCGTAACTGTGGATGCGGTTGGTAGTTAAAGAGACCAGGTCATTAGTGTGAAGAAGAAATAAGGTTGGTGCTAGGACTAAACCTTGGGGTACGACAGCATTGATAGGATGGAAGTTAGATGAGTGACCGCCCACCAAGACAGATATGCGGCGATTAGAGAGAAAGCTACCGATCCAGGTACATAGTTTGGTAGGAGGACCGTATGAAGTTTGTTGAGAAGTGCAGAATGCCCTACTTAATCCAAGGCCTTGGAAATATCAAGAGCAACAGTCTTTGATTCGCCATGAAATTCGAGAGACTTGTTCCAGTTATGTGTGACGAAGGTAAGGAGATCAGCTGTGGATCTGTGGTGACGAAATCCGTGCTGTCTGTCATGGATGATTTTGTATCTTTCTAGATATTTTAGAATTTATAAGATGATGACTTTCTCCATAACTTTGCTGACAACAGAGAGAAGAGGGATAGGTCTATAATTGGGTGGAAGGAACTTGGAACCTTTCTTCAGGACAGGCTGCACACGAGCAGTCTTCCAGCTTCCTGGGAAGATACCCTTGTCATAGAAAATTTGAAAAAAGGCGGGTTAAGATGGGTGCAAGCTCTGGTTTGAGGTGGTGTCAAGCTATAGAAGAATTTTTTGAACTTAAGTATTATGTCGGACATTTTGTGGCGTACAGACATAGCGGTTGGAAGAGCAAAATTGGCAGGAGGAATGAGGGTAGAATTGGCAGCGAATTGTTTGGCAAATAGTTCAACTTTTCCTTTAGATTTAGAGATAATTTCGTTGTCAGAGGTCTGGGGAGGAGAAGTAAGAAGTTTTGACTAATGTTTTTGACAAGTGACCAGAAAGATTTGTTGCCGTTAGAACAGGAAAGCACTTTATCTTTTATGCGGTTGTTAAAAGAATCTCCAGCATAACATATGATGTATTTATTTTTGATTGGTGCTCAGCTAACATATTAATAATACTACTACTACTACTACTATTTTGAAAATACACAGGTTCATTCTTAAAAAAAAATTCGTTGAAAGCACGCACCTGCTCTTACTAAAGTTACATAATTTAGTAATAGTCTGTATTAAAAAAAATTAAACTGCACTAGCTTAGCTGATTGGATAAGAACCGAAGTGAAAAGAAATGGTGTTTAGCATACGTAAATATGCATCAGCTGGCAAGGCGCGAAATGATGAATCTCTTTGGGTGCATATATACATACATACATAGGTTGACAGGCCATTGTTATCACACTGTTAATGGCCGATGACAATGTTTGCACAGTGGTTATTAATGATAGGGTACCTTCTTTAATTGCGAAAAGTCCTCTGCATAATGTCACACTAGACAGGATTGCTTTAATCGTATTCAAAATCTCATACATATTATATGCGCGTGAAACTTTTTATTCTACCGTACCTAGATCTGGTCGGTGCAAGGGATAGAAAAATGACCGCTGTCTCCTATGCCATTGTTGTTTGGGCTGTATGTCATAATATAGCCGTCACCGTTCACTTAAGCTCGCCTTTGACATCTAATCATTTTAGTTAAATGATTTTACCAAGTCAAAGTTTAAGTAGCTTTAATTAATTATGTTTTTACCTTTGCCCATGGGAATTTTTATGTGGTAAATTAGGCGTTAAGGCTATAATGGCCTAAATAAATGACGTGACTGTCTTACACAAAGCGTGTTAAAAAAAATTCCCTTTATTAAACGCACAGCACAGTTACCTACTAAAATTTTTTTTTAATTTCCTGATACTTCAACAAAATTTTGTTAATATACCAGTGATAATAAAATTAAAGTCTGTTTTGGGTGAAGCATATATTATGTGTACAGAAACAGGGCACAAAATTGATGTTATCAATATATGTTATCGAATTGACTGTTTACAATTTCCCGCAAATGACTTTTTTATGTACAATTTCACACAATGCATGTTCATCCCTGTGTATCAGTTGCACAATGGAGCGGCAACGCGAGCTGGCAGGTTTGTGAAGCTGCACAGACATTTTTCCGAGCTAGTAGTTCGGATCATTTATCTTGGTTTGTTAGATTTTCCAACATTTATTTACTTTTCCGGTCAGAAATTCGAAAAGCGCACACCCCAGCCACCTAATGCATCGATAATATCATTTGTCTTAGCCTAAAAGCCACTGAACCATTTATGCAGACGACCCTTAATGCATATTCGACGATTTGTCAAAATCAAGGGATACGAATATGAAATTCACGAAACTTGCGATTTATATTACTTACTTGAATATTAGTATTTTTCACAAGAAAAGAGTTTTTCAAATTTAAATTGGTCATGATGCAAATTAGGACACAAATTTTGAGTGGCTTTTTTTCATTTACTATACGAAATATAGAAACCGATTAATGACTTTTTCTGTAAAGTAAATAAGGATCATATTCTTATTTTTATCTGTCAATGCCTGCTTTATCACCGATAAAGTATCAATGACTTTTCGATAACCTGTTACTAAAATCAAAAACCATTTGATCTAAAAAGCTTTGAAATCTTTTTCCTCTAATTTTCGAAAGTTATAATACCTCAAAGTCGATGCGAATATAACGAATAAAGCCTCGTTTTAATGAGTGGGTTGTTACAAGATGCCATCAAATGAGGGTGAGCGGGTCATTCGAGTTTTACAACTTTCTGAAGAAGGTTTATATCTACTTATAATGCTCTGTATTAGACTCTAAAATGCTCATTTTACTACATTATTTTATAAACATTGCCCCGAGGCTATTAAACACGGAGTTGGAAAACGCCATATATTTTTATGGTTATTGAACGACGAATCCAATTTTTGGGGCTATTTAAACCGTTCAGCGTCTCCACGCGAAGAATATGCACAGTGACATTTATTACACCCGCCAAATCACTGCATTTTATGTACGATATCCGACCACCATTTTTATATCTAAATTTCTTTAAGTAGATACCTTCACATGCTCTCCAAAGGGCTTATTTCTTATCCCCATATAGCTCGTAAAATTTCTTAGTCGTTTATTTTTTATATAGCTATGGTCATTAAAATATTTATATGCTATAAATATTTTACAATGATTAAAAGTAACTTCTTGATACCCAAGATGTTTAAAACCGTACTATCAAAAACGCCATTACATGTTCTAAAATAATTTTTTCACTATCTTAAAACTGTTTATGGCACAGCAAATAATATGCACTGGTAGTTTGTTGAAAAAATACTAATACATATATTTCAAGAAACGAGGTATAAGGTATAAATCACTTTGTTCTGATCTGTAAGAAAATTTTGATCGCATGAGAAATAGACAAACGAAAAACAGTCAGAATGGTAAAAAATAAATTTTACAAAACAAAGGGAAAATAATAAAGGAGGCTAAAAATATATGGATAAAAGCACAAGCTCAAAAATATTATCCGAAAAAATAGAGCATAATATTTCTTATGGATAGCTGATGGATAGTTCCCAATATACAGTAATTTATTATTATAGTAAGCAGAAACAAAACAAATATATAAAAATACAAGATAATAAGACAAAAACTAAAATAAAAGTCAAGATAGCACCAAAGGGGAGGCTGGAATAACAATATAAAAACAAAAATATGGCGGGAGCCCTTTTAAATCAGTAGGCCATTTATATTTCCTTTATTAAATTCTCAACGCGCCACAAAAGAAAATTGAAAAAAGGCTGCTGAAAAATGTGTTTGTAAATTGCATTGGCTTTGAGCAAAATAGGTTTCATAACAGTATTTCTTTTTATGCATAGATACGGTTGATATGGTAATGAAACCATTCACATCAATGTAATGTCATCGAGATGCCAAGAGAAATAGTCAAAACAAAGAGAGTGGTAAGAGATCTGTACATCTGAAGTTTAAGATTAAACTTATAAAACCGAATACAAAAAAGGCAGAACTAAAATAAAACTGTCAATATATAAGATATTAAAGAACTCCCTCATGTATTATAGAAAAAATTGTATATATTGTAAAAAATGCTCCCCCCCTCTTCTAGAAAAAAACTTATATTCCTAAACTTCTTCTACAACAATTATTATGATTTTTCTATAAGCGTGTTTATCTCTCAGTCTGTGTGCATATTTTAGGAACAATTCCTAACCACAATAATCCAGTAGTATAAGATACTGGTAATAATTAATTTGACTGCTTAATTTAACAATAATAAAATGTTTTCCTATAAAAATACCAGGGGCAATTAATTGAACAAAAATTTCTGTATAAAAATATTTTGAAAAATAATTTTGTTTTGTGGTTTCTCAGCGTGGCTCTGCTAGCTTGAACTCCAGCAAGCAGAGCCAGAAGTTTTTTTTTTAAAAAAGCGAAGAGCAAAAAAAAATTAAAATATGGTAATAAATTAGCAGTAAATTAGTTTTAAAACTTGGTAGATACCCACAGGTTATAAAGTTATTATTTCGCGGTTTTAGATAATAGTACTGGATTTTTCTAATGACGAAACTGAAAAGCGTTTTTTTTTTATAACATTTTATCTTTTTCTCAGGCTGTGTACGTACACATAGCAGGGGCAATTAATTGACCAAAAATTCGAGTTAAAACTATTTTGGAAAATAATTTTGTTTTGTGGTTTTTCAACGTGGCTCTACTAGCTTGAAATCAAGCCAGCAGAGCCACAAGTTTTTTTAATAAAATACGAAGAGCAAAGAAATTAAACACTTTGTAATAAAAAATAGCCAAAAATTATGATATGAGAAAAAATTTTAAAAGACGTTGTGGCTTTGCTAGTTTGATAGACATTATCAAATTGAATTGATTGGCGTTCGTTGCTGTGTTGTGTACGCAGTCTTATACGAATGCTCGACTCTTTAAATATTATTTCGAGACTTAAAGTCTTAAAACTCCTTACGATCGGAGCTTTAACCACTTCTAATAAAAAAGAAGTCCTAACGATAAGAAATATGGGGATCGAAAAGCACCTACTCTATTGTTCCCAGCGTCGCGTCGACTGGGGTGTCAAGTGGTCACATTTATTTGTAGTGGTTCAATCTTCATATAGAAAGAAATGAGACAAGCGAAATATGCCCCTAGGGTGGGAAACAGTCGTTTAATCATACTTTTATCAGCTCATAAATGGAACTATAGCGATATCTGTGGTTCCCTTATTACGAAATCTGATTATATAGTTTACCAGATACATATGCGGTAATAATATTTCTAAATTTACAATCTACAATTTTTTTTTATAATTCCCTTCTAAATTATTTTTATGTTTTAGAAAATGAAATTCAAAAACGCTATAAGGAAGGCCTTAGAAAGTTCCTCCCCTAGTTCCAAAATTGGAAATCAGTTCGGGGCCACGTGACTTCGCAAAATATCATTTATCACCCTTAACTCTTTCCTCAGTTAAGATAATTAACTGTCTTGTTAATTCAAATCATTTTGATTGTCTTTACGGGCGGGCGTTCGTCGATCCGAACTGCCAAACCGTTGAAAAATTAACTTAAGCCTTTTTTAATTGATGTTTAATTTTACGGCAAAAGGGTTGATTTAACCCTCTTGATTTTCCATAGGAAAATAAATATTCGAATAGCTTAAGAAAATCAATCTAGCTATTTTCAATAAATTAAAGATTTTTTCGAAAATGATACATTAATCAATAAAAGCCCAATACCTTGAAAACGAGACATTTGCTCGCAAAATGACTACAAGCAACAGAAAAATATACAAATGAAATAATGTTAAATCACATGAGTGATCGCTTTTGTGGTTAAATGTCGCAGTGAGTAACACTGATACAGATTTAAAAAGTCAAATCAACTGCTTTCCCGTTTCCTGTGCAAAATTCATGAAGTAAATGATTTCGCGGTTGTTCGCGTTTTCGGCGTCCACAATTTGAATGCTGATGAGAGCCAGTCGGGTACGAGATCTAGATAGCATTGACTTTTAAAGCCCCGACGACAATCCACTTCATATCTTCGAAACAATTGTCGCAGTCAACTCAAAAGATGAAAACCTTCTGAAATATGCAGGTCCTTGTATTCATGAAATTTTTGCCACAGAGAGAAGTTTTCGTTTTTCGTGCAGAAAGGAAGTTGCACAGCGTCTCCCTACTCTTTTTTATGTTTTATTGTCTTTATAGAGGTAAATATCCGAAACTGTGAAGGATTTTCTGCCTTGAAAATGAGGTAAAAATAAGATAAAAAATACTCTCTTGTGCGCCTTCTCCATGAGAGCATCATTAAAGATTTTATCACAGTAAATAAGAAACTTCAATGGATTACTTTCCTAAGTAGAAAACTTCTAGCTCTAAAGATAAAGTTACATAGAAACTAAAAATAGTTTATCATAATTTGTGGTTAAAAAAATTTCAAAAATATAACGAGAAATAAAATGGTACCTACCTAATTTCTTACTTTTTTGGTAGAATTTTTTTAATTTTAAAGACAGGTTTGGATTAAAGCCTTATTTTGATGAAGCTATTTATCAGACTTTAAGAAAAATTCTAAAATTGTATCAGCTGAACCCAAAGTAAAAAGTAACTATATGTCTAAGAAACTCATTAACTTGAAAAAACTTTAAGATATTGGTTTCACATTTGCATAACTTTTTTTGCAGTTTGCAAGCAAAGAGAATGATACATAAATCAGCTATCTTACCAGGTCATTTGATTATTCATGATCGAAGAATTCAAAAAATTTGTGGTGCACGGAATTTATCGATCAAAACTTCGCGTGTGAGTTGGTATTTGAAGAAAATCGTTACATTCCAGGTGACACTCTTTACTACCCAATCAATACATTCCTTATGATTGTAACAACTTATGACTTGAAGGGTGTTCTTTGCTATATTACATGTATTCAAGGCAGGACATAGAAAAACAAAGAATTTTTCTTATTTATATTTTTGAGATTTCGGGTATATCTGCAACGTAACAAAGGGTGTATTTGCTAAAATCAATAACCAAACAATGAAAATGATTAGCTAACTGGGGTATTTAATATGCGGTGAATAAAATGTAGCCTAGTACCTAATTATTAAAACGTCAGTTGTTGATAATGGGGTTATTAAAAGCTTTTTTACAATGTATGGTTGTCCACCAGCGAACAAAAAGTTAGTGAAATACGGACATTATGCGTTAATTTATATGGCTGACGCTAATTTGTTGACTGTTTGAGAAAGGAAAAGGTAATATAGTCATATAATAACCCCTAGTTATATTTATTGCTTTTAGCGACATTATTAGACTTAAAAGATAACAATGCTTCATTTACATTGCCTTTTATTAATGATAATTGGCACGACACCCAAAATACGTATAATTTGAAAAATACTCTAAGATTTTTGTTAGTGTTATTTGTGAATTTAATGACTCTCATTTCATTAGCTCAGGACTAAAGAGAAAAGCTAAAGTTTAAGAAGTCACATACATGATATGGCACGCTTTGACAATATAAGTTTTATGGTCATTTCTCAAAAAATTGACGCTCTGGCATAACAAAAACTCATCTGCATAAACGTTTTATCTTAGGCCATAATATAAGGACGTCGAAAAAGTAAATCACATTGTCCATATTTGGACGAAAACGAGATAAATAAAATTCCCTTTTGCTTCGAAAGAACCTTCCATGCGTGCTAAAGGGTCTCGGTGGATTTCGGCACTTATTTTTATTAAGTTATAAACCATGAAATCATATTTTTCGGAGACAAAACCGAATTTTTTTACCTATTTTCGAAAAAAAAAAACAACCGGTAATTACGATGGGGGTTGAGAGATAATGGAAGCATAGGACACGTAGGGAGAATGGAGAGAAATAATTACAGTTAATGAGGGATTACAATAATTTTTGAAACCGAAAGTGTAGTTACGTAGTCATTTGTGATATCGGTATCATTATATTCTCCCTATAGGGTCCTTTTGTGCAGTATGCCCACTGTGTAATTTTTTAATATGAAACCGGAAAAGTTGCAGGTTTAAAATGTAGGATGCGAAACGCCCATGGGAATTGACTTCATTCGATGTTTTCAACGCTATGTGGATACTTATTTCTAATCACGCAATTAGGGTTCCTTGATTACAGTGATCATCGTTCATTTCAATTAAAGTTATTTAGAGCGTGCTTAATTGAAATGATTTAGGTATGTAGGGTTGGAAAAAAGTTTGGAAAAATGCAGCTAGATTTTAAGTTTTAAAGGGTCTGGTCTCTAGAGTTAAAGAACATCTCTATATCAATGGTTTTTTAAAAAATTTGCCTTCCAAAACTATATTATTTTATTTTGTTGGTGGTATGATATAAACTATATAAATTACACCTTTATTAAATTCCATCGCGATTCGCGAATTCCAGATTAATAAAAAAATATATTAATTTTTTTTAAAGTAAAAATATTTTTCCCAAATCTCCTTATTTCCTTTAGCCACGCCACGTCATGTTAAAAAACAAATCCCATTAAATGTTTATAAAATTTTCAGTAAATAAAAAATTACTCGATGAAGCCAAGATATTAAAAGTGTTAACCTATGTTATTTTTAATTCTATAAAAAACTGCCAGCATGCAACCCCAAAATCCCTTAATTTTAATCAGGATTGGGGTCCATATTGATTTCAAACTTTTTAAGCGTCAATATGCACTGTGATCCTTTCACTCGGTTTCGGCTGAACAATTTTAAATTAACCCTTCGAATAATCCTTTTTCCAGCTCTCTACTACCCCGCTAATTATTGTACGGCAATGAGCTTAAACTGACTCGTGCTTAAACCCCTTATTAAGTAGCACAGCAGCTCGTCTTAAAATTTTTCTTTTGCTAACAAGAGCAGAATTCTGTAAAACAGTTAAAGCAAACCAACATTTGTTTGTGTATGTAGCACTACTAACTGGCTAATTATCGTTCATGTAATACACAATAAGAATCGGTATAAATATTTTAAGAGAAATGATTTGCAAAGAAATCAACGTTATTTGATATTTGCATTTCACAAAATTCCAAGATTCGTCATTACCAATACTTATTAGGTTTTTGGGTCAGACTTACGCATTGTTTTTAAATTTCACCACCATACATACATCCTGAGCAAGAGAATTGATAGACAAATGCTTTTATATTGCTAATTTAAAA
The DNA here is from genome assembly GCA_963971165.1 of Philopedon plagiatum. Classification (NCBI taxonomy): domain Eukaryota; kingdom Metazoa; phylum Arthropoda; class Insecta; order Coleoptera; family Curculionidae; genus Philopedon; species Philopedon plagiatum. The sequence continues at coordinate 4,448,907 of OZ020198.1, forward strand.
ATTCTTATAGCTTCTCTCATATATTTATCACCCTATACGATTTGAAATTCAAAAACGAACAACATTCATCATCCGGACCCCGGTGAAACAAGAAATAATATACTGAAAACTCTAATTTTTCAAAGGAGCACCGTACGTTAGGAAAACATTGAAATTTGCATATATAGGCAATCTTCTGCAAATATTCCTCTTTATCGCATTCGAAGTTATAAATAAATGACAAATTTTAGAGTCCATATGAATAATAATAATAAAAAATAAAACTTATAATAACTGATAAACAATTGCAAACGTTGCTTCCCAATGTTTTGTTTTATTGACATAAATCTAACCGTTTATGAGAGAAAATGGGTTTATTGTTTGTGAATCATTGTGGGAAATTCAATTTATTTTGGTTGGAACTATATTATGGCAACTATAGAAGAAAATACGTCGTCGCTAGTTAGGTGTCTACTGAAAGTTTAATTAATTACATTATTCCAAAAGCTAGTCTGACCTAATTAAAAGAAAAATAAACACGAAAGTAGACATTGTATATATTTTTATTTAGAATTTTACTGGGCGGCATTAACGAAATGACCTTTCCGCTTCATTGAAATAAAGTAGTTTGAGTTGTGTCGCAAAGTAACTCATTCGAGCCTTTCTTTGTTCTCGTCTCGTGTAGCTAATCTCACGAATTCTTTTACTATTTTCCAGAATATTTGTTAGTTACGCTAACAATGGGAAAATCATTAAAATTATATAAAGTACCCTATTATTACTACAAATTTACTATTCAGTGCATATAGTATAATTGGCTGCATTAAAATTTTAACCCCGTCTAGGTTGATTTTTTTTCCATTTCGAATTGTCTGATGAATTATGTAAGACATTTGTAAAAGTTTTAATCATTTCGCAAATAATATGTCAGTTACATTATAAATACATACTTTAAAAAAGAATAGGTAGCTCATTAATGTCTCTCAAAAATTCAATATTCTTGTTTCACTGTATATAGGTGGTAGAGGAATTCAGAAAGGTGGTAGAGGAATTCTTCCTCGACCGAGGAGGTTCCACCCCACACACCCTCTTAAAGGGCTGGTGAAATCCTTAGGGATGTTTCCAGCACTGGATGTGTGAGTCGGTTGCGTGATATACAACCCACGGTACCTTAGTACTTAGGCTTGCTGCCTTCGTGGGTTGTAAGAAAAAAAAATATAGACCTTTTGTTTTCCTGTCTGTTACAAATTTTGTGAACATTACAAATTTTTAATCAAGGTGATTGTTCGGTTAAAATTACCTCATTTTTCCCTAACTGAACACATTTCAAAATTAGGATATTAATATTATTTGAAAATTATTTTTATTTAATAGATTTAAAAATTCATAATATCAAAAGCATATATAAAGTTTACTTTTGCGGCAATTTCTATAATTTTCTTTTCGCGAAGTACCTACGGCAAAGGTACTTTTATAAAATAACCTGAGCATTAGTCACAATAAAAACAAACACGCTTTTTCTAAAGAATCACAACGGTCATTGTCTGCTAACTGCAGCGAAAAAAGAGCTTTACAGCTTTTCCTATTTGGCCATCGATACCTACCTGCGTACCTGATCTCGGCATCAGTGAGTCATAATAATCGACCAGACGAATGGTAGACATCGCTCACTGGTCTGAGGATCTTTTATGGTGAGTCAACACTCGATGTTGCCAATTATTCAATACAGTATGTTAGCGGTATATTAAAAACCCCATAAACCATATTTATTTGTAATACTTTTTAGGCCATTCAGTGGTGCCCATAAACTTTCCTATGCCAACGTAATAAGTACCTATGAGGTACCACCACCACCTATTCTTATATATTTTTTTTATCTTCTGACAGCCCTCATAGCCCGAAGTCTAAGTACTATGTACCGTGGGTGTACTGGGGAATCGACTCACACATCCAGAGCTGGAAACATCCGTAGGGATTTCACCAGCCCTTTTAAGAGGATGTGTGGGGTGGTACCACCTCGGTCGAGGAAGAATGCCTCTACCACCTTCCAAAATTTATATTTTCTCGTAGTAAAATTTTCTGCAATAAAAATTGTTTTGATTTTTATTAAATGACCGGCAGCTTTGTCTTTTACGTTTATTATTAATCATTTATTGTTTTCTATTATCCCTAATGAACTGTGACCGCAAAACATGGCAACTGTTTTTTAAACAAATCCAGCAAAATGGTCAAGGTTAACACTTAGTGCATCTGGCTTAAATATCTGTCAAATTTTACAAACTTTTAAAAAATTTACTGCCCCACATTAAAATTTACTCAACCTAAAACTACCTGCTTTTGGTTAATACAACTCTACAGAAATCATTGCTTCCTTTGCTGGTAAATGTAAACACAACTAAAAGGCCCAAAGCCTTTCTTTGCCCATTTAGAGTCCTTTAAGAAGTTAACTTTTACCCTAAATAATTTAATTAATTTGTCAATAAAAGGGGATAATCACCACGAATGGTTTTGACTTTTAATTTTGTACCTGAACGATTTACATACAAGCCAATTGGGGCAACGTAATTAAGGTGTATTAAGTGTTATTAATTCAATTAACAAAGAGTTTTCGTTACGTAATAGTTTAATTAGGAGCTTAGAATTAAGAGCAAAAATATAAACATCAATTGATTTACATGTATGTAGCTAAAAAACAATCTTAAGACATTTTATATTTGAAACGTAAATGGAACGCACCACCACTAGAAAAGTACGTGAACATGATGTAAATTTGGTTTTGATCTCAATGGATACCTTAAAAAAACATGTTCTTACCCTTTTAAAAACAGTTTTTTTTCGCTTAGTAACAAATATGTTCCTCCTAAAACAAACCTAAGCAAACCATTCATAGACTAGTAGGTACATATTCGAAATAGAAAAACCCTATAAGCTGTACCCAAAGTGTCCATTAAAAATGATTGAATAAAATATGCGGAATTTGTAACAAGCAATGAATATTTATGAAAGTACAATGTGTGTACATTTGTGTTGAAAATTATGTTTCATGACCAAAAATAAATGTTTTTGGTGCATAATTTAAATCTGATTTAATAATATATTGAAATTAAAACAGAGGTTTTACAGATATGAATTTTTAAAGGGTGTATAAAATGCCTTTGGTATGGCAGTTAAAAGATAAGAAGTGTACATTTTCTGAAAAGGTAGTAAAAACATGTTAGATACCATCAGGTTTAAGATTTATACATAGGTAACACAGTACGACCAATCAAACCTATGTACCTAAAGGTAACCCATGAAATTATAATTTATATTTAAATATTCAACGAAACCGTTCTACTAAGAAAGAATAAACTAATAATTTACTACGTAGATACCAAAACAGAAGAACCTGTTTGACTTAGAACCAACAGGTTCTTTTTTGGATGAAATAATTGAAAAAGCAGCAACATATTATTAGAGAATCAGATACCCTAAATTAAAAAGCTTTCTCCTGGCCTCCATATATGACAGCCTGATTTCTGAACTTAAAACTGTTATTTACAGAGTCTTATAAGCCTATTTATGAAATATATAAGTTAAAGACTGGGCTTTAAGAAAGTACTAAATGAAATTAAAAACCTAAAACAAACGTCTTAAAATATTCGTACTTTATTGCCATAATATAAATAAATAAAACAAAAATTAGTAATACTCGTAAATTGGCGATTTTTGCAGTGGTATTTAAAATTTAGTTATTTTTGTTTATATATTATGCAAACAAAAGCTCGTAAGTTATTCAGCGTAAAAAATGATGCTTCGTGAGGATTTACATACATGGACTCCATCAAAATATATTAAGTTTAAATTTTCAACAACAGCCACCAAAAAAAAAAATAATTCTCAACCGGTTATGTTTTTCAATAATACAGAGCCTAATTTTTAAAGCCGATTATTACGGGTGCATGACACAGTCCGTACATCGTATTACTGTCCTAACGGATTTTTTTATACCAATTTCCACCGAATTTTAAATTTTAATGCTATTGGATTTATTAGTGAAAAAATGTTTTGGTACAGCTGGATTTTCAGGTATTATCAAGCTAAATGTGTAACCAATACCAGGGGTTATTTTCCGTTATTGTTTTAGGGCATTAGGGTTCAAATGTATTCGGTTAATATTATACTGGGTTGTCGTTTATAATTCCAACTTGAATAAATTTTATACAATGTAAAACATACATTTTTTTATAAAAGATTAATTTAAAATAATAATATGTTTACTATTTTTTCAACAAAAACTAAGTTTTTACTAATGATTCACATTTTAGTATACTATAATTAAATTTGAAAATTTTAGATCTCCAAATTTTACATACCAAGACGATTAAATAGTTGGATATTTTTGTTTAATAGCTTGTAAAATTTATCAAATGTTGGTTAGGGCACTTGGGGAGAAAGGCGACGATATGGTTTTACAAAAAAACTTTGTTAAGTACCTAAGAAAGATTTTTTGCCAGTGCAAATAAAATATATAACAGCAAATTTTATTATAAATACATATAAAATAACAGTTATTTTATAAATTAGTATTTAATCTGTGACTCAGAAACTTTTAAAATTTAAATACCTACAAATATAGGTGAACCCAATTATTATATTTTTTAATGCTGAAAACCTATATCATACACTATGAATCATGTAAAGATGAATCACCCAAACACAGTAATGCGGCAGATATGCAGAGAAAACTATATAAAATGTCAATTTCTGAGAAATTAATCACTTGGAAGTAAAATATTGGTTGGAATTTAGAGCAAGACAAAAATAAATAAATGATTATTAATTATACTTTTAAAAAAATTAGTGTGTTTTGTAAAAAATGTTCGGACAAGGTACACGTTCCTTTTTAATCGACAATTTATAGAGCAAGAAAAAATATATAAAATTTTATTAGAACGTAAAATATATTTTTTTGGCTGTCAGTACCCCTGATATAAAGCCTGCGGTCGTCTATTGCTCTGCCAACACAGCTTTTCTTACAAACTTTATGGTCGTAACAAATTACATTTTGTTTTCTTAAAAAAAATGTGTATAAGTAACTTTTTATTTCAGACACCCAGGTATAATAAAAACTTACAATGGACTAAAAAGTAGTTGCTTCCAAGGCAACAAAATTTTTAAAATTAGGTAAATCGTCGATCTGTATCTTTTATTGAAAGCCATTTCAAGCAACACACAAAATTGTGTCATAAAACCAAATTGACCGCGACGAATCTCAGAACAAACGGGCAAAGTTTGACCTTGACTGGCCGAAGACAGGCAAAAATAGGAAAGAGGTTCTTATTTGAAGGCACACCATGTTCTCAACAAATCTGGTCTGTTGTAAAGCTACCAACCCTTGAGGCCATATCGTTTTGTTCAAAACAACGGCAGCCCGTTCGGTAATTTAGACCTTTTTGGCCCGAACTCCTTTGTTAATATTTTGCAAGTGTGCAACTTCTTTTCTTTTATGATGATAACCACACAAGTCTAGGCATGTGAAATGGGGTCTTAGAATGTGGTTTTAGCTGTGGAAAAAAAAACTTGGCATATTGAAAAATAAATTGGAAAAGATGAAAACTGATACAAAGAAAAAAATTTGGGGTATTTAAATGTACTTAGAATCCAAGTTTTTTATTTTAATAATCCCAAGGATTGATCTTTTACAAGTGTTTTATTTGCTTAGTTAAAAATATACCTGCCACTGAAATCTATTGCCACTGAACCTTTTTAACAAAAAAAAAGGACGGTCATAACTTTTCTCTCGAACAGGCACCAGTCGCGTGGCCCTCCGACGCTTTACTATTTTCTATCTTCCTTCCACGCAGTAAAAATAACAGGTACCCCATGTGGTACTACATAATCAAAACACGAAGCATTAAAAGCGAGGCTCTTAAGGATTTAAGTTACCATCTGTGCCGTTTACCAAAGTTGCCCTGAGTAGGCTTGGGTTCCGAGAAATGGCCACAAAGTTCTCGGAGATGGGCTGTAAAAACCAGACACGATGGCTTGCTAAAGCAAAGACACACACACAACATACACACCTGATATGTAAGAACATTGACAGTGGCGTCCAGAATAAACACTATATTCTCGCATTTTCATAATAAAGTATTTCATTTTTTTTTATCTAAGACAGACTTCAAGTACTAACGTACCGTGGGCGTCTGAGGAGAAAGGAAATGTAGTCTATTGACACGGGATTTGAAGGATTAGAGATTGGAAACTGGAAGGAAAACCATCTGCAGGCAATTTGTTCCATAATCTGGAGACCCTAGGTATGAATGAGCGAGAGAAGTGGTCTGTTCTAGGCTTTTGTAGCTTGACAGTAAAGGGATGCATACGTAACGCGCCTCTTGGTGTTCTGTTAGGAACAGTCAAGGGGGAAATAATACCGGCTAGTTCTTCAGAGCAAAATCCATGGAAGTAGCGGTAGAAAAGGGATAAATCCCCAACAGAGCGGCGATGAGCGAGAGAAGGGAGTTTTCTCGTGAGGGCTGGGTCATTGATAAGTCGCATAGCTCTCCCCAGATGTGGGAGCTGTACTTTAGGTTAGGTCTTATTTGGGAAACATAGAGAGTGTATAAGTTGGCAGGGGAGAAGTATTTTCTGCCTCGAAAGAGAAAACCAAGCTTTCTAGCTTTCGGTGTGGCTACTGAAGTAATGTGTTTGTGCCGGCTGAGATCATGTTCGAAAGCGACGCCAACAAGATCGAATGTTTCATTGTTTTGTAGGGCTTGGCCATTCATGTGGATGGGGTAAGCGTTGCCAGATTTCTTGCGTGACAGGGAGCAAGACGGGGTTCCAAGGGGTTGAACTAAACAAGGTTCTTGGCACCCTAGTCTAAGATTAATTGGAGATCTTGGGAAAGGGATAGGTACATAGATTTGCGTGTACTATCCAACTCTTGATTCGAAACTTGTCTGGAAAAATGAATATCAGAGTGAAGAGTACTATCGTCAGCATAACTGTGGATGGGATTGGTAGTTGAAGAGACTAGGTCATTAATTTGAGGAAAAAATAGGGTTGGTGCCAGGACTGAACCTTGGGGGACGTCAGCATTAATAGGATGGAAGTTAGGTGAGTGACCGTCGACCACAACAGATATGCGCCGATTAGAGAGGAAGCTACCGATCCAGGTACATAGTTCGGTAGGAAGACCGTAAGAAGGTAGTTTATTGAGGAGTGCGGCATGCCATACTTGGTCAAAGGCCTTGGAAATATCGAGAACAACAATCTGAGATTCGCCATAAATTTCCAGAGACTTGTACCAGTTATGTGTGACGAAGCCAAGGAGATCAACTGTGGATCTTTGGTGACGAAATCCGTACTGTCTCATGAATGATTTTGTGTTTTTCTAGATATTTTAAAATTTGCAAGTTGATCACTTTCCCCATAACTTTGCTGACAATGGAGAGAAGAGAGACAGGCCTATAATTGGATGGAAGGGACTTGGAACCTTTCTTCGGGACAGGCTGCATACGAGCAGTCTTCCAGTTATCTGGGAAGATGCCCTTGTCATAAGAGCTCTGGAGAAGACGAGTTAAGGTGGGTGCAAGTTCTTGAGCGCATTTTTTTTAGGACAATAATTGCTGGTATGCCATCCAGACCGGAGGACTTTTTGGTGTCAAGGGATGGAAGAATTTTTTGAACTTGTTTGCTCTTATGTATTATATCGGGCATTTTGTGGGGTACAGACTTAGCGGTTGGAATATCGAAATTGGGGGGAGGGATCAGGGTGGAATTGGCAGCGAATTGCTTGGGGAATAATTAAGCTTTCCCTTTAGAGGATGGAGATTATTTCGTTGTCAGAAGTCAGGGGACCGAATGGAAATTCTGATCGAAATACACAACTAGTAACTAATTTTATAAAAATTTTGATTAACCACATATACAGTTAACCCAATGCGAGGTATCACTTTCTGTTATTTCTTATACTTTCTAGGTATGTCAACATTAATCTGCTATCTATTATTAATCATTGGTCTTAAAATAACCCACCATCCAACCCACCCAAAATATGTGAAGTTACTGACTTTTTCTATCTATAAAATTTTTTACAGTTCATAACTTACCCTAGAAATTTTACTAATGAATAAGTTTCATCGTTAAAAAGATCGCATGTGGTTATAAAAGAGCAGCCAATAAAATATTTCTGTGGTACCCTATTGACTATTGTCAGGGATTTCGATAGCACTTAAAGGAGGCGTGTTTTTATCTATAAGAAAATTCGCAACTATAGAAATAGCGCTAACTATATAAGTATTTTTGATCAGTGGACATCACATTAATATGTATTTGTTTTCTGGCAAGTTACGCTACTGACCGATTCTTTTAAGCCAGGTCTTTGCTATCGTACACATTTTATTTTATTTGAGTAGGTACCCAAATTGCCATTTTAGTATACAGAATGGTCGTCTAAAACTAAATAACCATAGGGCCTTTTCAATGTCCGAAGATTGGGTTATTCAAGGTTAAATTTTGTATTTTTTAACAAAAAGTTTTATTACTTTGTTTCCAAGTAGGTGTTATTATCGTCTCTTTAGTAGTAAATTGTAAAGAAATTAATCACTGAACCAAATTCCATTGGGTACATATCGTAAGTACAGGTAAAGCTCTTAAGTATTTTATAGGATTTTAAAGGTGTTAGTTAAAATAACACCAACGCCATTGTTTTTATTGCTAGATTATTTATTTCAAACCCATAATTGCACTTAATTTATTTTAGTCACATTTAAAACTACTGGACTGTTTACAAAATATAATAAAACATCTTGTCGAAATATTATGGATTCAAACACTGTTCCTAAAGGTCCCGTAAACCATCAGTATTCCGTTCGTGTACGAACCAAAGTGTTAAACTTTATAATATTTTAAATAAACTCCACAGTAATAAAGGAAATTTATTGGTCATCGAGAACCATTCTGACAGTCAACGCTTTTTCATGGCAATGATCCAGAAATCAGAATCATACGGTAATACGCTGCAGGAGTCTGAAAATTTCGCAATATTTATTTTTAAAATTGTCGCATTACTCTTACGTTATGGTTCTTTGTTCTGAAATGCAAGTGCACCTACTTGAGCAGTGCACTCTACTCGTTTGTATTTTTGCTTTAAGATCTAGCTCAAGGTCAGTACAATTTTCCTGATTGAGATCCAATTCGCCTTTGTTTATATTTCTATGTAACGTATGTAATTTATATATTACTAAATAATCAGTCTTAATACTTAGATATTAAGATAACCGAAATCAGGTGTCATTGTTAAGAAAACAGGTCAGACTACTTTACCGTTCTAATCGTTAAGATTAAAATAACATGACGCAATAAAACAATGTTAATCGTGCACATACCAAAAAAAAAAAGATCTGCATATTGAAAGCCCTGTTTTTACCTATGACTTTATTCTAAATGTGTGTTAAACACTTTCAGATCTATCGTTAGAATCTAAAATTAGCCAACAATTATTTTTCAAAATCTGCGCTGGCATTGCAAACTAGTGTATAGGCTACGAACACTAAATTTGCTATAACCAACAATTTATTTTAAAAATTAAATATCCCTACAAAATTCCTCACTTAGATTGCTTACTATCTTTCTGTGTATAAAACGATAAGGTGTTCCTTTCTTCAATCATGCCATATTATGACTTCGTAGTGGCCTTGACATTTTGTAAACATCTGCACAACAAAAAAATCGTTTCGTTTACAAATATGTGCCCATGGCTAGTGGCCTTGATTTTTTCACCGTGCAAGAATATGATGCAAGTGTTTTTCCTTTCTGTTCCAAAAATTGCATTTCCGCATGGATATATGCAATTTCCTGATTTATTAACTTGTAATTCACTAAATTAGGTTAATTTTATTAAAAGTTTTCCATTTTAGCGTGTATAAGTCCCAAGATATCCTGGACCAAACACACATCATTTTAAAAATGCATACATATGTACATATCCATAACATGTATATTTGTCATCTCGTCACTAACCATATTTGTGAAACTACAAAAAAAGTATGATCTCGCTGCTGCCAAAATCTCATTATTATCTAATTCTTTTGTTTTTGGTTGTTGAAAAAAATATATAGCATATATATGTTTTTGCAAATTGACTAATAAATAGGTTAAGAATCAGTTAACATGCAAAATGCCTTTTTTCATACTTAGTAAACAGACAGTACCGGTACGAAACGAGTTTTTGTAAACTGGAAAGGATCTTTAAAAAAGAAATCATAATTTGTTGATTCATATAATTAGACCATGCACACCAACACGCTTTTATTGTTTAGCAGCATGTAAGTATTTAAGATAACTGTTTAAATGGGTATTTCCTATTCCCTTTAACAGATAATAAGCATATGGCATACAAGGAAAAATTGTTTAAATTGATATAGTAATAATGAGCATCAACCACTTCAAGAAGAAATACAACATGCGATAAAGACTGTAACCCACGACAACGACCTTTTTGGCTGAACTGCAGGCTGAGGTCATCTTGGTCAATTTTTAAAGATTATTTCAATAAATGAAAATCTAGAATAAAATCAAGTAGTCTGACGATTTTCCTTCACAAAGATTTTCCAATCAGTCACCATTTCTTTGGTGCAGATAATCTACATTCAACCTAGGACCACTTCCCTGGTTTCGAGACGTTCTCGCCGAACCTAGACAGGTCGAAACCTGTCCTAACTCTTGTGATTGTTTTACTGACTTTGCAGGTGTTATGTCTCCTTTTATGCAGTGACCAGTCGAATATAGTGGATTTTATGCATCCCGTTTATTTTTTTTTTCAAGCAAGTGCAGCTTTGAGGACGGATAGAAAAATTATTAGGGTCAAGTGTTTTCAATTTTTGACTTGTTTACACAAAGTCTTGCATAATCTTTACTTGCCCTTAATAACATCACTAGTTTATTTATCATTGCTATAATATATGTGTTACAAGTACATTATTTTTTTATATTTAGAACCTTTAAATCGTATTATGCTTAGCTATTAAGTTAAGTAAATTTTATTACCCATAGTTATTTTTACAATTCGCAATTATCTGCCACAGTTGTTTTCCCTTTTGAGTAATACGATGTGCCTCTACATCATCCTCGTTAGTGAGCTTAGTTTCTTTGGAATTTTCATGAAAATATTTATTATATTAATCTAAAAATTAAATACTTTTAAATTACATGGCGATCTGAATGAAAATTTAATAAAAGAAAATTATACTGAGTAAGTTATTTAAGAAAAGAAACTATGTAGCAGCGGAAATTGTTCATTTTTCGACTAAAAAAAAAATGTTAGTCAATTTAAGCTAAGGTAAGCTTGGTTGCTTAGGTTTCATTTAAGTTTTTAGAAAAACAACTATGCTTTTACTAAATTACGTAAAATTCGCTGACATTTAATAAAATTGTATTCAAAATAAAACACGCGTTTTCTTCTAGACAGCCTGTCACCTGATAAAAGTATGATTAACACCAAATAATAATCATTTTAGATAAGCTCTCAATGTCGTTTATTTGATTTGTAGTGTTTTAAATAAAAAATATATACTTATTTAAAGTTCTACTGGGGTTCTACATTTAATATCCTTTTATTTTTAATACCATGTAATTTTACACAATACCTCGAAATTCTAGACGATGACTAAAATAAATATTTTTGGCTTCTGCAACGAATAGTATTAATAGTTAAATATGAGTGATAAAATACCGATAACGGTAATCTTAGAAATAAACCAGCAACCAAACCAAATTGTGACTCATCATCGCAACTTCTTAGTTGTCGATTTTTCAATCGATTAAAAAAAAGAGAAACCGATACGCCCTGTATAAAAAGCATCAGGTGTGGATCTGATTATCTCTGTTTAGGGGCATTAACCTCTATAGAGCTTAAACCCTGTTTTTAGCTCTCAATTATGATTAAAGAGTGGAAACATATTGTGTAAAGTAAAATTATCATTCCTCACAGTGTTTCGTATTTAATTTTTTTGTTTACATTTTAACTCTACTTCTATTTTGTTTTATAAAATATTGTCATTATATCTGTATTTTGACAATTTTAATAGTAAAAAAATGTAGTGGTTTAAGTCGCGTTTTTATCTTATCAAGTTATCAATAAGCGTTGCTATACTTAAAAAAACTTGACCTTAAACATATAATTGGGTCAATTTTTTTGGTTCATTTTACATTTTATTGTCCTATTTGAACCAGCCTTTATGGAGCCCCTTATATCAAAACCTAGCATGTAAACAGACTTAAGATAAGAAAAACACTTTCAATTGCTTATGCAAAGGATAGTGAGAGATTATTTCTTGATAACTGGAGGCTGAAAAAGGTGTGGTTCCCGTTCTAAAAATTTTCAGTTATTTGATAATCACAATTATTTTATTAATGTGGGGATGAAAAAATTGAGTATTGCAGACGCCTTTTGTACTAACAAATAATTAAAAATTAATAAAAAGAATAGTGGAAACAGCATTACTAAAAAGTTCTATGGTTTGCAACCATAAGTTTAATTAAACTGCAAGCTTTCGCCAGCTTCTCACATAAGGACATAAGCTCTTAATCTGTAAACGCAAACATCGTCGCCGTCATATGAAAAGCGCCTAAGTCCAAAAAAGCAAATTTTACAGGAGAAAAGAAAAACGGTTTGAAACGAAGATATTTTTGCTTTAAGATTTACTTTCTTACGATTTTGCGTTGTAAGCTCTCACTAAAACATTTATAAACAAAAAAAATATTTGTATTGGGTTTTAGTGAAGTAAATGGACTTACGCAAATTTCACTCGTTAATACGTCTCGTCCTATGGACTGGCAATTTTCATTGTTTGAGATGTTTAGTATAAAATTATAACAAAAAGTATAAAAAACAAAAGAAACATAAAAAATGACCCATAATGTTTGTTTTTATAAAAGGCTAAATGTCTGCAAATTCATTTGTTATAAAGAATTGCTGTAAATATGTTTTTCTATTTAATGGAAAGTTAATAGAAGGGATATTTTTGAGAAAAACGATTATGTTGTGTTATTTATTTATTTATATTGTAAGAAGCAACAGTATACTGAGTTTTTAAAGTATAATAACAATTGTTTTCTTAAACATTAGGAAGAACAAGCATAAACAATAAACACTGGAAAAAATAATTATTTTTTATTCCTATCTATTAATGTTCGAGGGAGTCTTAAAACGCATGGTAATCTTGTTCCATGACATATTTTAGTGATTGGATTGGAGGTATTCATATTTTTCTCGTTTTATTTTTAATTTGTTATGGTATAATCTTGGAAGATTTTCCATTGATATAGATTTGAAGTTTTTAGTAAATCTAACAGGCAACGTTTTGAACTCTTCAGAGTGTTGTAATTTAAATTCAGGTTTATATTTTAGGGCTCTTATGTTCTGAACAGTGGGATCGCCTACTTTACGCCCAGGAATTTCCTTTGAAGAAGTTGGCATGAAATTTTTTCATCTAAAAATGCAAAACTACTTAAACCGGAGCAGCAGAAGACATCCATGCCTTGCCCTGAAGGATGGTATACAAGATGAGACTTAATACTTTTAATATGACATTGAGATTGAACCAACCTTGATGTCTGCTTCATGTACCAAATATGAAAGCAAAACATGTACAATGTACATCTTTAAATAACGCTAAAAATAAGAATTTCACCATAAACATGTCGGAAGATGGCCAGTAAGCAGAGCCTTGCATTTGGAACTGATCAGGCGACATTGGATCCTTTTTGGATGTGTAGAAACCTCAACGAGACTAATATACCAGATTCTCTGTAAATGGTAAAAAGTATAGGGATGCTGAGCTTGTCTGAAAACCACTTTCTAAAGAGGTGTGTATATTTTTTTAGTTATTTTTAGTTTTGTTTTTAAGTTCTCCGATCTACAATGTATGTAATCTAGGATTATTTGGAAGCTTATTCCAAAATTAATTTTGAGTACAGCCTGTCTGTATTAATAGAGTTAAAAGAAAATCTCTTATATAAAAGAAGAAACGCACAACCCACACCGCTGCGTCTGGAAACTTAAAATTTTGCACAGAGGTTTCTTATATAACGTAGGTATTCGCTAAGGAAGGGTTTTTCAAAATTTAACCCCTAAGCGGGTGAAACATTGGTTCGCACTTTATATAGAGACACAATATTAGATGGTCCTATTAACTCGAAACTTCATAGAAGTACTTTAAAAAATAAATGTTTTTAAACTCGTGTTTCACAGTTTTGAATAAATCAACCCCTGAGAGGGTGAAATGGAGGTTTGATCAAAGTTTGTAATGGAGTGAAATTATTATACCGCGAAGTCGCGGGCGCGAGCTAGTACTTATGTAATAAGCACCAATAGGTTAAGTACAGGAGAGTAGTATAATGTTTAAATTTTAAGATAAGGACCTGTTAAATTGAGAGATGGGAGTTTTTTCAAGTGATGTCTTATTTACAAAATGTCAGATCATGTAAAATTGGTTGATTGGTTGAAATGGTTGATTACACAATTGATTATACAATGTTTTTTTTTTCTACCCCCTACTTCGTCAACATCTGAACATGTCCTCGATCACAGGGGGAGTTACAGACCTCTCGGGTACCATCCATAGATATTCTATTTGAATAATTCATAGATATTCTAATAGAATATCTGTAGATCGTGGCTCGGAGGAGCGGTGCGTATACTTCAATTCAGCATCTGTCCATCCCCCACAGCTTTATATAAGTAGCTCTTAAACTGCCTAACTTAGAAACCAAACTTTGGTATATTTGAAGTTAGTTAACAGTAATAAGCAAATACAGGCCTAAAGTATAAAATACTTACCATACCAGTACGTACCAAACATTTTTCCGAGCCCATCAAAAGTATCAAACGAAAGCTAGTTGCTTTTCGACTAAAAACTACACTTAACTAACAAAAAGTTTAAATCCTTGTCTTCTTGCATCAGGACAACAAATAAAATTGGATTATAATGATGCCAATGTCTTGAGAATCAAATTTCAGTCACAAAAATTTTTCCAGTGTCTTTTGATGAGTCCAGAAAAATTTTCTATCGTGCTCCACTCGTATGTGATATAGGTATTGTAATATTATTTAAAATAATTAATATTTATTTTAAATAGAGTGGAGTGGAGAGTCTGGGTTCAAATTCCGATTATGCCAAGGCAGTTTATGGAACAAAGAATGCAAAGGATTGGAATCGAGAACAAGTCCTGAAGCTCAAAAATAGTCGTATTTTTTTAGTTAGTACTTTTATGTAAAATCAAATAATTTATACTATTCATAAAAGTTAAGTTTCAATTAAATGTATTTGTACATTAATAATATAACTTATTGTTTAACAATAATTTTTTATTAAAAATATTAAAGCTAATTATTTTGTTTTATTTTCCCTTGCTTTTCTCAACTCGTAGGATAGAGATAATGTTTCTCCAATCAGATCAATCCATCAGAAACGCGAATTGGTATTTTCTGCTTCTAATACGCCAGATTGTCCAGAATTTCCTAATTTTTGGAGATATTTTGAGGAGCAGAGACATCCCAGGAGGTTCTCCCCTAAAAGTTAGAAAATTTTACGTAACCTGGCAACGTCGCTTATTAGGCGCAGAAAATACCTCTTCGCGTTTCTGCTATGCTAAAAAAAGCCGTACTTTTTTATCAGGATCACAGAAGTGCGAGAAGGTATTGATAAGCGACTTTGTCGGATTGTGCAAAATTTCCTATTTTTAGGATATTTTATTAGGAGCACATAAATTCGAGTAAGTTTCTCCTTAAAACTAGGAAGTTTTGCATAATCTGGCAACATCGCCTATTAGGAGCTGAAAATATCCACTCACGTTCCTGCTCTTCTAATGACAATATCAAAAACTCGAAGTTTTGAATAATTTATTTAAACAAGAAATAAAGTTGAAAAGTTTAATTTTTGGTATTTTGATTAGGAGAGCAGGAGTGCGAGGAGATATTTTTTCTGCTCCTGGTACGCAGAAATATTATTTAATGAAAACACGAAATAAAATGCAAAATTTTTAATTTGTGTTATTATTATTAGGAGAGCAGAAGTGCGAGGAGGTATTTTTCTGCTCCTGATAAGGCATGTTGCCAATTATTTATATAACCAGGTTAAGAGTCCTAAATGGTTCCAAAGCTCCGGTAGCTTAGTGGCAGAGCACTGAACTATGTTTGGAGACCTGGGTTCGATTCCCAGCTGGGGCAACCTCTTCTTTGGACTTTTAACTTGACTTTTAATTTTGCAAAATTTAGCAACGCAACTTATCAGGAGCAGTTTTAAAAATACCTTCTCCTTATACTTTATAAAGACACGAAATAACGTGCAAAATTTTGATTTTTGGTATTTTGATTAGGAGAGCAGGAGTGCGAGGGGGTATTTTTCTGCTCTTGGTACGCAGAATAATTTATTTAAACAAGAAATAAAGTGGAGAAGTATAATTTTTGGTATTTTGATTAGGAGAGCAGGAGTGCGAGGAGGTATTTTTCTGCTCCTGGTACGCAGAAATATTATTTAATTAAAACACGAAATAAAATGCAAAATTTCCTATTTTTGATGTTTTTATTAGGAGAGCAGAAGTGCGAGGAGGTATTTTTCTGCTCCTGGTACGCAGAACAATTTATTTAAACAAGAAATAAAGTGGAAAAGTTTAATTTTTGGCATTTTGATTAGGAGAGCAGGAGTGCGAGGAGGTATTTTTCTGCTCCTGGTACGCAGAAATATTATTAAAATAAAACACCAAATAAAATGCAAAATTTCGAATTTTTGATGTTTTTATTAGGAGAGCAGAAGTGCGAGGAGGTATTTTTCTGCTCCTGATACGCAGAATAATTTATTTAAAGAAGAAATAAAATGGAAAAGTTTAATTTTTGGCATTTTGATTAGGAGAGCAGGAGTGCGAGGAGGTATTTTTCTGCTCCTGGTACGCAGAAATATTATTTAAATAAAACACCAAATAAAATGCAAAATTTCCTATTTTTGATGTTTTTATTAGGAGAGCAGAAGTGCGAGGAGGTATTGTTCTGCTCCTGGTACGCAGAAATATTATTTAATTAAAACACGAAATAAAATGCAAAATTTCCTATTTTTGATGTTTTTATTAGGAGAGCAGAAGTGCGAGGAGGTATTTTTCTGCTCCTGGTACGCAGAACAATTTATTTAAACAAGAAATAAAGTGGAAAAGTTTAATTTTTGGCATTTTGATTAGGAGAGCAGGAGTGCGAGGAGGTATTTTTCTGCTCCTGGTACGCAGAAATATTATTTAAATAAAACACCAAATAAAATGCAAAATTTCGAATTTTTGATGTTTTTATTAGGAGAGCAGAAGTGCGAGGAGGTATTTTTCTGCTCCTGATACGCAGAATAATTTATTTAAAGAAGAAATAAAATGGAAAAGTTTAATTTTTGGCATTTTGATTAGGAGAGCAGGAGTGCGAGGAGGTATTTTTCTGCTCCTGGTACGCAGAAATATTATTTAAATAAAACACCAAATAAAATGCAAAATTTCGAATTTAAGATGTTTTTATTAGGAGAGCAGAAGTGCGAGGAGGTATTTTTCTGCTCCTGATACGCAGAATAATTTATTTAAAGAAGAAATAAAGTGGAAAAGTTTAATTTTTGGCATTTTGATTAGGAGAGCAGGAGTGCGAGGAGGTATTTTTCTGCTCCTGGTATGTAGAAATATTATTTAATTAAAACACGAAATAAAATGCAAAATTTCGAATTTTTGGCATTTTTATTAGGACAGCAGAAGTGCGAGGAGGTATTTTTCTACTCCTGGTATGCAGAATAATTTATTTAAAGAAATAAAGTGGAAATGTTTGATTTTTGGTATTTTGATTAGGAGAGCAGGAGTGCGAGGAGGTATTTTTCTGCTCCAGGTATGCAGAAATATTATTTAATTAAAACAGGAAATAAAATGCAAAATTTCGAATTTTTGGTATTTTTATTAGGTGAGCAGAAGTGCGAGGAGGTATCTTTCTGCTCCTGATAAACAGAATAATTTATTTAAACAAGAAATAAAGTGGAAAAGTTTAATTTTTGGTATAAAATGCAAAATTTTTCATTTTTGTTATTTTTATTAGGAAATCAGAAGTGCGAGGAGGTATTTTCAAAACTGCTCCTGATGAGCGGTGTTGCCAAATTGTGCAAAATTTCCTAATTAGTAGGGAAACACGAAATAAAATTCAAAATTTTGAATTTTTGGCATTTTTTTTAGGAGAGCAGAAGTGCGAGGAGGTATTTTTCTTCTCCTGATAAGCGACGTTGCCAAATGGTGCAAAATTTCCTTATTAGTAGGAAAAACACGAAATAAAATGAACAATTTTGAATTTTTGGCATTTTTATTAGGAGAGCAGAAGTGCGAGGAGGTATTTTTCTGCTCCTGATATGCGGCGTTGCCAAATTGTGCGAAATTTCCTAATTAGTGGGGAAAACACAACATAAAATGAAAATTTTTCATTTTTGTTATTTTTATTAGGAAATCAGAAGTGCGAGGAGGTATTTTCAAAACAGCTCCTGATGAGCGATGTTGCCAAACTGTGCAAAATTTCCTAATTAGTAGGAAAACACCACATAAAATGCAAAATTGTGAATTTTTGGCATTTTTATTAGGAGAGCAGAAGTGCGAGGAGGTATTTTTCTGCTCCTGATAAGCGGCGTTGCCTAATTGTGCAAAATTTCCTTATTAGTAGGGAAAACAAGAAATAAAATGCAAATTTTTTAATTTTTCTTATTTTCATTAGGAAAGCAGGGGAGAAGGTATTTTTGAAACTGCTCCTGATAAGTTGCGTTGCTAAATTTTGCAAAATTAAAAGTCAGGTCAAGTTAAAAGTCCCAAGAAGAGGTTGCCCCAGCTGGGAATCGAACCCAGGTCTCCAAACATAGTTCAGTGCTCTGCCACTAAGCTACCGGAGCTTTGGAACCATTTAGGACTCTTAACCTGGTTTTATAAATAATTGGCAACACGCCTTATCAGGTACGCAGAAATATTATTTAATAATAAAATGCAAAATTTCGAATTTTGGTGTTTTTATTAGGAGAGCAGAAGTGTGAGGAGGTATTTTTCAGCTCCTGATACGCAGAATAATTTATTTAAACAAGAAGTAAAGTGGAAAAGTTTAATTTTTGGTATTTTTATTAGGAGAGCAGAAGTGCGAGGAGGTATTTTTCTGCTCCTGGTATGCAGAAATATTAATTAAAACACGAAATAATATGCAAAATTTCGAATTTTTGGTATTTTTATTAGGAGAGCAGAAGTGCGAGGAGGTATTTTTCTGCTTCCGGTATGCAGAAATATTAATTAAAACACGAAATAAAATGCAAAATTTCAAATTTTGGTGTTTTTATTAGGATAGCAGAAGTGCGAGGAGGTATTTTTCTGCTCCTGGTACGCAGAAATATTATTTAATTAAAACACGAAATAAAATGCAAAATTTCAAATTTGTGTTTTTATTAGAACAGGAGTGCGAGGAGGTATTTTTCTGCTCCTGATACGCAGAATAATTTATTTAAACAAGAAATAGAGTGGAAAGGTTTAAATTTTTGATATTTTGATTAGGAGAGCAAGAGAACGAGGATGTAGTTTTCCTTCTCTTGATAAGCGGCGTTGCCAAATTGTGTAAAATTTCTCAATTAGTAAGGAAATTTCCCAATTTATGATATTTTAATTAGGAGAGCAGAGTTGCGAGGAGGTATTGTTCTGCTCTTGATAGGCGGCGTTGCCAAATTGTGCAAATAGGTATCCTAATAATTAAAGAAAACCTCGAATTTCTGTGCTCCTAAATAAAAGTCCCTTAAAATTAGGAAATTTTAATTATGATGTATTGCGCCAACAGCATAGCTAAAAATAAAACTAACTGGTCATTTTTAATTCGTTTATTATGTCAAAAAGTAAAGACTTACAATAAAATGGACATTACTGGATAAGTATGAAAGTTTTGGGTGCGCCCCAATTACGTCAGTTATTAAATTAATACAATAAAATAAATTAACGTCTTCAACATATTCGTTCGTACTGCACTAAACTGCACATTTTACACCAGGAGGAGCCCTAATCTTGAAGGGAACAGGATACACAGGGAAGTGGTCTCTGATTTTCTCAGTTGTTTCTTAAACACATCCTTGTGTTGTGGTCTTGCCCAGTGTCTTCTATCACCCTATGATGATGCGTGCCTGAAATAATCAACACTGTTAAAAAAAAGTTAATTATTATTACGTATTATGCTAGGTGCTCCCTATGGCTCCTCTTGCAGACCCTTGTTTAGGCAATCTGGTATTTTAACTTGTTGTGCTCTTTATATATTTCAATGTATTGTACGTGTTAAGAAAAGTTTGTCGGTATATAAAGTATGTAGTGACGTAAATTTATATAAAACGCGTTCGTCGAAAAATTTATATGTCCCATTATGCCGTACGAAACAGGCTACTGAGGGTCTCTATATATCATCTATAAAATTATATAATCATTTACCCCAAAATATACGAAATATTGAAAAAGAGTCAATGTTTAAGAATTCTTTAAAAGTGTTCTTATGTGAAATGTGTATTTATAGTGTTGACGAATATTTGGCTTATAGGGCATAACATTATATTTGTTTAGTTTTGTTAGGAAAAATTTTGGGGCCTGCGCGTATGTACTACTCAATTCCTTGTGGTTTTTTATAATTACTCTGATTAGTATACGATAGTTTTATTTGTTTCTTGGTTCTTAACGACATTTTAATACTTTACGGCTGAGCCTCACAGAATAATAAAGGGTTTACTTAGGGCTGAGCTTGCAGCAATAAGACACTAAGGGCAAATTTTTTTACCATATACAAGGGAAAGTCTAAAATTTAAATAGGGCTTAAGAATAAACTACCTTTATTGGCCATTTTCGGGAAAATTTAAGCAGAGCTTTTGTTAAATAAAAGTTTGGGTTGGTAACAAATTTTGAAACAATTTTATGTTGAAAAAGTTTTTTTAAAGCATTATTTTAAATTTTATTATACTTTTGCCAATATGAGTGCTTTCGTTTTTTCTTGGGCGGATTTTGGGACGCATCCATAGGCGTTTTTAGGTGGGGGTCGGGGGGCTTAAGCCCCCCCAAAATATAAACCAGGGGATTAAGCCCCCCCCCCCAAATAGAGGCCTAGAACCGCCTATGGGCGCATCATCACTATCATTACTATAACTTGACATTCTTAAAAGAGAAAATTACTATGCTTACACCTATGCTATGTGCATAACGTAACCATGTTGAGTCGAGACATTTTTGTTCGGGAGGGCATTTGATAATTTCGGGGAGGCACAATTTTCATATATTATACATTTTCAAATATGTAGGTATGTATATGCTCGTAAAGCCAGACGAGTTGGTGCCAATGACTGATACAGATAAATAACATTACCGAGAAACATAATGCCTATTTATATTAAATTACACTTGATTTCATTTCCCAGAATACTGTTTAATAGTTACCAACAGTTATCAAACCGTTTTTATGTTAGTTTTGCTTAATTATCTCTGAAATTTGCTTTATCGCCGGTAAAAACACTGTCATCAGAACTGGTGAGCTCCTGCCATACACAGTTTGCAAACAGCTTGTTGCCAAATGAAAAAAAATCAGATTTTATCAAAGAAGTCACTTTTAATACAAATGCTTAAAACCCAAAAATAAAATCATAATACTCTGAGATATGATATACCGGTGTGATAAAAATTTAATTCATGATGTGGTTTTTCTTTTTTGAAAAATTTAACTTTTAAAGGGATTATCAGAATAAGCTACGAAAAAATGTATCAAGTTTCTCTTAACAGTATACACAGGGTGTGCCATGATATGACTACATCGCAAAGTAGCAGCGCTTAATGGATTACGAATTTAAATCAAATATATTGTTCGACAATTATTTGGCTATCAGTTAAAGGTCGAAAGAAACGGCTGCCCCAGCTGGGAATCGAACCCAGGTCCTTAAACTTGGTTTAGTGCTCTACCACTAAGCTACCGGAGCTTTAAAACCACTTCAACCCTTAACATTTTTTTAATTAAGTAGTTTTTCGCGCGTTCTCGACTTACCACTTTATCATACCCACTGGGCTGGCTGTCCTGGGCTGCCCAGAACATATAACCCAGGATAGCCAGCACAGGACGTACAGTCAGCACAGAACGCACAGCCAGTCCAGTACCGTCAGTCCAGGACAGTCAGCCCAGGACGGCCATATCAGGTCATACAGCCTAGTAAGCTCAGGACAGCCAGCCCAAGACAGGTAGCCCAGGACAAACTGCCCAGTTATCCCAGGACAACAGCTAAAAGAGTTGATCATCTCAGCCTACACGCGACAGAACAAATTGTTTGATTAATATGTAAGTAAAGTGTACTGTAGCATTTTTTTATATATTCCTTCGCTCATTTGGGGGGATATAATATGAGTACTTACGAAAGTACAATTTGTTTAAAACCAATTTTTCAATTTTTTTAAAGCACTTTACAATAATACATTTTGCTATTTGACGAAGTTTTAGGGGTACAAAACACATTGTTCAAATTTAATAGTAGTCTGTACGAAGCTTTCGAGGTGCCAAAATATTGTTAAAACGTAATAGTGCTTTTTGATAAAAACCAACGATAATCTTAGAAATACATTAATCAATCTGGATAGGACAACATAACTATCTATTATATACCTACTGTAAAAAATAGGTGTATAATTTTTACGTTCAAAAATAAGAAATACCAAAAAGTAAAAGAAATAATAAATATTTCTCAATACGGGTGCATCACAAGCTAGCAGTCTTTCTTTTTAGAGTGCCTTAACTAATATTTACTAGTTTTAATATTGTACTTGAGAAAAACAACTCTATACCCAGAGAAAAAAGAAAAACCAAAACCAAATATTAGACATACTTAGTATACATTGATGATTCATCTTTTAGTGACTCAGAATCAGAAAGAGGTTTCATAATACTTATGTGACCAATTTCTTTTGTTTAATTTCCGTATTTGTTTAGGTTTATCCACCTAGTTTTGGAGCATAAGTTCTTGTTTTGGCCCTATTTATTGTTTATTTATACCGTAAACGTAAAACGTGGGATTATTTGTATAATCTATGAATTGAATTTTTGTTATATGCCTTTGACCGTCAATTGACCAAAAAGTTGTTGACCAGTCAAAGGCAAAACTCTAAGAATATGAATGTATGTATATCTTTAATAAGTCGCTAAGAGCTAATAATTTTTGTTATTTTTAAATAAGTTTTGAAAGAAGAAGATAATTTTAGGGGCGTAGTATAAAACATAATATGAATGTATTTAAAAAGAAAAAAAAAATGGTGAAAAGTCGCCAATTTGTAATGGCGCTAAACAAATAATAAAACAAAAAATTACATTTATTTTAATGCAGGATAAAATTTAAGTTCATTAAAGTAAACAAAAGAAAATTTACCTGATGGGTACAATTTAAAAAAAATATTGCAGCGCAATTTTACAAAAAGAAATGATCACAATCTTGAGATTCCGAAACTCTTAAGCAGCAAAAAGTATATTTTTCTTAAAATACACAGATATTTATTAAAAACATAATATGAATGTATTTAAAAAGGAAAAAAAAAACAGTGAAAAAGATATAAATTTTCTGTCTCCAATCTGTAATGGCGCTAAACAAATAACCCAACCCAACCCAACCCAAACAAAAAAGTACATTTATTAAAATAAAGATGAGTTGATAAGGATCATGATTTCTGTGAAAAAGAATCAAAAACAAGCGATTTTTTTAAATCATGATTTTTTCGATTTTTTTTGCTAAAAATTTTATTTTGGACTAATTTTTATTAATACCGCCAGAGATATGGGCCGGATAAAATTTAAGTTTATTAAAGTAAACAAAATTTTTTTTTTATTTTACCTAGGTACCTAGCTACAATTTAAAAAAAATTATGGCAGGGTAATTTTACCAAAAGAACTGATCACAATCTTGAGATTTCGAAACTTTTACGCAGCAAAAAATCTATTTTTCTTAAAATACATACATAGATATTTATTAAAAACATAATATGAATATATTTAAAAAGAATAAAAAATGGTGAAAAGGGTCGTTTTCTAAGTCTATATGACTAATAGATCAATAGTAATATATAATATAAAAAATGCAAGCATTTTTTGGCATTTTTGATTTACATGCTCTTAGATTATTTCTGAAAACGTTCCTTAAACATCTCACTTCAATCTTATCATTTGCGCCGGATAGTTTTGGCCTGGCTAAACAAACAAATGACCCAAAATTTTTTTTTCCAAAAAACAAATAATAGAACAAAAAAGTACATTTATTTTAATGCAGGATAAAATTAAAGTTTATTGTAAACAAAAGAAAATTTGTATTTTACCTAGGTACACTTTAAAAAAAAGTATTGCAGCGTAATTTTACAAAAAGAAACAATCTTGAGATTCCGAAACTTTTACGCAGCAAAGAGTCTATTTTTCTTAAAATTATGGTTGGCCATGCCTATCTGCTATCTACATTTTTTTTCCAAAATTCACTTCAAACCACAAAAATTAGGCGCAAAAATTTAAATTAATTGTTGATAATCTTATCTATTTTCTAGAAGTGTCATCCCACGCCACAAATACCACAAGAATTGTTTTTCACAAAAATACGCATTAACATATTTAATTCTTTGTTAAATTATTTACAAAAAGAAAAATAAGTATAAATTTAAGAAAAACAGGTTGTTATTGCCCAATCATGACTAGCGAATACCCAATATGTGTTTTTAATTCCTACCTGAATTTAAATTAAATGCAACATTAAAAAGGTAGTATATTATGCTATCTAACGTAGTTTTCGGCGTACGAAAAAATTGTTAAAATTTAATAGTGGTCTTTGACACCAAGGTGACAAACACCAGCCCTGAACGCTAAGTGCATTGTCGTCAAAGGCTAAAAAAAAAACTTGGAAATAGGATACCTACCCTAGTCCAAGTTCTCGACCTAATCCGAGTGAAATATCAATCTTAGCTGTTAACTAACAACAAAGGTTTGGTATTTCTAAACATATATGGCCAATATTTCGCTCGGTTTTTGGTAGACACGCCTTTCGCCGATGCCTATTGGTCGAGGCGCGAAAAACACAATTCAGCCTTATGACACACTGCGTAAAAACACTTATCGTTTGTGATCGTGTTGCGGGGTGAAGCTAGGTAAACGTGAGAGTCACAAACACAACACTGAAACAGTCGCTTTAGTAGCGTGCACAGCGAAGCACGCAGACCAAACCTCGTTTAGACTCCGTAACGTTCGGACGCGCTCTAAACCAATCTAGTCGCGTGCCATCGCGAGTTCGAACTTAGTGTTCTGTGTTCAGCATTTTGAAATTTTCTGTGATTGAGTTTGCCAATATGGCAGTGCCCTTTAACATGCCTGAAGATCAAAACGAAGTGGAAGTTCTCCTTGTGCAACTTCAAACACTTCTTAACAGACTTCAGGTCGCTGTTCGACGCAATCAGCAACGGTCGCAACAGCAACAATCACCTGCATCGTCAACATCATCAATCCCCAACAGAAGTCGAGGTAAGTCACCTTTATTATAAAAGCGCGCCAAAAATATTTTGCTGGTTGTGGTATATTAATGAGTGCTCACACTACCGCGACCTGTTGCTCTTAAGCGGAGTTCATGGTCAACACAATACTAAAAAAAAACTGATGCAACGCCAAAACGACTAAAATTCGCGGGCAATGCAACATGTTTTGCACGGGTTTCAAGGCCAGAAATTCATTGACTCACGATACGATACCCGGGCAGAAATTATCCGCGACACTTAACATTTGGCGCCCAACGTGGGGCGGGCCTGTCTTGTCTTGCCAAGGCCAATAGCTAATTTTTTGTTCATTTTTTTTTGTAGTACCGAGTAAATTTTTAACGTCCGTTAACTTGTTATTTTTAATCCTTTATTTCTGAACAAAATCACATTACGCAAGGCAATATTGGAATTTCTAACAAATAAACCTCCAAACACTGCTCGTGTAATGCGTAATGCACATATTTAGCTACATAAATAGGATTTATCTAGATAAAATAGATAACATTAAAGATGTTATAATAAATTTTATGGAAAAACACTTGTGACTAACTCCAAGAAAAGGGAACAAGTAAAAAAGGTCATAGAAATTAACTTGATGGGAAGCAGCCCAAAATCCCTTGTAGTTAAAGCCATTTTTAATTTAAAAATTTGAAGAACTAATTTACAATTTTTTTTCTTTGCTTGTATATTATTATTTACCCACTTCTAAATAAAGCAATAAAGGTCGTGGAAGACAAAAAATTAATAGTGACAAATTTTCAAATCACTTGTTGATACTACAGGAATAATAAAATGTCAACTCGAAAATATTAAGACTAAAAACAAAATGAAAAGTACCTTCTAAATAGTTTTGCAATTAAGTTTGTTTCTGAAAAACATTTTTTAAGAATTACACACTAAACCAAACATGACTTTTTTTTAGATATAGTGTCTAGGAAAAGCGTTTAATTTATTGCTGCATTATTAGCAGTAGAATAAAGAATAAATAAACACCAGTGATAACATAAATCTTTTACGAAATGGCCTTGGTTTTGCGAAACGCCTGGTGCAGTAATTATCTACTTACACGTAGTATAGCATACAACAGCTGTGTTTATTTGTTCCGCTATTGGAGGCGTCGCGCAGGTTATTCGTATATGTAAAGTTTTATTATTTAGTATAATCTGTATTTTATCTAAAAAGTCGGGTTCATATTCCTAGAGATTTCTCGTCTTTGGATATAGCAAGCGTCGGGTAAATAATTTCTCTGATTTAACAATATTCTGTAATATCCTTTCGTGACAGTAATTAAGTTTTTTAAAAGGCGCCGCAATTTATTTAATTCTAAAAAAGATGTTTTAGTACTAACAGGAACCGTAATTTTATAATTCTAGGCTACAGAGCATTTTTCAAAATTTAAGTTGTTTAGTTGACCTAATAAGGTGTGATACACATAGTTTTTTATAATTGTGGTGTCATAATTATACAACGAATGACTCGCTGTTGTTTTGAAAACTTCGATAAATCGTTAATTCGCGTTAGACGTAACAGTAAAGATTAAAAAAGCATCAGTAATAACCATTAACGATGAAAATTTACCAAACTGACAAATACTATTTTTTTCCAGTACGAGAATCGTCGGGTAGCAGAGTCAGAACTCACGAATCGACCGACTCAGATATATCGACCCCAGCAGCATCTCAAAACGTATATCCTGATCTCCTGTCAAACTTATCGTGGCTTGCAGCCTCTGCCAGTGGAACATCAGCATTTTCTTCGCCATTAACTGCCATTTCCATACGATCTCCTAGAAGAAGGTCGAATTCCGAATCTTCAAATTGCGATGAAACAAAAATCTCCATCACTGCCATTGTTAAGCATGATTACAACGCTCAAGATTGGAACAAGGTTGGTGTCACCCTTAGAAAAATTTCTGACGACTTCAAGCCATCCTTAACAAGTCAGGTGGGTGTGTGCTCTTGTGTAGCCCTCGCACCTGCTAATTTTTGCATGGTTTTAGTTGACAAAGTATTTTTTGTTTGCTTTTTGGTTTATGGATATTTTGTCAAAAATTTGTTCTCTGAGAAAAAAAATATAGACTCAGAAACAAAGGAAAACTACTAACATCCAATGATTTAAAAAATTGCCTCGACTCTAATTTTTGCATTTGATTTGAATAACTTATTTTCATAATTATTTGATTACTGGCGGTTTTTAAAATACCAATCTACTAATATTTAGGCACGTGAATAAACCAAATTAAATTTTCTTGTAGACTCTATAATTTTACATATGTATATGTTGGCATGTTCTTTTATTTTAATTTTGTTAGCAATTAATTTAATTACTGCATTACATACTGCTTAAACCTATATTTGCGAGAACAGTTTAACGGCGAGATTTTGATTTTACTTTAGTTCGTTATAATTATTTGCTTCTCGTTTTTTTCAGTCCCAAATATAACACCACTAATTACAACATCAGCTTTACCGTTAGCTTAATTTAATTCTAATGGATCTTATGATAAATTAAAATAATTCAAAAATTTATTTTAAAGTAAAAAAAAAACAAAAAAGATGAAAAGAAAAATCACAAAAATAAAAACAAAGACGGGCAAATATTTATCCGCGGAAATATATGGCCACTGTTTTAAAAACTATAAAATTTGTAAATACATTAAACATTTATCTACGAGAAATAATTGTTCAGTTTCGAGTATAAATAAGAAGATTCGCCATGTGTTTATAATATGTAATAAATGAAGGTAAAGAATCCTATGATTCAAATGCACGCTTAATTGAAGTAAGTAGAGCATGTACGGTTTTACATGGTGCATTGACTATGCAACAAGGCATAATACTTTACCAATATACCTTTAAGTAATAATATAATAACAATGATTTTAATTACTATTACTTTTCTTTCACAGTATAATATGAAACAGGCTTTAAATTGCTTCTTACCGTAATAATTACGAGTCGACCATAAATTATTATTCACTGAACGTCTATTAATATTTTAAATGCCATAGAATAATTAAAATGTATTAACACTGCAGAAACCAATTCAAAAAATCGTTAGATAACATCACATTTCCCAAACAAAGAAAACTGTGAACATGTAATATAAACAATGGAATAAATATAATTACATTATAATTATCTATAAAACAGTAGTCAAGGTTAAAAATGCATATTGCAAGCAATTGTCCTTTAACACAACAAATTGTAAAACGCAGTAGAGTAAGAAGTAAATATCATTAGTTTCGCAATATTCTTTGGCGCGAAAAATACACCATTATCAATCTCGTTTATACTATTAATTTATGCCACTACTAAATAATAATACACCAGAACTACACGGAGCACTTTACATATTTAAAGCAGAATTTATTAGCAGAAATATATCTTCGCCTTTTGATATTTTTGGGCCCTTGGCTTAAAGGAATAATTTTAACAAGCATATAGGCATTCATTTTTAATAAAAAGACTTTCTTTCGTTACAGATCGATTGTATCGATGGCGATGAATCAAAATCAATACCAACGGATGGACTTCTGTCAAAAATAATGCCAGCTTCCGTGTCCTCCTGTTCATTTATGACAGCAATGATTTGCTTTGTGGGATGGCACATATTTCGAGCTCGGTAAGCCTCACTGAACTACGGGAGGCACAGTTTTGCACAATTCATCCAAAGCCTAAGTGATTGAAACGATATAGTTAAGAATTTTTGCATCTATCTATATACTATGTTTTTGCTTTATATTGTTTTCCATATTATACTTTCGGTATGTTCTTATTTCCATTTATATAGTATTCTATACATAAATATACTGAGTGTTAGGTTAACTTTAGGGATTTATATTAAATAAATATTTTCCAAGCAAATAAGCAAATCTTGTGATTTGGTGCGGTGCCGCTCTAACCGCACTGGTTGTTATATGTGTAAAAATCAGATTTTATTTTCTTGGAAACTGTTTCGAGACGAGTAATGATATACGCAGGTCATTTGTGAATTTAGGCCAGTCTGTAGAATAAATAAAGTAAGTATTGACAAAGATAGAGTTTTTAATAAACTTTTATCTTTCTTAAACCCCATTTGAAGACTAATAAATAAATCTAATTCCCTTCGTTTAGACGCAATAAAGAGCATTATAAAAACAGCACAGTTTTAAAAAAAAATCAAATACTTATTACAAATAAACATTAAACTGATTTCAAAATCTAGAACTTTTGCAGATTGACCTAACAAAAATACTGTGTTGGTGTTCCAAAGAGAGAAAAATAAATCAAAGTGTTTGATCTCATTCAGTTAGGCCTGAGCCAAATAAGGCAGGTCTGCACTCAGGAATTTTTATATTTGTATTTAGGTAAAAATTTCGGTTTTTTTGCTTCAGCTTTGCAAAACGAGAATTGACACGTTCGACTTCTGTGAAGTCCAGAATTTTCGGATTTATATTTTCATATCAAAGTACTTTCTGTTTAATAGCACTAATCTGCTAATTTATATGATCATCTAAAACATAAAAGATGGTAGTAAATTTTTAAAATTATACAGCACAAATTGTAAACCTTTTCTACCAGAAATATAAATAATTTTTACTAAAACAATGCGAAAAAAGAACTTATATTGGTATTTTTTCTAGATAAATTATGAAATTCTTGTTTTGCAGAGGTATTGTAATTATATGTACATAAAGGTGATTTTGTTTTCAAAAGTTGGATTCAGCAGAGCCAAAGATAAACTTCACAGTGCCAAAGGGCCACATTTTTAATTTTTCTCCAAGTAAAATGACATCTCTGACTTGTATTGTTTTTATAATTCATATATATTTAATAACTATATTAATGCAATGGTTTTTGAGAAACACACATACAAAAAAGATACTTATATATTTTTGATATTGTCTTCTAAAGGAAAATTTAAATAAGCAAAAGAAAGCTTTTCATTGAAATACAAGGTAATGGATGCGTGTTTTACTTATTCACCAGAACGAATTTTTTTTAGTATTTAACTTTTGCTGTCAATGAGTCTGACTGTCTATTTGTGTATAAAAATGGCGCGGTAAAGGTAGTCTCTAACTTTGCTGCCCCTTGAAAGGTTTTCAAATGATCTCCGTAGTTAGAATAGAGGTGCAGCCAGGGGGTTGAATTTTTACAACCCGCACCTACAGGATAATTTAAAATACCTACACGAATTTTCATAAAATTTTTATAAAGTTTATTGTATTTTTTAAGTAACATTGCCCATGCTGATACCTGATAGAAAAAGTAAAGTCTAATAAAGTTGCATACTATTATATAAAATTTTAATATAACTTCTAAGAAATATAGTCGTGCACAGTTTTTAAATTGTCCTGTTATTTTGTAAATATTGTGAGGCCGAGTCTAATTAAAAATTTCAAAGCTACTCAAAGGCTTGGTCTCCGACATGCGTGTTATATAGCTTTTTACTTTTTTACAATGTAAGACGTAAGATTGTAAGTATATAAAATGCCGATATTTTTAAACAAATAAAGCAATTATATGTATTATTAAGGTTTAGTTTTAGGTTTTTATTGTAGCTCCTGTGAAGGAGCTACCGCTAGACGTAGCTCTTCAAAGCACCTCTGTGATTACGCCTAAACGGCAGATTTAAATGTGAAAGAGACTTCCCAAAACCTTGGGACTTTTACATAGACTCCTGTTTTCATTGATCTCTGATACATTTTTGACAGAATGTTTTATTTCAGTAGTTTTTATGCCCCTAGTCAGTATAGTCGTTGTTTTTATATAGCGTTGGCTAGGTTCTCTTTCTTTACTTCTAAGTTCTAATGTAGTTGTGTGTTATTGTTTATTGATTTTATCAATCATGCTATAAATATAGATGTATTTTGCCAATTGCCATATGATTTCATTGCTACTATAGATACATAACATATAGATACAGTTTATAATAAAAGAAGGTTATGTTGAATTGGCTTTGCCTATAGTTCGTGGGCAAGTGACGATTTACCGTACTGAGATAAGAAAATAATGAAACCAATTTTATTATTTTGAATTGTGGGCACTGTACAATTTTTTTTCGGTTGCCTTTACAGATAAGTGTATTGGCCACAGTACAAATTTAAAAGTTAAAAATTTGTAATACAAAAAAGTGGGGACCCCCGTAATCTTACAATGTTCAGCGAATTTCAATTTTTCGATTACATGTCCACGGACTAATTAATATCAGTTTACACAAAAATGCCCCTAAAGACTTTGTTATACTATTTAGGTTTTTAGGGACAAAAATAAATATATTTTACCTGACTCGGACCAACAATGATCATTTGGGCCTGTGATAATAAAAGCCCAAAGGGGTCGCTTAACCTCTTTTGTTGAAAATAATTGCCTTTATTATTTCCGATATAATAAATGTCATATAAGTTTTATACAAGTTTAATACACATATATCTATATATTATATTTTTGTGATGTATGGAAAAGATAATATATAATTTTCTTAATTTCTTTTTTGCTGCGTTGTAAACTTTTTGTGCAGCTATGGTTTCGATGCCATACATACACACATCTCTACCAACGTCTTTCACAGTGTAACTTTTTCACTTTTATATAGTTGATTTGAAATATATGTAAACATGCCGAAAGAAATCTGAATTTTCTTTTTTCCTATCCTATCTCCCAAATTACCTAGTATTCTATACTCTTCTGCAAGTCAAAGAAAAGAAAGAAAGAAAAAAGAATATACTTATTTATATTCTATAATAATTCCTATTTACTTCTTGAAAGCCGTAGAAGACTATTTTCGTAAGTCACGAATTGAGCGCGTGGAATATACAAAAATGATTTGATATGTGGACTGCGATATTTCAATAAAGGCTAATTGGTGAAAATTTTATTATTGTATTAACATACAGCGTATGGATAACTCACTTGATTTCTGTTAACTGAGCCGGTTTCTTAAAGTTAATATTATGATATTAAAATATTCTATTATTAAAATATTTTTAATTTGTGTAGAAGCTCTAGAGAGAAAATTACAAATATACTAAGAAATAAAATGTAATGAAGATATTTCATTACATAATTATTCTATAAGGGTGCTTTTTATTATGGGTAACAGTAATTCAGCATTCCACTGTATCAGAACGGGTTGAAAATCATGGCAGACGCATCTTACGATGGCATATAAGGACTAACAAGGACGTCATCATTCCTAAGCATATACAGTTCTTCACCAGAGTAACAGTATATTATTAAAAGCAGACATAAAAGAAAGAGAATTACCCATACAAGATGGATTTTAATTGTTGTCCTTCCTATGTATAGGAT
Organism: Philopedon plagiatum; assembly: GCA_963971165.1. NCBI lineage: Eukaryota > Metazoa > Arthropoda > Insecta > Coleoptera > Curculionidae > Philopedon > Philopedon plagiatum. Next base: position 4,481,741 of record OZ020198.1, read on the forward strand.
AAGGCTCAAGTTTACAAATATACCAAGTTGGTGCAGTTGATTTATTATTATTTTACAAAAAAAACATAAAAGAAATAAATAGGTTAATGCAAATTAATTAGTTTTGGTAGAGATCGTCAACATCGATCGTCATCATACCAAAGGCATACCTAGCGGGGGCAAGAGGGGGGCAGCTGTCCCCTAGAAGCTAAAATAGCCTATGATCTTCGCAAACCGAATTCGCATATGGCCCTCTTCCTGGGCAGCTGCAACCCAACCCCCCCCCCCCCTAGAAGAAAAAATAGTCTATGATCTTCGCAAATCGAATTCGCATCCCGTTCCCGTCCTATAATAATACGAGTTACCCCCTCTAGTTCTGATCCTAGGTACGCCCTTGCATCATACCAACAGGTATGAATCTACCTGTTGGCAAAAAATTATTTCCATTAGCATCGACCAAAACGTGAGAAATGAGAAGTAAGTTTGATGTCATAAGCGTATGAAGTTTACTTATTAGTATTTTTCATTTCAGTTCAATTTATAAAATGTAATAGAAAATTCCCGTTACTTCCTCGAAAATAGCTATTTTCTCGGACTTAAACGAAATAATATTTTTCCTCGAAAGTATAACAAAGTAGAAAATTAAGATGTTTGCTCAAGTACCTATGTGTTGTATTCTTATCAAGAAAAAACAAAGAATTTTTAAGTGGAAAGATAATAAAAGACATAAAGAACTTTACGACGATTTGAAGTTTTAGGGTTTAAGCGAAATTTAATTAAAAACCACAATGTCGGCCACAATGTTTAGAGGGAATTTTAATAACGAAGATAGTGTTTGAAAGTTATCATAATCCAAAGTATAAAATACGTTTTGCATAACTTGTATAATAAATTAACATCTGTAATAAATAAATTGACAGTTGGTATCTTAGGATTTTCCAGGTTTGTTTACAAGAAGTTGTTATAGAAACAAAATACTATCCTTGTATGTATCAAAACCTGGCTACCGGCCTGAAGGACTGTCCGTTAAATTGGATTTATTTTGCAATATAAAACCGGCAACTTTATTAGATTTAGGTAGAACGAAATCCATTGGAAAGCCCACACCTGATTTGAAACCCTCGCCCTCCTTTTTAACTTTAAATTGAAAGGAACTCCGACAGTTTTGGCCTAATACCCACAAACCAATAACATGTTGACGTGACCAATAACTTCAAATCAGCTTACTGGGGACCAAACATACAATTTCTAAGGATTCAGTGGTTTATTATTTTTATTTTCTATATAGGAAATCTGATCCTCAAGTGAAAAGTCAATTGATTGGAAAATATTGAGTTTAATATTTTTCTTTTACTAACAATAGTAATATGTATGTTTGCTTTATAGCAAATTTTTGTAGGTGGCCACTTAGGTTTTGTCCTCATTCATGCAAGCTACAATTTGAAAAAATAACTGTCCTGTTACAGCTTTGACCTTTATAAATCTGTAACTATAACCAAACGAGAACAACATTCATGCACACTATGTTAATATAATAATAAAATTTTCACCAATTGGCTTTTATTGAGATAACAGAGCCCACATATTAAATCACTTTATATGTATTAGTAAAACAATTGTGGCTAAATTATTATACTGGCAATAACATCACTTCTGCTAATTGAACATCTTTTGGGACATGTCCCAAATCTATGAGTAAGTTTTGATTGACATAACATCATGATATTATCAGAAAAAAATAACGCTTGAAAATACAGCTCCTGCAATATAGAAAAATAAAATTCGTGAAACAGTTCCGTACATAAATCTGACAATTACCTACCTACTTATGCTTTTTTTTATAAAACTCCCTACACGACTCTACAGCTACCTATACTTCTTTAAAACAACTTCTGAAACAAAAATGTGCAAGTATTATATGAAATGTGTTGACGTAGAGTCAAATAGTACTGTTATGACAATAAACAGTCTCTTATCCACAGATTTTGGTGACAGTTTATCTAACTCAAACCTTCCCTATAAATTTACGAGCAGCCGTGGCACGTGGGTATTTCGGAGATAAACATTTTTTTCTTGGTAAAAAATATCAGTTTACGTTAAAAGAAATAAAATTACGTAGCGCTGTCAGCACAGAATAAACTTGATAATAAGAAAAAATTAAACACCTTGCAACCTAACACGTGCTCAAGGGATATATGACTTCGCTGCGAGACGAGGGTGAAAAAGAAAAGAAAGGATCAACAAATTCACATAAACTGTTATCTACAGAGTAGAGCTAGTGTACATAGTACATAGTAGTAGCATAGTACATTAGTTAGCAGCATGTCTTTGTCTTGACTAAAAAAATATATTGATGGTCCTTAAAATCATCTTAGCAATGACAAGAACCTCCCTCCCTTCGTTGAGAACGCATATAAATTTTTATAATATCTTACACTAGTAAATCTCGTATTTTTTAGCAAGATACACTAGAGGAATTCCTGTTGACAGACCGTTTCAGGACATTTCTAGACCAGAACACTTAAAGCGCCTTAATTAACGTTCTATATCCCTTGGGTTTTTAACAAGAAAACCTAAATTTTTTGAAAGTTTTCCGAGTTTGCACGAAAAAACTGCAAAAATTTCCTCTCAGGCACCGGTGAGATTTGAACTCACGATCTCCTGTTTACTAGACAGGCGCTTTAACCAACTAAGCCACGGCGCCTCGCGACTGTTCAATTGGCACCATATTAAAATATTAACTTTGTAACATAATATTATTGATAATATTTAGAGCGAGTTTTGCAATGACTCATGTCATGATGCATAAAAAGAAATAGTCAGACAAATGCGCTAAGAATTGTATTATGAAAGACTCACTGGTGCTGCTATTATGATTGGGATCATTTTACTTCAAATTTCAGCACAATGCTGCAATGCAATAAGTCTTAGTAGTTTTTGGGAGACTTAACTAAAGGTTTATATTACAACAAAAATGCATTGTCAACAAGGGGAATTTACAAAAAAGTTGATAATGTTCAATGTTAGCAATAGAAAATGAAAGTTTGTAAACAAATGTTTTAATAAATAAACCAGCTCCAAATGAGGAATGAAAAGAACACCTTTCTGTAGATGGTCCCCTTCGGCATGAGAAGTGTAACAAAAAAATTCCGAACAATTATTTATGAGTTTAGCAACGACAAATCCAAGGTTTGGTAAAAAAATGGCTAAAATAATGACTGTACTTACGGTTTGTGAATTTCTTAAAAAAAATGGAAAAAATATAAATATTAAGTCATTAGAAAAAAACACACTTTCAAAAAGATCCGGGCAATGAACTGGCTGACAAGAAAATAACAATTCCGTGGTTAAATTTATTCCAAGTGGAATTTGTCGTTGACGTGAAGGGGACTCTTGTCGGCTGTCAACTTTCCAGGACTTTCGTGAAACGCAATATCACGCCCCCGTTTGCCCTATTGTGTCATCAATTTCCTGACAAAAAAGACAATAATTACGGAGTGGAATTGAAATTGAAAATTACATTATCATATCAAGAGGCTTCGGTTACAAGATTTTTGAAGCACCGTGAAATTTTAACGACTTGAAGGCTCAGAAGTACCCATGCGAATGGATTTAAAACAAAAATGTCTGTTTCTTGCGTTTGGTCTTGAAGTGCGTAAGAAAATAATAAATCAACGACAATGTTTCAGTGAATAAGTCAAAAATTAATAAAAATCGGTCAATAGCTTGCACCATGTCATCAGCGCCCCACATAAATTTTTACACTCGCGTTTCGACTGAGCCAAATTAAAAATTTTGAAAAACGTGTAAGGAAAAAAGTTGTTCCTTGCATCGTGAGAAATATTTTTTGTCGAGAAATTTTTTCTCTAAAACCAATGGTTCAGCAGTTATAAGGAAATAAACAATTAAATTATATATAACAATAATTGATCGCGCTAGAATTTTTCAATCCTGATAATTTTGGCTCAACCTACACCTATTCTCAATGTTCATGATTTTTTTCAGATTTTTCTGAGCAATCCTTTCGGTGATAAGGGTGGGGGACAGCAATTTTTAAGCGTTTTTTTTTCCCGAAAAATGTTTTAAAAAATGCATAAAAACATACATCATATATATTGTTGAATTTGTGCTTTAATAAGCTTTCATTTGACACCCTACACGATTCTCTTGAAACCATTTGTTTCCATTTCCCAATTTACCCCCTGAAATTAACCCCCCGAATCAAAATTCAACTTTCTATATCACACTCTAACTCTGTGCTAATTTTAAAATTTTTACGTCGAATAGTTTCGGAGAACATCACCTGCGACAGACGGACAGACACCGAAGTGATTCCATTGTTCCTTTTCACGGAACACTAAAAAAGTATCAAACATTTATTTTCTCTTTATTTCTACTGTATATGTACTGTTGCACATTACAGCCAGTAGCAGCGTCATATAATGCATAAGACATAACGTAACCTTCCACATAGCTTGCCCCATTTACTATTAATTATGATATTCTTTGTTCCCACTAATTAATGAAACCGAATGCAGTGCCCTGAATAGCAACGTGCATGATGGAATACCACATGTAATCACGGTATTACTGACCTATATTACTCCCCTTGCTCTTGAGATTTCATAAAGGAATATGTGCGTTTTGCATTTTAAAGCCAAAGGGGATTTTTCCTCTCGTTTCAAGAACCCCAGCGCATCTTTTGTTTCTCTGTAAGTGTCCATGAAAAATGAAATATAAAACCCCTTAGGTAGGTAGTAATTGTAACAGTGTAGTTCAAAAAATTAATATCTAAATAAATGACTGGGAAACATAAATACAAAATGGGAAAAATATCTGTTATAAAAGACACTTTTCACGGCGTGCCTCGACAAAGTTTGATCCAAAGGTCTCCCCACTTCCATTTTTCTTTCAGATTGTGTTAAAGTGGTGTGGCATTTAAAAATATTAAATATTTTCACTAAAGAGATATTGTTTCCAGGACTTGTAAGAAGATTATACGCCTTAAAAATTTTTGATAGTACTCTTTTTCATTTTTCATAAAAATTGGCTTTTCAAACTATTGATCTTGGATTTTCATTTTTGACTTAAATTATTTAAGCCACACCCAGTGGCGCATTTTTCAATTAGTAGTGCACTTTTTTAATTTTTGTGTGTCTAGAATGTTGATCTGAGGGTGGGGGGGCTGCAGCCCCCCCTGGGTGGGCCACTGGCCACACAATCTCAAAAAAAAATGAAAGTGGGAAGACCTTTGGGATAAACTTAGGCGACGTCGAGGCACACCGTGTTTTATAAGCTTGACTTTAATTACAAGTTGGACAAAATATTAAATTTGTTAGTTCATATCGAAATAGGGAATTATATGTATTTTTGAAACGAATCACCCTGTATAATCTGATTTATCAAAAGCGGATATTATTTTCCATATATTCCAAGTTGTCTGACTACGCCTATGGATATTTGTAAATATCACACTTTATTTTTCGACAGCTTTACTTGAAATGTGATAAACTGATGATAGTACCAAATACCACAGATCGTTTATCCCCAAAGTACTACCCATGACGAAAATATCATCCTTTAGATAAAAATCGAGGCGTCAAGCTGTCTGGACTAAATCTCAAGGTTAAATTTGTTAAATCGTTTTCGAAGGCAACAAGTGGTATTATCCGTTTTTGGTTAAAAGATGAGTAGAAACATCTGGTTTTTTATAGCTCTATGACCCAAAAGGAACAAAAACAGTATAATCACTCTAAACACCACCAGTGGCTTTAAATAAATCCCATTAGTTTCGGTTGGTTTTCAATACACAATTGACTGAAATGTTTGTTCTTACAAAAAAATAACCTTAAGTTAAATCTATTAGAGTTGCACGCTGCTGAGCAAAGCAAATGATAGTTTCAACATAAATGCAAAAGCACCCGATGTTTATTTATCAGCATTTAGATTATTTTAATTTCGATTAATGACTTTTCGAATGACCATTATTTAACCCTTTAACCCTTCGTGGGGCAGTCACCGGTCCGGACTTACAGATTCTGTAAAAAGTGAAAAGGTAAAATTAACGCGGATGTATTAGAGGTTCTAATTTTTATAAAAATGTTATTAGGAAGTTAATAATAGAACTAAATTGTGTCTATTTGCTCTGTCACAACTAATATCTGTCTGACTGATTGAGAACTTATTTTCCATTAGCTGATTGGGCGTTGTTTCTATAAAGTATACACAGTACACAATTTAAAAAAATATATTCCGCCTGTTTTTTACAATATTTAATTATTATTGTCTTAAAATGACTGTGTAATTATTAAGAACACTTACTACGGTCCTGTTAATCCGAGATAGGCAATGGATCGGTTAACACAACCCATAATTTGAATCATGATGTTGACACAAAGCCCCAAGTAATCCGTCACAGCAGTCCGAACTTTTTTTTAAACTTGACAAAGGGGGTATCGCCATGTAAGGGGGACGAAGCGAGCGCACAAAGTGTGATAATGTTTTAGAATTGACACCAGTTTCGATTTCATTTACATTATGCGGATCACAGATCTCATCTCGGTATCTTCGCTAATCCGATGACGAAATTAATTCGATATTGGTTGCCATTGTGTTTTATTTTCGTATTAGCCTCCCTTTTGACGTTGCTGTGGCTTTAAACCACCAATCAACCGGATTTTTATAACAGAATATATTATATCATTGTTTGAGCAGTATAGGAGAATAATACACCTCTACTTCCAGTAGAAGTGGGAAGTCTAAATTTTCTTAGCGATTCAAATGTTCTTACCCATTTTTTTTAATCTTCTAACAGCCCACGAAGGTCGAAGTCTAAGTACCATCTACGGGTGTACTCAGGGCCGGACCTAGTGTTTATTCGGCTCCAAGAAAAACCCAAATTTGGCGCTCCCATATTAATTTATATATATATATATATATATATATATATATATATATATATATATATATATATATATATATATGTATATAGGTAACGTAAGATAAAACAAAAACATACTCAAAGTATGCCGTGGAATCAATCACGAATGTGTCGCCAACTGTGGCTTTGTTTAGAGAAACAGAGAGTGTGAATAGGAAGGAAGGCAGTGGGAGACCCAAAGTTCGCAGTGCACAAAAAGTAGAAGAATTGAGGCAAATTGTTAATGAACACCCACAAACACCTATTCGGCGTTTAAGCCGGCAAGTAAATGTATCTTACGGAAGCTCCAATACAATCCTGAAATGTGACCTACATATGCACGCTTATCGTCTAAGCTAAATCCAAGAATTGTTACTAAACGACAAGCCGCAGGGACTGCAATTTTCAGAGTGGTTTATGGGCAATTTGCATAATAATGAAAACGTAGTTAGAATATATTGTTTGGCTTTTACGCAAAAATTACTAAATATATAAAAATTAGAAAAGCAAAGACAAATTCTATGTCGTTAGCATTGGAAGAACTATATCTGTTCCCACACAATACTTTAGACATTAATTGCTTATTAGAGAAAAAAGTATTTATAAATATCTAAGAAAATCTAAATGTACATAGCAGAAATTGTCTTTTCTAATTTTTTTTATATTTAGTAATTTTTGCGTAAAAGCCAAAACCAAACCTGTATGGCCAGAATTTTTCAATTTTTAAGGTATTTTACCAACAAATATAACAATAATGACAACAATAAGTCATTTTGACACTATTTTCATAAATGTGTTTCTCTGTTATAATAGAAATAGATAAAAAAAATAAAGGGCCTCGTACTCTTGGACTGACGAGGCCCAAAAAGGCCGAAACAATATATTGTCAACAGGATTGAGGTGTAAGCAAATTTTTTAAATCATTTTATGATATTTTTTTTTATTATTTTATGATTTGAAAAATTTAATTTTTCAATTTTTTTTTTCCTCTAATAAGCAGTTAATGACTAAAGTATTGTGTAGGAACAGATATAGTAGATTTTTCTTTGTCTTTTCTAATTTTTATATATTTAGTAATTTTTGCGTAAAAGTTAAATGCAGTGAAATTTTTCACAGTCGTCTGAATTTGAAGCAAATCGCCCGAAAAATGTCAATTTTATGAAAATGTTTAATCCATCCTTAAATTTAAAAAATCGTCAACACTCAGCCGGTCTCTATAGAGCCTTGCGGTTTTCACCACTGGATGGGGCATATTTATATACTATAACATATATCAAATTTGTATGGACACATGATCCAGAAAATTTATCACAGTCGTCTGAACTTCAAGCAAATCGCCCGAATAATGTCAATTCTTTGAATATGTTTAATCTATCCTTAAATTTAAAAAATCGTCACGGTTTTCACCACTGGATGGAGCGTATTTTATACTATAATATATATCAAATTTGTATGGACACATAATTACGTTATGCACAATGGTATATTTTATTAATCCATAGTAATAGCCTGTGGCATTTAGGATTGTAGATTGTAGATCAACCCTCAGTAATTGCATTATTTTAGTAGAGTCTATCAATCTGCAAATATTCTACATAACTGAAAGCCTAGCAACAGATGTTTTAAAAAATTAGGTGAATGACCATATCGTTTGGCGGGTTAACTTGGGAATTCCTGATCTTCTGACAGCCCAAGAAGACCAAAGTCTAAGTACTATGTGCATATGGCCGTACTGGGGAAATCCGACTCACACATCCAGAACTGGGAACATCCATAGGGATTTCACTAGCACTTTAAGAGGATGTGTGGGGAGGTACCATCTCGGCCGAGGAAGAATTTCTCTACCACCTTCCATTGCTCTAAAATAAAAATGATGGTATCTATAGATACTTGTCAATAGTTCCAATATAAGAAAGAGTGAACCGATTCTGCCAATTTACAGAATCGAATGAATTTCAATACTTTAATACCCTAACCACTGAGCAAGCATACATTTTTAACAAAGAGGCTAATAGGCATTAATCAAACTACGAATTTTCTCAAATACAAAACGAAATAAAGACCAAATATACATATAAGATCTCGATTTAATACCATGTTCCAGTGACAGAAACCGAACTGAAAATCGGATCACAATAATAATCTAGTTCTTTGTGGCGAAAAACGAATGAAAGAAAAACACTGACACGCGCTGAATGTGTCAAATATCAAACGCCCTTCATTTCGCTAGTCCTAAACAAATGAAGTCCGCAAAGTCACGTGCTCTTCACGAACGTCGTTATTTTGTGCGAATCAAAATGATTTGACTGACTGAGATCTCGGGTGTAAATTATAGTATAAGCTCAAATCTGTTAGGATGGAATTAAAAGAACATGATATAGATGACAGAGTGTACCGAATGAGTCATTTAACGTGCGTTTATGTTTACAGGAGTAGGATTAGAAAAGATTTTATTCCGCTTGGCTTTAAAAACTTAGAAAACTCTGTACAACCATTTTTAGTACACATACCTCTATTACAGGCTTTTAGCCCGGTTTTGATTTCAGAGGGGGCAACTAAAGTTTTAGGGGGGGGGGGGGGCAAACTTATGATGTAATGTAATATTTTTCTAGTAGGGGAGCACGGTGTGCCTCGGCTAAGTTTAACCCAAAGATCTTCCCACTTCCATTTTTTTTTCAGATTGTGTTAAAGTAGTGTGGCCTAAGTTATTTAAGCCCAAAATGAAAATTCTAGATCAATATTTTGAAAAGAAAACTTGATTTTGTCATTTTTTTAGGTTAAGTGGCTTTATTTTTTAAAAAAGGGTAATTAATAAGTAAAAACTCGCTAAATTTTTGGTTCAAAAATAATCAGTAGAACTGCTGCAGAAGAGGAAATATCTACTACATTTTCTACAAAAACAAAATTGATTTTATCATGCACCCATGTGCCAGTGACAAAAATAAAGGGGTAAAGCAAGAATCTAACTTATCCGTTAAAAGGAAAAATATCCCCCTCTATGACTCTGACAATTTGGAAGGAATAACTGGAAATATGTGTTTGACATAACACGAAAATGCCATAAAGAAAATGAATTCACCTCTCGTTGCACCCCAACTAAACTCAGTGACCATCGGAGAAAATGGAGAAAGAAAATAAAAAGATTAAAAGATGAGTAACTTAGAATAAAATGATTGTTCACGCAAAAACTGTCCGGAGCACGTGTCAATGCCAGTCACAAAATAATAGGGGGACGATGAACAACTAAAAAAACAATTACTTTATGTTTGCTTCATGTTCTACTTACTATTTTCGCCCCTATGTAGTGTTGTTTTACATCCTGACAATAAAGGGCATTTTTTGTAACGTCACAGCTTTTCAGATTTTGTTCTGGTTTCTAGCTCGAAAGCAAATAAGAATATACTATGCTCAAGTAACTTATAACAAATTATAAGTTTTCTGGTACAAATTAAATAAAATTAAATTAATAGTAGTTGGTAACAAACTGAAACGGCTTGGAACGACACTGGATACAAACTATTGTGCTAGTAGGCCTTAACTTACCTTGTAAATATTATTCTGTTTTTATGTCTAGTTTCTTGAGAAATTGGAAACATTAAGTTAGCAGCCAAATTTGTAAAAAACTGAAACGGCTTGCAAGTGAACGACTCTGGATACAAAGTATAGTGCTAGTAGTATCTGTTTATATGTCTAGTTTTCGAGAAACTAAATCTAAGTTAGCAGACAAAGGAAATACCTATTTAATAAAATTAAATGAATAGTAGTTTATAACAAACTGAAACGGCCTGCAAGTGAACGACAATGGATCCAAACTATTGTACTAGTAGGCCTTAACTTACCTCGTAAATATTAATCTGTTTATACATATGTCTAGTTTTCGAGAAATTAGAAAAATCTAAGTTAGCAGCCAAATAAAATATTCAATAAAATTAAATTAATAGTAGTTTGTAACAACAAATATAGTGCTGAAACGGCCTGCAAGTGAACGACACTGGATACAAACTGTAGTGCTAGTAGGCCTTAACTCACCCCGTAAATATTAATCTATTTATATGTCTAGTTTTCGAGAAATTGTAGAAATTTAAGTTACCAGCCAAATAAATATTTAATAAAACTAAATTAATAATAGTTTGTAAAAAACTGAAACGGCTTGCAAGTGAACGACTCTGGATACAAAGTATAGTGCTGGTAGGCCTTAACTCACCTGGTAAATATTAATCTGTTTATATGTCTAGTTTTCGAGAAATTATAAAAATTTAAGTTAGCAGCCAAATTTGTAAAAAACTGAAACGGCTTGCAAGTGAATGTCGCTGGATACAAACTATAGTGCTAGTAGGCCCTAACTTACATCGTAAATATTAATCTGTTTATATGTCTAGTTTTCGAGAAATTGTAAAAATTTAAGTTAGCAGCCAAATTTGTAAAAAACTGAAACGGCTTGCCAGTGAATGTCGCTGGATACAAACTATAGTGCTAGTAGGCCCTAACTTACGTCGTAAATATTAATCTGTTTATGTCTAGTTTTCGAGAAATTGTAAAAATTTAAGTTAGCAGCCAAATTTGTAAAAAACTGAAAAGGCTTGCAAGTGAATGTCGCTGAATACAAACTATAGTGCTAGTAGGCCCTAACTTACCTCGTAAATATTAATCTGTTTATATGTCTAGTTTTCGAGAAATTGTAAAAATTTAAGTTGGCAGCCAAATTCGTAAAAAATTGAAAAGGCTTGCAAGTGAATGTCGCTGGATACAAACTATAGTGCTACACTGAAAAAAAGCTATACTAGAGTCAAGAGTAATAGTATTCAGTGAAGGATAGCTTAATCTTGTATATCCGCAAGAGCAAGTATAGTCCTTCCAAAAGGCATGTTATTCTTAAAACAATACGCACATCTATACTTCTTTCAATACTAAATAAGAGTAAAATAGGTATTGTAATTTTTGAAACAAGAACTTTCTTAGCTTGAGAGAAAAGCAAATAAACTTGAAATAAGTATAGCAATTCTTAAACGAACTGCAATACGGTCGTAATGTAAAAGTAGGTAACCTCAACCCAAGTATAGTAATCCTTAATTCAACTTTTCTTAACTTAAAAGAAAAGTAAGTAAATTTAAAACAAAAACAGCAATCCTTAAAGAACGTACTAGTTAAACTTGAGTTGCCCCAAAATAAACTTGAAATAAGTATAGTAACATGCAAAAATTGAGAATCATTCTCCAAACCACCTGAAAATTCTTTATACAATAAGGATTTAAACAAATGATGGTAAAACAGCTATTCTCCGGGCTATATGCCCCTCCGAGCGCTGAATTACATACCAAAATTTGCCGTATTTTCTTCTAAAGCCGCGTACAGACCGAAGTTCCAACGCACACCAAGGCACATGTGACTAGAAATTCGGAAGCATGTAAATTGGTGTGTACGGCGTTGGCGAACATATCCCAACGCATTCCAACGGTTTCCAAGGCGACTCTTGGCGTTGGCTTGCGTTCGGTCGTTGAGCGGTACTTCAAAGAGATGTTTGATTTGGTGTAGACGAGATTTGAATGTTTTCAGTCGTTGGCAAGTATTTCTCGGGTCTGTGCGTTTTGTTTTTGACAAATATTTTGTTTATTTCGTCTTTAAGCTAATTGAACTATACCGGGATAACCCTATATTATGGGATCCTAGCAATATAAATTATAAACTCTTCAAAAAGAAGATAGATATTTGGCACAGCATTGCTACTGAATTTAGGTGCAAGGTGCAAGGTTGCTGAAATAAAGAAAAAAAAATAGAGAGAAGGTTCTGAAATGATCCCTGTTCACTCCGAAATTCCTCCAGCAACTTACTTGTGTTATAAAACTTTTCTGTTTTTATATGGTGTCATCCACCAGCGCCTTGGTCGACGTTTCTTTTTCTTATTGTTAAGTAAAGAATTTACAATTAAAAATGCGGCACTTTTACATAATGACTCATCACTCATCATCACTAGATGACATATTAAAATACCTAAAATACCTTGGTTTGGATTGGGACTTGGTCTGTACGCGGCTTTAAGCCGCGTACAGACCAAGTCCCAATCCAAACCAACGCCAACTCCAACGAATGTGCCAGTTGGCGTTGGGATTGGAAACGATTGGAAAGCATTTTACGATGTCGTCCACACCGCGTTTGTAGTTTCGAATTGGATACCGTTGGATAGGGTTCGGTCATTTTCTACGGAAAGAGGTATTTTAATATGTCATCTAGTGATGATGAGTGATGAGTCATTATGTAAAAGTGCCGCATTTTCATTTGTAAATTCTTTACTTAACAATAAGAAAAAGAAACGTCGACCAAGACGCTGGTGGATGACAACACCATATAAAAACAGAAAAGTATTAATACCTAACACAAGTAAGTTGCTGGAGGAATTCCGGAGTGATCACAGTGATCATTTCAGAACCTTCTCTCTATTTTTTTCTTTATTTCAGCAACCTTGCACCTAAATTCAGTAGCAATAGCAATGCTTTGCCAAATATCTATCTTCTTTTTGGAGAGTTTATAATTTATATTGCTAGGATCCCATAATATAGGGTTATCCCGGTATAGTTCAATTAGTTTAAGGCTAAATCATCTGTCCATTTCATACCAAAAGGCGAAATAAACAAAATATTTGTCAAAAACAAAACGCACAGACCCGAGGAATACTTGCCAACGACTGAAAACATTCCAATCTCGTCCACACCAAATCAAACATCTCTTTGAAGTACCGCTCAACGACCGAACGCAAGCCAACGCCAACGGTCGCCTTGGAAACCGTTGGAATGCGTTGGGATATGTTCGCCAACGCCGTACACACCAATTTACATGCTTCCGAATTTCTAGTCACATGTGCCTTGGTGTGCGTTGGAACTTCGGTCTGTACGCGGCTTTACACAGTTAGATAATAAAATACTTGTTTTGAATGCAAGAAACTACTAGGAAGAAGGAAGCTTTTTCTTTAGTTAGAATGTCGTTACCTGTATACCGGTTTCGAACTCTTTAGTTCTCCTCTGTACAGGATAAACGAACATACCTACCTTCCGGAACAGCAATCCTTTAAAGCTAACCATGTCGTGCTGCATATAAGCAGTGAGACACAGGCAGCGCCATCCATTAGCAGTTTCAAGCAGTCGGAGTAGAGTTTAATGATTCTCAATTTTTGCATATTTATATGTACCCGTGACAGGTAGACTTCATTCAAGTATAGTAATCCTCAAATCAACCGCTTCTTGCCCTGGACTGAGGAATAGATAAACTTAAAGTAAATTTACTAGTCTTTAAACCAATTGCTGGCTTTAATTGACTTTAGAGGAAGTAAACTTAAAATAAGGATAGCAAGTCTTTGAAACAATAGTATCTGTAAGATAAGCCAAGAATAAAAGACATTTGTTATTACAAAATAAAATCACAAATCTGTGATAAAATACAATTTCACAACAGCTTATATATATTGCATAAGGGTGAGTGAGTGTCCAAAAGGCATATTTGCGCTTTCGCCAAAGGGGCACTAAAAATACTAGTGGATTAATGTAGAGGGGAGTATTGTAAAAGGGATGGCGAAAGAAAAAAGCGCTTTCGCCGAAGGATCGCTAAGATATCAGTGGATTACGTATTTCCACGAAGACTAACTTCTTTTGCTAGAAAAGTGTATCTCTTTGTTCAAGATTAAGCAATATTTATGTCAATGTATATAAACTGCTTGCCATAACTTTAGTTATTCTTGAGACAATGTAAATTACCAATTAAAATAACTGTACTCCTATTCTTCATCTTAAACTAACCCTTCTTCTTGACTGAACAGTAGCAGTCCTTAAACCAATATTACTATTGTCTTGGATGCCAAGAATAGAACGTTTGTAGATTCAAGATTAGCCTTTACTTGTACTAAGAATTTTCGCTTGACACAAGAATAGTAGCGCTTCATGTAAGGCTAATTTTCCAAGAATACTCTAATCTTCAAATTACCAATCAAACCCAATCAAAACTAAAAAAACAATTACTTTATGTTTGCTTCATGTTCTACTTACTATTTTCGCCCCTATGTAGTGTTGTTTTACATCCTGACAATAAAGGGCATTTTTTGTAACGTCACAGCTTTTCAGATTTTGTTCTGGTTTCTAGCTCGAAAGCAAATAAGAATATACTATGCTCAAGTAACTTATAACAAATTATAAGTTTTCTGGTACAAATTAAATAAAATTAAATTAATAGTAGTTGGTAACAAACTGAAACGGCTTGGAACGACACTGGATACAAACTATTGTGCTAGTAGGCCTTAACTTACCTTGTAAATATTATTCTGTTTTTATGTCTAGTTTCTTGAGAAATTGGAAACATTAAGTTAGCAGCCAAATTTGTAAAAAACTGAAACGGCTTGCAAGTGAACGACTCTGGATACAAAGTATAGTGCTAGTAGTATCTGTTTATATGTCTAGTTTTCGAGAAACTATAAAAATCTAAGTTAGCAGACAAAGGAAATACCTATTTAATAAAATTAAATGAATAGTAGTTTATAACAAACTGAAACGGCCTGCAAGTGAACGACAATGGATCCAAACTATTGTACTAGTAGGCCTTAACTTACCTCGTAAATATTAATCTGTTTATACATATGTCTAGTTTTCGAGAAATTAGAAAAATCTAAGTTAGCAGCCAAATAAAATATTCAATAAAATTAAATTAATAGTAGTTTGTAACAACAAATATAGTGCTGAAACGGCCTGCAAGTGAACGACACTGGATACAAACTGTAGTGCTAGTAGGCCTTAACTCACCCCGTAAATATTAATCTATTTATATGTCTAGTTTTCGAGAAATTGTAGAAATTTAAGTTACCAGCCAAATAAAATATTTAATAAAACTAAATTAATAATAGTTTGTAAAAAACTGAAACGGCTTGCAAGTGAACGACTCTGGATACAAAGTATAGTGCTGGTAGGCCTTAACTCACCTGGTAAATATTAATCTGTTTATATGTCTAGTTTTCGAGAAATTATAAAAATTTAAGTTAGCAGCCAAATTTGTAAAAAACTGAAACGGCTTGCAAGTGAATGTCGCTGGATACAAACTATAGTGCTAGTAGGCCCTAACTTACATCGTAAATATTAATCTGTTTATATGTCTAGTTTTCGAGAAATTGTAAAAATTTAAGTTAGCAGCCAAATTTGTAAAAAACTGAAACGGCTTGCCAGTGAATGTCGCTGGATACAAACTATAGTGCTAGTAGGCCCTAACTTACGTCGTAAATATTAATCTGTTTATGTCTAGTTTTCGAGAAATTGTAAAAATTTAAGTTAGCAGCCAAATTTGTAAAAAACTGAAAAGGCTTGCTAGTGAATGTCGCTGAATACAAACTATAGTGCTAGTAGGCCCTAACTTGCCTCGTAAATATTAATCTGTTTATATGTCTAGTTTTCGAGAAATTGTAAAAATTTAAGTTGGCAGCCAAATTCGTAAAAAATTGAAAAGGCTTGCAAGTGAATGTCGCTGGATACAAACTATAGTGCTACACTGAAAAAAAGCTATACTAGAGTCAAGAGTAATAGTATTCAGTGAAGGATAGCTTAATCTTGTATATCCGCAAGAGCAAGTATAGTCCTTCCAAAAGGCATGTTATTCTTAAAACAATACGCACATCTATACTTCTTTCAATACTAAATAAGAGTAAAATAGGTATTGTAATTTTTGAAACAAGAACTTTCTTAGCTTGAGAGAAAAGCAAATAAACTTGAAATAAGTATAGCAATTCTTAAACGAACTGCAATACGGTCGTAATGTAAAAGTAGGTAACCTCAACCCAAGTATAGTAATCCTTAATTCAACTTTTCTTAACTTAAAAGAAAAGTAAGTAAATTTAAAACAAAAACAGCAATCCTTAAAGAACGTACTAGTTAAACTTGAGTTGCCCCAAAATAAACTTGAAATAAGTATAGTAATATGCAAAAATTGAGAATCATTCTCCAAACCACCTGAAAATTCTTTATACAATAAGGATTTAAACAAATGATGGTAAAACAGCTATTCTCCGGGCTATATGCCCCTCCGAGCGCTGAATTACATACCAAAATTTGCCGTATTTTCTTCTAAAGCCGCGTACAGACCGAAGTTCCAACGCACACCAAGGCACATGTGACTAGAAATTCGGAAGCATGTAAATTGGTGTGTACGGCGTTGGCGAACATATCCCAACGCATTCCAACGGTTTCCAAGGCGACTCTTGGCGTTGGCTTGCGTTCGGTCGTTGAGCGGTACTTCAAAGAGATGTTTGATTTGGTGTAGACGAGATTTGAATGTTTTCAGTCGTTGGCAAGTATTTCTCGGGTCTGTGCGTTTTGTTTTTGACAAATATTTTGTTTATTTCGTCTTTTGATATGAAATGGACAGATGATTTAGCCTTAAGAATTGAACTATACCGGGATAACCCTATATTATGGGATCCTAGCAATATAAATTATAAACTCTTCAAAAAGAAGATAGATATTTGGCACAGCATTGCTACTGAATTTAGGTGCAAGGTGCAAGGTTGCTGAAATAAAGAAAAAAAAATAGAGAGAAGGTTCTGAAATGATCCCTGTTCACTCCGAAATTCCTCCAGCAACTTACTTGTGTTATAAAACTTTTCTGTTTTTATATGGTGTCATCCACCAGCGCCTTGGTCGACGTTTCTTTTTCTTATTGTTAAGTAAAGAATTTACAATTAAAAATGCGGCACTTTTACATAATGACTCATCACTCATCATCACTAGATGACATATTAAAATACCTAAAATACCTTGGTTTGGATTGGGACTTGGTCTGTACGCGGCTTTAAGCCGCGTACAGACCAAGTCCCAATCCAAACCAACGCCAACTCCAACGAATGTGCCAGTTGGCGTTGGGATTGGAAACGATTGGAAAGCATTTTACGATGTCGTCCACACCGCGTTTGTAGTTTCGAATTGGATACCGTTGGATAGGGTTCGGTCATTTTCTACGGAAAGAGGTATTTTAATATGTCATCTAGTGATGATGAGTGATGAGTCATTATGTAAAAGTGCCGCATTTTCATTTGTAAATTCTTTACTTAACAATAAGAAAAAGAAACGTCGACCAAGACGCTGGTGGATGACAACACCATATAAAAACAGAAAAGTATTAATACCTAACACAAGTAAGTTGCTGGAGGAATTCCGGAGTGATCACAGTGATCATTTCAGAACCTTCTCTCTATTTTTTTCTTTATTTCAGCAACCTTGCACCTAAATTCAGTAGCAATAGCAATGCTTTGCCAAATATCTATCTTCTTTTTGGAGAGTTTATAATTTATATTGCTAGGATCCCATAATATAGGGTTATCCCGGTATAGTTCAATTAGTTTAAGGCTAAATCATCTGTCCATTTCATACCAAAAGGCGAAATAAACAAAATATTTGTCAAAAACAAAACGCACAGACCCGAGGAATACTTGCCAACGACTGAAAACATTCCAATCTCGTCCACACCAAATCAAACATCTCTTTGAAGTACCGCTCAACGACCGAACGCAAGCCAACGCCAACGGTCGCCTTGGAAACCGTTGGAATGCGTTGGGATATGTTCGCCAACGCCGTACACACCAATTTACATGCTTCCGAATTTCTAGTCACATGTGCCTTGGTGTGCGTTGGAACTTCGGTCTGTACGCGGCTTTACACAGTTAGATAATAAAATACTTGTTTTGAATGCAAGAAACTACTAGGAAGAAGGAAGCTTTTTCTTTAGTTAGAATGTCGTTACCTGTATACCGGTTTCGAACTCTTTAGTTCTCCTCTGTACAGGATAAACGAACATACCTACCTTCCGGAACAGCAATCCTTTAAAGCTAACCATGTCGTACTGCATATAAGCAGTGAGACACAGGCAGCGCCATCCATTAGCAGTTTCAAGCAGTCGGAGTAGAGTTTAATGATTCTCAATTTTTGCATATTTATATGTACCCCTGACAGGTAGACTTCATTCAAGTATAGTAATCCTCAAATCAACCGCTTCTTGCCCTTGACTGAGGAATAGATAAACTTAAAGTAAATTTACTAGTCTTTAAACCAATTGCTGGCTTTAATTGACTTTAGAGGAAGTAAACTTAAAATAAGGATAGCAAGTCTTTGAAACAATAGTATCTGTAAGATAAGCCAAGAATAAAAGACATTTGTTATTACAAAATAAAATCACAAATCTGTGATAAAATACAATTTCACAACAGCTTATATATTGCATAAGGGTGAGTGAGTGTCCAAAAGGCATATTTGCGCTTTCGCCAAAGGGGCACTAAAAATACTAGTGGATTAATGTAGAGGGGAGTATTGTAAAAGGGATGGCGAAAGAAAAAAGCGCTTTCGCCGAAGGATCGCTAAGATATCAGTGGATTACGTATTTCCACGAAGACTAACTTCTTTTGCTAGAAAAGTGTATCTCTTTGTTCAAGATTAAGCAATATTTAGGTCAATGTATATAAACTGCTTGCCATAACTTTAGTTATTCTTGAGACAATGTAAATTACCAATTAAAATAACTGTACTCCTATTCTTCATCTTAAACTAACCCTTCTTCTTGACTGAACAGTAGCAGTCCTTAAACCAATATTACTATTGTCTTGGATGCCAAGAATAGAACGTTTGTAGATTCAAGATTAGCCTTTACTTGTACTAAGAATTTTCGCTTGACACAAGAATAGTAGCGCTTCATGTAAGGCTAATTTTCCAAGAATACTCTAATCTTCAAATTAGATCAAGATTTTTTCAGTGTAGTAGGCCCTAACTTACCTCGTAAATATTAATCTGTTTATATGTCTAGTTTTCGAGAAATTGTAACAATTTAAGTTAGCAGCCAAATTTGTAAAAAACTGAAAAGGCTTGCAAGTGAATGTCGCTGGATACAAACTATAGTGCTAGTAGGCCCTAACTTATCTCGTAAATATTAATCTGTTATATGTCTAGTTTTCGAGAAATTGTAAAAATTTAAGTTAGCCAGGCCCGGATTGGGACAGGCGAGCGACCGAGAAAATCTCGGTGGGCCGCCGGCCCAAAGGGGCCGGTGAGGTCGAAGGTCTGGGCACTTAGCCTCTATCCCACTTCGAAACTTCGAATCATAATATTTCCCAACCGCAAACATACAAAGGAAAAACCTTGAAAACTATGTAAATTATTATTTATTATTTGCATTTAATGTATACTTATTTATTTTTTATATTATATTTTTCAATAGCATTTACCTCACGTGTGAAATAGAATTAAAATTAAAACTTTTTTGGGGTCATCCGCAATGTGCGCAGGCCCGGATTGGAACAGGCGAGCGAGCGAGAAAATCTATGTGGGCCGCCGGCCCAAAGGGGCCGGTAAGGCCGAAGGCCTAGCCACTTAGACTCTATCCCACTTCGAATCATAAGATTTCCCAACCCCAAACATAAAGAGGAAAAACCTTGAAAACCATGTAAATAAGGAATATTCACATATTTTTGTATTGCATTAATCGTTTAAGGAAGTCATTACAATCCCAAAAAAAATATTTTGAAGAAAATTACTAGGATAATTTAGCTTCAAAAAAGGTTTAGTTTTCGGTATAATTTATAACAATTTAAAAAGCAGCCATCTGTCCTTAATTAAAAATGACGTCAGATCAGCAAAAATACGTGTCAATCTACATGTTAACGTAAAGCTTACTTAAAGTCGAACAGGTTTGTTTTCCTCGGAAACAGTCAGAGGGAGAGAAATCGATTTTTTTGGGTTGATAGAGGAATAGTTCAACTAGCTTCGGTAAAAAATTCAGTTATACAGGATGTTTCGTTTTGCAGTTATTAAACGTCAAAGTCGAAATTTCCACGATTTCCGTTGAAATCGGGTACAGGTCGCAAAAGTGAATTAAATCGATGTAAATTTTCGGAGGTTGTATGGGACCTGGAGCTTCAGAACTCCACTGAAACTTGTGAGGATCAGAAAATGGCAAGTTTTGAATTTTTTTAGCTCGAAAAATACCATCTTTGGTACCTAATAACTCGAAAACAAAACGTCAGATCGAAAAACGGATTCATAAGTGAAACTTTAAAATCTCAAATACTTTTTTTTGCAATACATTTACCTAAAAGAATCACTGGAAAATGGAAATATTTGGAAAAAACTGGAAATTTAGATTTTTGACCCAAATTTTTCACGGTTTTTAATTTTTTGTGGGGTCAAAATGGTTCAACTTAAAATCCCATATACGTCATCGGAAAGACCTCGTCGAAGTATATAATATCCATTACTTTTTAGTTTCTTCATTCTCTATAAGAAGGGAGCAATCGCCGATTAAATTCCGATTTTTTTTATTTTTTTGCCCTCGACATCGGTACATTTGAATCAATCTGTATTTTTCCTATTTAATTTTTTCCCAATTTTTCAACACTATCTTATAAAGGGATAATCACACTTTAAAATGAATATTGAACGGGTCATCCAGGAGCGTATTTGAGGGGTAGAAATCGAATTTTCTTGATTTTTTCCGACAAATCCTATTTTTAACCGACATTACTCCACACTCTTTACCTTATTTAGTGATATTTTTTTGGGTTTATTTTATCCGTTAATTATCTGAGAATACCTCCCACTAATTCAAATCACTCATTTTCTCGTTAAAGTTATAAATAAATAGGTTTATTTGCATCGGGGACATCTAAAATTTGAAAATTTTTGAATTTTCGAAGATTGCCATGAAAACAAAGAATTGCAGTTTATTTCCTCGAAATTATTAAGATGATATGTCAAAATTTCGCAGAAATGTCAATTTTTGTTGCAAAATTGAAAGGTTCCTGGACCGATTTCGGCTTGAAGTATACATGAATAAGATTTTAGGAACCTTCTACTTTAAATGCTACTTACGCATTAACTTCCATTTTTAGTGAGTTATCGATGACTCTACAACACTGGTATTCGCCATGTACTCATGATGAGTCATAAGTTCACTTTTGATGACACAGCCAATGGGATCACGTTTTACAAGTTTCGAAATTCGCGCAACAATTTGCAATATAACATCCTTTTTTTTCTTAATAAAAACCGAAATAAATGGATAACATCAACCGCCATAAACATTTAATTTATGTAGCAAATATAAAAAAAAGATTTCAGATTTATTTGGATTATATGCATATTCCCTATTATTATTTGTATATTAATTTTTACTTATTTGTTTTTTATATTAAATATTATATTTTTCAATATCATTTACCTCACGTGTGAAATAAAATTAAAATAAAAACTTTTTTGGGGCTTTCCGATATGTGGGTATGTATCAAATTTATATTTGGATATTATTCAGTAGGAATGTGCAAAGCAAACGTTCAAACGTATCAAAATTGTTTGATTTAGAATTTGTAAATTACAAACCAAAACTCATAAATTGTTACAATAATTGTTAATAGAAAATTTCCCACTTTTGTTAAAAAAAAAACAGGAAATTTTCCCAGTTTCGTTAAAGATATCCCAGAAAACGAGAAATTCCCCACGAGTTGGCAACACTGGGCCGTACACAACTAAATCCTCGATTAGTGATTCCTCGTCAGCGAGGAATTACTAAACCGACGCACAGTGTAACGAAATCGAAAATTCGTGGACTTTGGCACTTTACTTCGCTGTTTTGCAAAAATTATGGCGTATAAAAACATAAAAACATTGGAGTTTGTTATTACTGTACTAAATTTACTAGGTATCGGTCGCTCAAAAAATATAATTATTTTTCGACAAAATAAATAAAAAAACACTGTTTTCGGTTTAAAGTACCTAACTAAGTTAAATAGACTTAAATATTAATTATGAAAAACATTCTTTAATTAACCTAATTTTCACCATCTGAGCTGGAGACTAATCTATCAGAATTGTCTTCCTCAACGTTAGTTACTTTAAAAAGTGTTTCAGTTTCTGAGAACATATAATTTTTTTCGCAGTTTATTTCGGTCTAATAAAGGAAATAAGGAGATTCAAAGAAATTAACAAGTTGTGCAGTATGTCCTGAATATTCTCGGTGCGTCCTCGCTTTCACGCGTAATGTTCTCGGAATTTACGAAACTCTTTATTTCCAACTTCTGGTGCCTCTTCAGATAAATGTCCAATTGGAATATAGGAAATGTTTTAATAACATGTGAACACTTGATGGCATATAGTACCAACTATATAATGACACGTACAGCTTTACAGTATCGCTCAAATATTCTCGGAAAGTATCAACATTTAAGTTTCGACCCGAAGAAAGGGCTTAAAAAATTACAGCAAATTTTTTAATTAAATTTTTGTTCAATCCAGTGATTGCTGCTGATTTTTCGTAATGTCTAAAAAAAGTTCTAGAAGTATTGCCGTCGTTTGTAGTGCCCTCACTCTGTTTACAACATCCATTTTAATTAGTATCGCAAGTTCATTTTGTATTTTCTGTTTTCTTTGCTCTTTTATTACTCTCGTTTCACCCGTAGTGGCATCCGTAACTAAGTTACAAAGCGTAGGTACTTAATGAGTTAACTTATTACCTACTTCTTATAATTTAGAATAAAATAATATTTAATAAAATAAGATTTTCAAATTGGGTATAATAAAGTATTTTTAAAACTATGTAGGTAGGTACTTAGATTCATGAATATTTTATTTAATATTATTCTAGCCACTTCTCTTAGATAAAGTTAAATTAGTTAAAATTGACTTGTAACTTCTTAGAAAATTTAATATGATTAATAACATACCTGGAAAATCTTCAAAGCGGCATTTAAAAGTAACTTTGGACTCCTGCATGTGCGACATTACTAAAAAAATATTCTTTTTTTCAATAATCGGACAAAGTTGGATGGGATGTTTGGATATTCCTAATGTATAATAGTTGTGTAATCTTATGTATGTAACAACGACCGCATATTTAGGCATTTTTTAAAAAACCACACCAAACTTTGTTTTCTCTTCGACTGGGACCACGGTTCTTTAAAATTCCATGATATGGAATTATGTAACTAAACTTCACAAGTATTTCCTCTAAAATTTGTAATTTTAGAGGAATTTTTATAGAACACATATAAATTTTTTAAAGTTATTTTCGCATCTTTTTTATTGCTCTCAGACAAGTCAAGTTTTCATTTAATAAGGAAGTACTTTACGATGATACATTTGAAAAAAACTAGTAAACGACTAAACTCCAGATATTTTTCGAATAATCTCGGGGCAAAACAAATTAAAATTCGATAGTCGCTGTTTTGTCCTATGTGCACGAAATATCAAATCCGTTACACTGTGCGACGCAATCGCGTTCAGTGCTGCCCATGCAATCATCCAACTTTCCCCACTTCGAGTGTCCAATATACCAGCACTGGCCTTAAATTACCCGCGACACTGAAAAACATAAACATTTGTTAAAAGGATTTTTGAAAAAAATTATATTTAATGTTCGGGTATTAGGATATAAATTTACAAGTCGAAACTGTAGGTAGAATGTAGAACATTGTTCCACATTTGACAATTCGTTGTGCGTCAAAACCGTGTTTTTTAAATAAAGTCAAGCGCAAGATGTAATAGATTTTATAGTCGAAAAAAATGACAATGAGAAAGTTATTAACTATGATTTTTTTCACAATCACATTTTATTTTTACTGTTTAAGGCTAACAAAGTATTCTTTTATTTTTGGGGTTTCTGTTTTGTATAGGAGGCCGCGCCGGCTGGGGGCCGGTCTGGACTCAGCTCGGTAAAAAAAAATCTGCCAATCCGGCCCTGAAGTTAGCAGCCAAATTTGTAAAAAACTGAAAAGGCTTGCAAGTGAATGTCGCTGGATACAAACTATAGTGCTAGTAGGCCCTAACTTATCTCGTAAATATTAATCTGTTATATGTCTAGTTTTCGAGAAATTGTAAAAATTTAAGTTAGCAGCCAAATTTGTAAAAAACTGAAAAGGCTTGCAAGTGAATGTCGCTGTATACAAACTATAGTGCTAGTAGGCCCTAACTTACCTCGTGAATATTAATCTGTTCATATGTCTAGTTTTCGAGAAATTGTAAAAATTTAAGTTAGCAGCCAAATTTGTAAAAAACTGAAAAGGCTTGCAAGTGAATGTCGCTGTATACAAACTATAGTGCTAGTAGGCCCTAACTTACCTCGTGAATATTAATCTGTTCATATGTCTAGTTTTCGAGAAATTGTAAAAATTTAAGTTAGCAGCCAAATTTGTTAAAAACTGAAACGGCTTGCAAGTGAATGTCGCTGGATACAAACTATAGTGCTAGTAGGCCCTAACTTACCTCTTAAATATTAATCTGTTTATATGTCTAGTTTTCGAGAAATTGTAACAATTTAAGTTAGCAGCCAAATTTGTAAAAAACTGAAAAGGCTTGCAAGTGAATGTCGCTGGATACAAACTATAGTGCTAGTAGGCCCTAACTTACCTCGTAAATATTAATCTGTTTATATGTCTAGTTTTCGCGAAATTGTAAAAATCTAAGTTAGCAGCCAAATAAAATTTTTAATAAAACTAAATTAATAGTAGTTTGTAAAAAACTGAAACGGCTTGCAAGTAAACGACTCTGGATACAAAGTATAGTGCTAGTAGGCCTTAACTTACCTCGTAAATATTAATCTGTTTATATGCGTAGTTTTCGAGAAATTATAAAAATTTAAGTTAGCAGCCAAATTTGTAAAAAACTGAAAAGGCTTGCAAGTGAATGTCGCTGAATACAAACTATAGTGCTAGTACTAACTTACCTCTTAAATATTAATCTGTTTATATGTCTAGTTTTCGAGAAATTGTAAAAATTTAAGTTAGCAGCCAAATTTGTAAAAAACTGAAACGCCTTGCAAGTGAATGTCGACAAACTATAGTGCTAGTAGGCCCAAACTTACCTCGTAAATATTAATCTGTTTATATGTCTAGATTTCGAGAAATTGTAAAAATTTAAGTTAGCAGCCAAATTTGTAAAAAACTGAAAAGGCTTGCAAGTGAATGTCGCTGGATACAAACTATAGTGCTAGTAGGCCCTAACTTACCTCGTAAATATTAATCTGTTACATGTCTAGTTCTCGAGAAATTGTAAAAATTTAAGTTAGCAGCCAAATTTGTAAAAGACTGAAAAGGCTTGCCAGTGAATGTCGCTGGATACAAACTATAGTGCTAGTAGGCCCTAACTTACCTCGTAAATATTAATCTGTTCATATGTCTAGTTTTCGAGAAATTGTAAAAATTTAAGTTAGCAGCCAAATTTGTAAAAAACTGAAAAGGCTTGCAAGTGAATGTCGCTGGATACAAACTATAGTGCTAGTAGGCCCTAACTTACCTCGTAAATATTAATCTGTTCATGTCTAGTTTTCGAGAAATTGTAAAAATTTAAGTTAGCAGCCAAATTTGCAAAAAAAACTGAAACGGCTTGCAAGTGAATGTCGCTGGATACAAACTATAGTGCTAGTAGGCCCTAACTTACCTCTTAAATATTAATCTGTTTATATGTCTAGTTTTCGAGAAATTGTCAAAATTTAAGTTAGCAGCCAAATTTGTAAAAAACTGAAAAGGCTTGCAAGTGAATGTCGCTGGATACAAACTATAGTGCTAGTAGGCCCTAACTTATCTCGTAAATATTAATCTGTTATATGTCTAGTTTTCGAGAAATTGTAAAAATTTAAGTTAGCAGCCAAATTTGTAAAAAACTGAAACGGCTTGCAAGTGAATGTCGCTGGATACAAACTATAGTGCTAGTAGGCCCTAACTTATCTCTTAAATATTAATCTGTTTATATGTCTAGTTTTCGAGAAATTGTAACAATTTAAGTTAGCAGCCAAATTTGTAAAAAACTGAAAAGGCTTGCAAGTGAATGTCGCTGGATACAAACTATAGTGCTAGTAGGCCCTAACTTACCTCGTAAATATTAATCTGTTTATATGTCTAGTTTTCGAGAAATTGTAAAAATCTAAGTTAACAGCCAAATTAAATATTTAATAAAACTAAATTAATAGTAGTTTGTAAAAAACTGAAACGGCTTGCAAGTAAACGACTCTGGATACAAAGTATAGTGCTAGTAGGACTTAACTTACCTCGTAAATATTAATCTGATTATATGCGTAGTTTTCGAGAAATTATAAAAATTGGAGTTAGCAGCCAAATTTGTAAAATACTAAAACTGCTTGCAAGTGGACGTCTCTGGCTGCAAACAATAGTGCTAGCAGCCCTAAACTTACTTTGTAAATATTATTCTGTTTGTATGTCTAGTTTTTTGGGACATTGGAAAAATTAAGTTAGCAGCCAAATTTGTAGAAAACTGAAACTGCTTGCAAGTGAACGTCACTGGCTGCAATAAATAATAAATAGGGCTAGTAGCCCTAAACTTGCCTTGTAAACATTATTCTGTTTGTATGTCTAGCTTTGTATGTCTTCAAACTGAAATATCTTCGCATTACTAAGAAAAGAAGAAATGCCTTACAAATTCGGTAGATAGTGAATTTCATAATTTTAATGGATTTTATTAAATTTAATAAACAAATCGGCACTAATTTTCTCAACTTCATTGCCAAGAAGTATTATATTTGTTACTAATTTTGATTTTGGTAAATAATCCGACGCTACTGAGTATTCGGCGATTTTTGGTATTTTGGCTGCTAATTTTTGGCTGCCAACTTTGCACTAGTTAATAATTTTATACACTTAATGTAAAAATATATGTAGCATTACCTAATCAAACAGAAAATAATTATTATCCACTAGTGACTGATTAACCAACCCGTATTAAATTGGTGGTTCGACCGTATTATTTTCCCCTCTATACAATTTCGAGGCTATGTCATCCAAGATATAATATACAATAAAAGAAAAAATAATAGACGTCATTCAGGGAGAAGAGTCCGCCTCTTTTACGCAATTGAAAGCCCCGAAATGACAGTTCATTTTGCCTATAATTATACCGTTTATTTCACGGTTTACCAATGTTAACAAGTCATGTGAGGTCCCTTTATGTCACCTCTTTGGACAGTTTACTTACGATTTCCTTTTCATTTTTGTAGAAATGTTAAATTATAAATTAATTACCTCCACTGGGTATCAAATACTTTATTCCACTGTCATTTTTTGGAAAGGCCATATTAGAAATTATTTTTATTATTCAGAGAGGTTTAGAAAATGCGATTCTCTCCTTTACTCTCACATTCACAAGATCACAGTAATCTTCTGCAGTACAAAGCACAAGAAAAAAAAAAAGTAACCCATAAACAGAAGATATAACTGTAAATTTAAAATTTAAATACTGATATAAAATTGATTATTTGGTGACGCATAACAAACTTTTGAACAAGTCTTAACAAGCCTGTTCTGTAATCATTTTGCAAATAAAAAATGTTTTAACAAACTAATCCAATATGAATTAAGTAAATGAGCTTTGGAATGCTTAACCCTTAAAAAATACGTTTTAAAAAGATCAATTCTGATAAACATCCAAAATTAGGGGAAAGGTGCATAGAAGATAAAGCAAAATTAAATAATCCTTTGTAGGTATTTGGCCAAAAACTAATTCAAGTTGGGAAGTAATTCCTTTAGCTTAAAAAGAAAATTATAAAATACAAATAGGCCCAACAAAATTAACAAGAATTATGTCTCGTATTCTTTATCTTGGAGAACGGCGTTTAAGCTACTTTTGTGAAACGATATTTGATATTATCAGGCATTAAATGATTCAGAACTTTACAATATAACTAGACTTTTCTCACCATAATAGAACAGTAATGGTATTCAAATAAGTAGTCAACCAATAATACCAAAACAAGAATCAGCAAAACTATTCTTAACGTTTGGTATTCAGTCAGCGCATATCTGTCAGGGTTGACGGTCACTCACTTCCATTCTATCAATGCTGGTGGACCCCAAGGATTATTCCTAGCACCAACCCTATTTCTTCTTCACATTAACGACCTGCTCTCTTCAATTATCAATCCCATCCACAGTTACGCTGGCGATAGTACTCTTCACCCCAACATTCATTTTTCCAGACAAGTCACGAATCGAGAGCTGGATAATAGACGCAGATCTATGCACCTATCCCTTTCTCAAGATCTTCAACTAGTCTTAGACTGGGGTGCCAAAAACCTTGTTCACCTCAACGGCTCCAAAAATTACTCTTGATCCCTATCACACAAAAAATCCGGCAA
Source organism: Philopedon plagiatum (assembly GCA_963971165.1). Lineage (NCBI taxonomy): Eukaryota > Metazoa > Arthropoda > Insecta > Coleoptera > Curculionidae > Philopedon > Philopedon plagiatum. Next base: position 4,510,773 of record OZ020198.1, read on the forward strand.
CACTGGGTTTACTCGTTCGAGCCAGAAAACACTTCACTCCTTCTAACTTACACACGCTCTATGGTTCCCAAATAAGACCTAACCTAGAGCGCTATTCCCACATCTGGAGAGCGGCATTACCTTCGACTTAACATCCTTGATTTTATCCAGAAGAGAGCCATTCGACTCATCAATGACCCAGTCCTCACAAGAAAATTCCCTTCTCTCTCTCCCTCCCTCCTCTCATCGCCGCACTGTTAGAGATCTCTTTTCTACCGATACTTCCACGGATTTTGCTCTTTAGAACTAGCTGCTATAATTCCTCCCATGACTATTCCTAACAGAACAAGGGGCGCGTTACGTATGCATCCCTTTACTGTCCAGCTACCAAAGCCTAGAACATCCCACTTCTCGCTCATTCATACCTAGGGTCTCCTAATTATGGAATAAATTGCCTGCAGATGTTTTTCCCTCCCCTCTTAATCCCCAATCCTTTAAATCCCGTATCAGTAGATTACACCTATCTTCTCTTCAGATACGTAGGCTGTCTCAAATCAAAAAAAAGTTGCAATATACGGGTTGAAAAAATCTATACATAAACAATTTCTTTTAAAAAATTCTATAGGAATTTGCTCAGTCATCTGCTTGTCTGTCTGTCTTCTTACACCCACGTCAAATTTAAAATAAATAAGATGGTTATATTTACTTGTTTTTTTTTTTAAGATAGGCTTTTGAATATCCTGTCTTTCAAAAGTGAAATGCTCGTAATTTTTCATTATGATGAAAGAGTGTGATATGAATCCATTAGGAATAATATAAAACGTTTTGTATGCGGGATCCATACGGTGTAATTTCTGCATACATATCTCTGTGTGAAATTAAATTAATTAAATTTTAAAAGTCAACGCATTACATAACAGGCCGGTGTGAAAAATAGAGGGGACCAAAATTGAATGGAATTTATGGAAAGGAAATACAGCAGTGCGGTATAGGGCTGGAGTTTTAGATTAAAAGTCTTCAAATTAATATCAAAGGTTTCTCTATAATTAAAAAGCGGCAAATGGTAATTCATTGTGAATCATAGAGACATAAAGACCTAAATGAACGTAATAATAAGTAACAGATAACAAAAGATTCTTTGACAGTGGCGAACTTCAAAGTGTTTGCGACACGTCGAAGCTTCCCCCCGCTCTACTGCTTATCCCTTAATACTATACAAATCCGTGCTTGCATCAAGGCTTACCGTCGGTTTTTGTTATTCCTTTAGACATTGTTCTTTTTCGTAGATTTAAAGGAAATCGCACAATCGCGAGGGTGAGAACTCATATCACCCTCTAGATATATTCTCAAATGCTCTTCTTATATACCGCAAATTTTAAAGGTGTATGCACTTATTTATAGGCAATTTCATGAATCGCTTGCTTCAAATTTCAGAAAATTTAATATTTTTTAGATGACGCAGAAATAAAAAAGTTGATTCCATAGTAGTTCTAAGTCAAGAGTCATAGAGTCTTAACTGTAGAATCTATAGTTAGACTCAATTTCTTTATATAAAGTTTTGTCTAAACTAAAAAGTAAAATAATTATAATGTAAATAACGTCCGTCCACTTTTTGAATAGGTATATCTGATTATAGACTAATATCTGATAACAGGCGCAGATCTATGCACCTATCCCTTTAAATAATGTATTAATCCCTTTCCCAAGATATTTAATTAATCTTATGGGGTGCTTGGGTTTGTTTGGGTTTGCTTGGATTTGCTTGGATTTGCTTGGGAGCAGGAACAGGGTGAACAGTTTACCCACCATTATCTGCTAATATTGCTCACGAAGGATCTTCAGTAGATCTAGCAATTTTTAGATTCCATATAGCAGGAGTGTCATCAATTTTAGGAGCTATCAATTATATTTCTATAGTTATTTATATACGACCACAAGGAATATCCGCAGAACGTATTTCTTTATTTGTCTGATCTGTAAAATTTACAGCAATTTTACTTCTTCTTTCCTTACCAGTATTAGCTGGGGCTATCACTATACTTCTTACTGACCGAAATATTAATACCTCTCGTTCAATTCAACGCCTTTAAAACACAATCTTGCTCCCAGTGACGCAAAAAATCCGGATGTGCCATCCACATGAATGACCTACAAAACAAAAAAACCGTTCGATCTTGTTGGCATCGCTTTCGAACATGATCTCAGCTGGCACATACACATTACTTCAATAGTCATATCAGCAGCTAAAAAAAGTTTGGTTTTCTCTTTTGAGCCTGAAAATACTTTTGCCCTTCCAAGCTCACTAGGTTTCCCAAATAGGACTTAACCCAAAATACTGTTTGTAAAAGATTTAGTCTAGAAAACTCCTTAATCAAAGTTAAATTTACCAGTGTTGGTTCTAGTTTTTATCCTACTTGTTATGCATTTTATGTTGAGTTTCTTTTTACAAATACCCTTAAGACCTTTTACCCTTTGTTTCGTGCTATTCAAAAGTTCTAAGGTACTTAAATTTTAAGTGCAGAAGAATAATATAATATCGTCACTGTTTCTAATTGTTGACACAACGATCAGATGCCCAGCAAACGTATTTACATATCTATCAAACACAGGGTTTCAAAGGGTTATCATCACACTAAGCAAGAATAATTAAATGATTGAAACGGGCATTTTGTATCAGTCAACCGCACACTATTTGCTAATTGCAAACAATTAATTATGGTGTCACGTGATGACAATACGCATAACTATTGTTCGCTATCTATTTAGCACGTCACACGTTATTCAAGAAAACTCTATTTGCATAATGTTTGAGCCATTGCGAGTATAATGGGCCATTACCTCTTTATTATTTCGAAAAGTAGTTGGAAAAACTCTTTTTTAAAATAGATACTGAATATTTCAGTTTATGAAATGCCTACAATGGGCACTCATCCTATTTTTTTTTAATTTTAGAATTTAAAAATTGTTTATATTTATTTATAGTGATGTCATCAGAAGAAAAACCAATATTATCAACTCTTATTACCTAACAATAAACGACTTTATATATTTGGCAAAAGAAAGTGTTCAAATAAAAATAAATAAGTATCTGTGTGGGTAATTCTGCTCCCACATAACTTTCATTAGTGAAAACTTAATGAGTACGACATGAAATGGACAACATTTCGTCTTCAACCTCTGAAAGTATCTGATTAGTGCTATTTTAAGAGTATCAATATGTATTTTTCTGTAATTTTATTACAACTTATTGTGTTAAAAAGTGTTGTTTCAATAGAAAATCAAAATTCTACTGGTGACTTTACAAAAGCTTTATGGTAAGTCTTTAGTAGAAAGTAAAATTAGGCTACATTTACATATACAACAATCAGAAAGAAGTCTTTACCGTAAAAATTTTTAGGGAGTTGTCACATATAGCAATTCAAAATCGTCAAAATCGTCCCTATAATCAAGAATATTACCCAAACGTTGAAAAATATCCATCCTACTCTCAATATTACAAGCCTCAAAAATTCCAGTACGGACATACTGAAAATGACCCCTTAGACGACCTTTCCAATGGAGTATATAACCGACCTTACCAATATCGACCCCCACTATATCCTTATTATCCTAACCGTCCATATTACTCCAAGCCCCCTATTTTACAACAAGCCCAGCAGTCAGTTATGGATGCCCTTTTGTCAATTGCCCAAAACGATGACCTACAGTGTGTCCCGAAACTACTTTGCGATATCACATCGGGAGGACTAACTGGCAGGCAAGGAGGGTTTAATTTACCTGTCAATGTCAACCTTGATTCATTAGCTGCGTAAGTTAGGTTTCCTTCGTCTCCTGAATAATAAAATAATCGTAATATAATATTTACTTTTAGGTTCTTATCTGGATTAAATAGTGCTAATATGTCTCCAATACTTCATTTTGGCAAAGCAGCACTTTTAGGTTTTGCATCCAAAGGAAACACTAGATCATGCCAGGAGTCCTACCCGCATTGCCCGAGCGATTCAGACAGGTTAGTGCAGTATTTAAACAATCACAATGGTGGCTTCTTTCAATTTTTCCAAGGAATTCATCATTCGGGGCAACAAAGCATACAAAATTATGCACCGCAATATTTTAATAACTATAGGCCTGGCTATTTTGGAAAAGCTTTGGCAGAAAAGCGGATCCAGAACCAACCTGCAGCATTTATAAATAGTAACTTTGATAGAGAAAATTATTATAAAAAACATAGAGGCCTCTCACAATATTCCTATACCACTCCCATTAGTTTTGCCACCACAGGACCACGAAAAGTTATTTTTCCCAGTAGTAACCAAGAGCAGCCCAGCAACTATTTTGATACGGCTGCAGCAAAGACTCTAAAGTTTCCTTCACAAAACGATAATAGACCATTTAGACATGGAAAGACCCTCCATTTTGATCCATATTTAACACAAACCAATGACAATTTTCTGGATATTCAACGACCCCTTCCAAACCACGTGCCCACACAAAACATTTTTCCAGACCGGACTGGAACAGGTGAGCTAACACTGAATTTAGACGACTTAGAGCAAAACTATCAACAGTCTGTGGCATATGACTATGGACATTACAACCAACTATTGTATGATAGTTTTCCAAATGATGGTAGTAGCCGAGAAAAAACGTCATATTTAAGTTTTCCCAATAAATAAACTTTTGCTAAAAATTTCTATATTATAGCATTATTTTTATTATATTGGCACATGTGTGTATTTCTGCTTCAAAGATGTGAGGATAATTTTTCAAATGACTATTAATATTATTAATAGTTCGTCTGATCTCTGTAAAAAATGCTAAAAATGTTACTAATAATTCTTGTGATGATTTATACTAAAAATTAAATAGTATCAAGATATTTACAGAATATTGCATACTTGGCAGTTGCTGATTTTTATTTATTGTTCAGGAGAGGTTACAAAATATTTTTTAATATTGTTGTTTATAATTTATAGAACTGGCATTAACATATCTTAATATTTACAAAAACCTAGCCTTATTTATTAATTTAATTTATTTTTTAGTTTCCAACACTGGTACAATATTATTTATTTTACAAAGAGATGAATGTGATTAAGTTGTATAGTTGGGTATTATGGTTATTTTAAATTTTCATTAATTTAATTTAGTAAAGCACTGGAAATGTAGATCACTGTTTTTTTTTATTTAGATAGTGCAGTTGCATTAATTAGGTCTAGTTCTACAGGCGCGGCCCGTAAAATTTTAAAGTTGTATATATCTGTTGCTACTTATGGGACCCACGCCAAGTTCAGGTTTTTTAACAGTAAGCCTACTAGGAATGTTTTGGTAAAAAAATATTTTGTAATTTGCGAAAAAAAGTTGGATTTTTTAATTGACCCACCTGTGAAAAAAATTATCACGCTTAGGTATTTTATTTATTATTTTTTCTAAACAAATTTTACATCATTTTGCCGACAATTCTTAAATTTGAAAAGATACAAATGTGTCAGTAGAAAGTTATAGTCATTTGATTTTTTTAAATTATATTTCAGGTTTAAAAAAATTCAAATGACTATAACTTTCTACTAACACATTTTTTGCTCATAAAATTTACGAATTGTCGACAAAATTTGTTTAGAAAAAATAATAAATAAAATACCTAAGCGTGTTAATACTTTTCTTAGGTGGGTCAATTCAAAAATTCAAGTTTTTTCGCAAATTACAAAATATTTTTTTACCAAAACATTCCTAGTAGGCGCACTATTAAAAAACCTGAACTTGGCATGGGTCCCATAAGTATCGGCAGAGAAATACAACTTTAAAATTTCCTGGACGGCGCCTGCTGGTTAATATCTAAAACTATCGAAACTTTTATTACCAAAGATAAATATTGTAAAGCAATTTACTAACTAATGCTGATAGTTACAACTACGTTTAAAGTTTAAAGCTTAGCATTAAGGTGGTGGCATTCGCCACGTGGCGTCCATGTTGGCCAACTTAATTTCATTTTGACATGATTTTTCGGCTTTAAAATTTTTAACAATAACATTATAAGTATATTAAGCATAGATTCATATCCTGCAAGCAATTTTCAGTCAATTATTTAAAGTTTCAAAATGTATAATGATTTCATTCAGAAGATTAATATGTTAAAAGATCTATGGTGACATTTTTTCTGTCACTAGGATCTTAATATTCTTTTTCATATTATTTTCCTAAAATAAATTATACGATTTATTGAAACCTTTACTAATACGTTAAAAAATACATATAGAATATGAATCTAAGGTAAATATTGTCACAATATTCCTACAAAAGAAAAATAAAACAAAAAAAATTGTACTAAAATTAAATTAGGTTGGCCAACATGCACGCCTCGTGGAAAATGCCGCCTTAAGGCTAATCCGGGAAACAACACAACAAAACCCTAAAAGAGAACACTAATTTTTTCCTACAAATATCAGGAGAACATATCCAACAATCATGTTACATAAATATTAAATTTACAATTAACCTAGTTTTAGCAAATTTACAAAACATTAAGTTAAAATAAGGTAATTTTATATTTACATTTACCTAGAAATTATAAATTTATTGCACTTGCGGCCTAAGAAGTAATAAACTAAAATTACTCTTTCTAACACACTCTTTTTTGGCACCTATATCCGCTTATGTAAAAATACAAAATTAAAAAAATAATCCTAAAAATGTCTATCACATTTCGATTTACGTCTATATACAAGCTACCAAGTTAGGAATCTACAGTAATGACTAAATAATAATTCCAAGTAAAAAATCAGTCGTTGCACGTGCGCCCTCTCTTCACCAACTGGTTGCAGAATCTTGGGGAAGCTATGAAATCTCCTAAGAATACGCTGAGAAAATAGAACTCTTTTTGCTTTTCATTTGAAGCTTTGTAGTTGCTGAAAAAAATATGTCATTTATAATATAAAAATATCTATTACTACCAATATTACAGTATATTCAAACAGTTTGAGTACAAAGAAGGCCCAACAAAATTCTTCACATCTCTAACATACACAGTGTTTTGCATATGTTACTGTATAATTAAAATTAAATACCCAAATTTGTTCTAATTAAAGCTAAATTAATTAAATAACCCTTTCGATCGCTATCTTCATTTTTAAACGTTCCTATGGTATGTGTTACCGCCACTATGTAAAACAGGATCTTAATTAATTTAATTAACGTGTGACATTCCTTCTCAAAGGCATCAATTCGAATAGAGGCATTAACGAATCCAAACATGTGACTTCTTATCGGAAAAAGCGAAATTGTACTTGGAAAATTAAAAACCCAATTAGAAATTGTTGATAATTTCAACAATACAGACTGTTTTGTCAAAATTTTATTTAAAATTTATGGGTATTCTTGATGAGATACTTTTTTTCTAAAAAAAAACAAGTACAATCCAATTTTGAGTAGTCTGTCAACACTGTGACTATTCTTACCTAAAAACTTCATCCCAATCCACTTGCACCTCCTGTCTGCCTGTCCTGCGAGCTTTTTCGGCATGATGGAGACAAACTTTCGGATAAATACAAACGTTGTCACCAAGTTCCGTTACAAGTCGTTTCTCAGCTTCTATCATGTTTATCATTTCTTCATTACTGATACTTCTGCGAGCCCTTTTGCTGGCATATGTGCCTACAAAAAAAATTAGTTGAGGAGCGGTGCTGTCATTAGGACCGGTAAATTAAGTTTTCAATATTGGAATTTTCTAAAGATATGTTGAAGGTGTCCTTGTAAGCATATTATGTCTTAAACTTAAATTTTCCTATTCTGCTGTGTACTAACTATGCAAAAAAATATTTTTGTTCAGGTTATTAGTTTGTGAAATTTAAAAAATAACGTATTTTTTACATGCCGGATGCATATTCCTGACACACCTGTTAGTTGTGTAACGCAAAAAGATATCTATTTGCAATCCAAAAATTAATATAGATAAAAGTGAATTAATTAAAAATGCGATTAGCTAAAACATTAATTTAAGATATATTAAATACCCAAAGCTTTCAGGTACAACCTCATAAATAAAGATAATAAAAAGTAAAATCTCGCATATACCATAGAGTGAAATATTTAAATGATGTAGACTTCCTGTATATTTTCTATTTTATTAATGTGCTTTTGGGCAGACATCTTAGAAAGTACAACGTTTCTTGGCCTTTTACGCAAAACAAACAATAGAACAGTAACATTTAATTAGATCCAATTAAAATTTAAAATCTTAATAAAAATTAACAATGGGTAGTATTTTTCCAACTAAAGGGACAATATTATATTTGATTTTGCAAATGTAAATACTATATATAAAAGTAACTCAATAACTTGTGTTAATTTTGACTACGAGGTTTTATAAATCTTACACATTAATAAATAAACAATTTTGAAATGTGTTGTTCCTGAAATTGTGTTTTAAATGTCAAAAAACTCGTAAACCAGAATCATGTAGAAACTGTGCAGTTAGGAACTTTTCGGGAAGTTCTTAAAACCAGCAAGCCCAAATGAAAAATGTCCAGAAATTAAGGCTGCATTTGCCGACCACACTCATTTATTGCCAACTTAATTTTATTTTAGTATAATTTTTTGTGTTAAATTTCAGTCTATGGGTATTTTTTAACGTAATAATAAAAGTTTCACGATATTTAATAATTTATTTTAGGAAAACAATATTTAAAAAGTATATTGAGATCCTAGTGACAGAAAAACTGACATCACAGATCACTTAAAATATTAATATTTTGAATGAAATCATTATACTCGCTGAAACTTTAAATAATTGATTGAAAATTGCTTGCAGGATGTGAATCCCAATTAAGAAATTAAGTTGGCAGCAAGGCCTGCATTGAATCTACACTAAGCAAACCTAAGCAAACAATTTATTTAACTCTAATATTAAGATTGTTAAGATTTTCATTTGATAAAAATAAATTAAATAATGTTCTCTATCACATTGTATCGAGCTCAAATTTTTGTTACTAGAAAATTTTATAGCGGCGATTAAACATAAAGTTGTTCACAACAAGGCAAGGGTGTGAACCAGTCAAAGCAATATATTAACTTCTTGCGACAATACCGCATAGGTTAAGTCAATTTTAAGCTACATACAAAATGAAAGTGGACAACCTTCAACGTAACAAAAGATTTATGAGGGCCTGCAATATATTGGACGGGCATTTATACATATCAATAATACCTAAAAAAAATTATTTATATTCCTTTCCTTAAAATAATCATTAAAATAATTCACAGTACTTACAGTTAGTAAAAAATAAACGCAGTACTTACTGGGATTTAATGAATAAGCCAATTTTTTTACAAAATTAGAAAGTCTTACAGCAACAATGATAACAGGGAAACCAACTAACTCCACAGGTAACTCAAAGACAGGCTCTTGCGCAGCTGTCAAAAGAGGCCGATCCAAAAGAAAAATCGTACATTGAATAAAAAAATATACAAAAACCGTCAAACTCCGTAACTTCATATCGCAAGAAAATAAAAGAATATTGTTGTCGAAAAGTACTAAATTAATTTACAAAATGTAAATGGTATTTTAAGAACGGCAAAAGGAACAGTGGGTTAAGAATTATGTTTGTAAGTCAGTCTTAAGAGTGAAAGTGACCACCACTCTAAACACACTAAAATTGACTGTGGAGGGCAATCTGCTTAATATTCAAAATAGAAATAATTAAATAACGAAATGTTAGGTAATAATCATTATTGATATAGAAGTTAACTAGGGCTAAATTTTAATAAATGATGATATTGATGATACAAGTCATCGGCTTGCACCAATATAATTCATTACTTTTAATGTTTTTTCAACGAGTTACATAATGTTAATTACAGAATTGCATTTTCTTGGTAATGTATGAATACATGTTTATTAGGCCAGATATGTTATGTTATAACTATATTGTTACCGCAAAAAAAATGTTATTGCGTTTTCGTACCTTGTCTTATTATACCTCAATTCTTAATACCAAAAAAGAGGCAAACTTAGATTCGAACAAGTATATATTGTAAACAGGGGCGACGCGTGTCTCAGAAAACGGGGGGGGGGGGCAGAAGGATACGGGGGTCTTCCAGATAAAGGTTTGGGTGAAGGTAAAAAAGTGGGGGGGCCTAGGCCCCCAGGCCACCCCGACGCGCTGCCGCTGATTGTAAATTATTATTTCTACTCTGTACTCCTTGGTAGAGACAGGATCTATTTTTCCCTTTTTAGCTCCTGTGGTACAAAACCCTAGTTTATTAATAAGACATATTTTGTTAAAAGATGATTAAGCAATAGTTTCAAACATTAATTAAATTGTACTTATTATTTACTTATGCATGATACCTGCGTTTTTCATGTGTTACAATATGATGGCGATTTGCATGATGTCTTGCAATTAAAAGTTGTCTAATGAAATATGTTTTTCTGTAAGATTTATTGTTATTTAACAGAATATTTAAAATGTTGTCAGACATTTTAGAAATATATAATTCGTGCACAACAAACACCATACACCAAGAAGCAAAAATTCTTTGCAGAATAGTGAATTACCAAAATTGACAAAAGTTTGCAGCTATACAGGTTATTGATATTGCATTTTGATCAAGTCAAGACGAATGTACTTAAAAAATGTTCTTGTTCGAAGATAATCTTTTATACATATTACCGTTTTATTAATTTGCCCAAAAATAACCTTAAGAAACTAATATTATTATGTTTTATCTTCTGACAGCCCACGAAGACCGAAGTCTAAGTACTATGTACCGTGGGTGTACTGGGGAATCGACTCACACATCCCGAGCTGGAAACATCCGTAGGGATTTTACCAGCCCTTTAAGAGGATGTGTGGGGTAGTACCACCTCGGTCGAGGAAGAATTCCTCTACCACCTTCCAACATCATAGAAATATAGAATAATAGCAATAACAGTATAACACATAATAAGGTTTAAAAAGATATAAAGCACTGTTGGAAGCAATTTATTTAAAACTAAAATAAATTTCCACCAAAAATATTTTAAACGGTTGGGATCGGCAGAGAAAGAATTTTCATACAAAAAAATCTACAATTATACAAAGGAAACAAAAAAAGGAGTCATTAACATGATGTAATTTTTAATTGTCTTGTAATAAAACAAAAAAATGCTTCATTGTAGCTAATGGATGGCGTTATGTGTTTGAAAAACTGCCATAAAAACTTAGCATCAAGCTTATTTATGGTAATGAACGTAGTTTTCATACATTTTCCTTCGAAATTAATCTAAAATATACTGATATAAAATGAGAAAGACGTTGTAATTCTTCTCGGGAAAATAAATTTAAATATAGCGCGAGAAACTTTATGTCTTCTTTGCATAAAAACAAAGAGCCAGCGCTTTCTAATGCTCCTCATGAATACATTTCCAAACTATTTCGTTTCAAAAATTAGGAATTTTTTATTTTTGTTGTAAAATTTTATTTGTGAGGCCCTAACTTTAAATACAAAATTATTTTTATGACCCCAAATTTCCTACATATAGATAAACTAAGTAAATTATAAAGAATATATACTTTATAACTAGTAGAAAAATAGTCGTTTTTAATTTTACTAAATAAAAATACTCTGGGACAGATTGAGGTAAATTTTATTTCTAACATAACAATACTTTCCATAGTCCATGTACAATTAGGAAATCACATTAAAGCTACCTACTTATATAGTACTACTAGTTTTAACAATTAAAAAGTTCCTTTATATTGAAAAGGAGAGTATCACATATTTTGCGGTCTTCTATTAGAAGAAATTGACATCTTTATTTCTCTATTTGATAGAGATAATTTCCTGCCAGCAGTAAAGGGTACCTAAAATTTAATTCTGTCTACTTTCTAAATTTTCTTTCCTTTTTGAAAAAAACAAATAAAGCAGCTTAATACTGCTTCAGTTTTCTCCTAATTTTAGCGCATCCTGACTTTTTTCATCATTTGAAGGACCTGCAATCCGGGAAAAGGACATGTAGGATAAAAGTTATGGCAACCATTTCCGTCCACTCCTGCGATTAGCTGGCCCATGTGCGCTGCAAAGTGGTATTTCGAGGTCAATTCAGCTGTAGTGCTTATAGTTGTCTCTCTGGAAAATTATTAGTTCGTTAGAATTCGACTTACGTCATTAGTTTCGTCAGCAAAAATAAAACTTTACGAGTAGGACTACACCATTTCAAAAAGACATTTTCTTAACCTTCACCAATTAATCAGTCACCAGACATTACTAAAAACATAAAACTGCATGTTTATTTTAAATCGATTAGTTAAAATTACGACATAGGTAATTACTAATTACGTACCATTGCAGTACACACATTAGAGCATTCAGAGAAAGTGTCTGAACCCGTTTGTTGATGTTACGTATATTTTGACTGCGTGTTTACAAAACCATCGTGTTAATGATTGTTGGTTTTAATCACTGGGTATAGTCTGTTTATTTAATGAAACCGCTTGATTTTGACACCCTCTTAAGGAAATATATTGCTACTTATCACATAAAATTTCAAAATTTGTCTAGTGTCTCGGAGTTATATAATGAAATATTTCTAACAAAACAAAACATTTTTAATTTTATTTTCTATTATGTCGTAAGATTTGTGATCTAACAGAAAAATTTAAAAATCGATATTCATCTTTTTCCGAGCATGGCTATTCTGATATTAGGAAAAATAGAAGGACCATAAAAATGTTTTTAATGTCCAACACTTTCCACCATCTTTTAGCAGAAATAACCAAATTTTTTAACCATGCTTTCAGGACCTCAAAAAATAACTGATAAGCAACCCTTAAACTTATTTATCTGGAAGTTAAAAAACGATTTGGAGCAATTTTTTTATTTATGGAATAGGTATTTGAAAGAATTATGTTTAAAAGGAGCACAGTATTTTATTTTTCCTTACCTCAGGCGCAGCGCTAGAGCCGTGGTTTCTGAAAACATTCCTTACTAAAAGAAGAAAATAACCAAATAGGGTTTTTTTCGAAAAACATCTTTTTCTAAAGCAATTTTCTTTTTAAAAACAGCTTTTTCAAAAACGAATTTACGAAATTTTTCGAAAATATTTTTTCTCGAAAACCTGTTTCGAAAGTTCCTTTTTTCAAAATATTTAAAGCATATTTTCTTTAAAAAAATGTAGTTTCGAAAAAATTGGAAAACCCCCAGTTTTTGAATAACTGTATTTCTGTTTTTGAGAAAATATATTTTCGATTTTAAAAAAAGTGTTTTCGAAAAATTTTTGTGTATCAGTCCAAATGGACAGAATGTATAAATAAAAAGCTTTTGTGTAGCTCAAGGTGATGTTGCGCCCTCTACCCCCTAGAAGAAATTCTAAATCCGCTCCTGCCTCACCTTAGTAAGTTTAATAATGATTTTTCGGTCTCAGATAATTTTTCCTTTTGTGGAGTGGCAGTTAGTTCACATATTAACTTTGGAAGACAAGCATTTTTAATTGTCTGCAAGATCTGTGATCGCGTGGACTGTGTGGCTAAAAATTAAAAAAATCAATATATGATTAGGACAAAAACTAAATTTTAAATGCAAAAACTCCTCAAAATGTGTTACAAGGCTGTATTTAATCTTACATCAGAACATGAATTTAATAAAATGAAAATAAAACAAAAACACTTACTGCAAGAATGAAAATGCATGCATGAATCGTTACGAGTGTAAATTGCTAACTAGAAAAATATTTTTAGCACACATGCTGTAGGCCAAGAGAATACCGATTATAGGGTAGTAACAAAACGTTTGTTAAAAATATAATAAAGATAGATTAATGATAAATACTAAGTACTAAAAATAATAGTGTGCATAGGTCCAAATGCCTTGAATTATTTTTACCAGTCCTTTGCACTATGTGTGTATTGCCTACTAATTTTACAACATCATATAACTTGATGGTCGAAACCTTGAAGCGACTAGGAAGACTATACATTATACAATAGCTATTCTTCTTTATGTTAATTATTTCAATTGTCAGCTTTCATGTCCATGACAACTGTTTTCGTTTGTATTCAAATTTGTGACGATCTTGAGATCTACTTTTTATGGAATAATGTTAATTCTAGACTAGTTTTAAAAAACGAAAACTGACGGAAATTTTTTTAAAATGTAGCTATTATATTAACTGTCAAAAATACTGAAAGTTTTAGCAAAAAACGTAAATAATTTTATTAACTGGAAAACGAACAAACCCGTTCTATAGAAACCTTGATTTAATGCATCAAAATGCTCTTAATGTTTTTATTTTTCGAAGGTATTTTTCTAAAATCCTTGACAACCTTATTTATAAGTAGGTCTGTTAAATAACCTGTTTACCATATACGTCAACAGAAGTGAGGAACTAAAAAATACCGATGTCGTAAGACTCGTAACTTAGGTACACCAAAAGAATTAATTATTAAATATAAACAAAATTTCCCGTAGGTGGTTGGCGGACTATTTTCTAATTTTGACACATAAACATAACTAATATTTTTGAAAAATATCCCCAAGTCACTAATTTTTTCGTTGCTTTTTCATTACTTTCCATTATGCATACAGAAAAAAATTGAGTATATTCCTACAATCAGGCCTATTATAAATACCTAAAATTAGATCCCTTACTCTAATTTACAATTACTTTATTCCTACTACAAGCATTTGTTAAACAATCAATATTATTTACTTACCTAAATGCCTGACCGAGTCTTCTTCTATATCTGCATCTATATCAATATCTGCCTTGGAATCTCCATATCCGGGATTAGTAGGCCTTGGAGGGTTATGTTTAGAATCTTCAGTCCTATGGCCACCGATCAACTTATTGATTAACGCTGAGTAATCAGAAATCACCAATAACACAAAACAAATAGCAAACACTATTCTTATGATAAGTGTCCCGCTTAGGACCATGATTTACTATTTTTTCCTCGTAAGTTTCGAAATAAGCGTTTTGCAGATCATTGTATGTGACTAAAATATTGTTAAACTGATTGTTTAAACGCTCTGGTGTTCCCGCTCACCTTGTGGTTTTTTTTCGCCCCTCCGCGCCGCTCTTTAGAACACCGTATCTACTGTATAGTGAAAGCGAAAACCGAAGCGATCATTTTAGCACTGATACGCTAAGTAATTCTCCTTAACACCTTCTTATGTTGAAAATGCCAACAATTTACACTTATCTGTCGTCTGCATGGCCTCATGACATAATAATGTGGATGTGAAGGATATAAGAAAGATATTACTGTTGTGGGTACTGCAGGGGCGTAGCCAGGAATACGCTCTGAGGGGGGGGGGGATGACAACAAACAGACAAAAACTTTTATTTCCTTTTTCTCTTTTGGATACAAAGGTTGTATAAACTTTAGGTTTGGGGTTTACCCCCCCCCCCCCTGAATACGCCACTGGTGGGTAGGACTTAAGGGTGAGACCTAATCTCCCCTTCATTTAGCAACTGAGGTTAAAACCAGTGCTCACGTGAGCAGGTCCGTATACTCCACCAGGAAGGTGAACCCGTTGCTTCCACTATAACATGAAGTAAAAATTACGAATTAATTTAATAACACTAACTTAAAGGGCAGCAATAGCGGAATTGGTTCTCAGGAGGTTTGCTCAAGTTAGCAAGAGTACCTTTTTAATTTTTCCATTTTCAATTACAACATAAAAATTCTTTTAAAAAAATACTGTCCCTAGCAGAATAAATAATAATCATCCATTGGCCATCAAAGATGTTAAGACTAAAACTGCCACAAACCATTACGGAAAGCGACAATTCACATTGGTAAAACTCTTCAGGGAACAGATACCCGATACTCGACTATTGCTGTTGATATTTACTTGATAAGTTGGTCAGGCCACAAAAAGGAGCAATTTTTATGTAACCGACACACTTCCGACGGTTCATGCCACTTCCGAGATGAAAGTGAAATGTCTTACTCTTATGTCATATGCACTAAGTGGTACCACAGTGTGCTGGTTTAAAATAGCGAGAAATGTACGCTTAAGTTTAATAGGGGGAGGGAAACAATTAGCAGAACTTTTCGAAGGATGGTTCAAATTATAAGAAAAATTCTTAACTGTGTTTATCAGGTTGACGTTTTAAAAATTCAATTAAAACGACATTATTCCAATTTTTCTCAAAGATAAAGTCATATTCCAGATACCATTCATGCACCCTAATTTTATATAATCGGCTTTATTCATAAGATAAGAGGAGATAAAATTTTGAATGCATAAAGATGAAGAATCCAATCCCTTTAATATATTTCGAAAATACAAAGACTGGCACAGGAAACATGATTGATATATGGGGAAAATGAATTTTCATTTTACCGAAAACATTAGTCGATAGTCGTTCTGCTCGACACAATTTGCTCTGGTTTGACAGGTCCCATCGATCATTTTGGTTGTCCGAATTTAACTCAACCAAATATTTCACAGCTTCAGAACTTTATTTATTATACAACAATTGATATACAGTTAGTGATCGAAGAGCTTTGTGGGACTGTCATTTTCTTTTCCTTGTCTATTTTTTAATATGCTCTTAAACTGATATAGGTACTTTAAGTTTAGAATTTACTATTTTAAAAAAAAAATCCATCTGTCATAACAAAATTTTAATTTAATTTTATATTTATAATCTAAATGACACATTTTAAATTGACCATTCTGTTTCTAGTGTCTATTAATTATAGTGAACGAACACACCTGTTACGGTTCTTATTAATTGTTTTGATATCATTTCCTAAATCAAAAAATTCATGAAACAAAATTTGTAAATGATAATGGTCATGACAAATTCGTATAAATAACTACAACCTTAATCGCTAAAAACATCTCCTAATGATGGGCTTCATCTAATTGCCGAGAAAAAAAACATGTGTTAGTTTACACAAAAGGGTAAAAATTAAACCATTAGGATTAATATGGTCACCACTATAGATAAAATCATTTCAATATTCAACCCCTGATCATTAAACTACGTGTCATTAATTTAGGAAATATTGCTTACATCCCTAATGCTTTATTTTATAATTTAATGCTTACAGAAAAGTTAAGAGTAATAAAATAAAAATAAAATGAATTGTATCCTTGTACAACATTCTCTATATCATCGAATGAAATTTGAAATTGGTAACTATTTTATTAATAAAATTATATGCATATTGCTTCTGGGAACTATAAAGGCATACGTGTCCACCAAGGTATAATTTGCATTATCGTTATTAAGGTTCTTAATAATATTATGGTGATGTTATTCTTAGAGCATAATTATTATTCGGGGAACAAAAGTAATGTGTATTATTATCTGTAATGGCAGGTATCTCTCACAAATTTAATAGCTCATTCCAAAAGATTCTTTGCCTAGTCCATAAAATTTATACATAAATAAAACAATATTTCTCTTAGATTATCCTCTAGCACCATTCGATAACATTTGACATCTGCAGTGTATAACAGTTTACTATTAAGCAAAAAGGTGTTTGGCATTCAAAAATAAATATTTTAAAATTTCAGTTTCATCACTTAACGATAAAACTTATTAGTCAATTATTAAACAATATTATAATATGATTCGTATTCCTACAATAATCAATCAAATGATAAGGCAACAAATTTCACGGACCAGGGATCATTTGACGTCTGCTATTTTTTAAGCAGTTTCGTTTGTTTTCCACCATCAATAACTTGAAAAAAATAACAACGAAAGTCAAACATGTATTTTAGGTCATCAATTTCACAATAACATGTATGTCAGGAAAAATAATAGCTCTGCCAAAATATTTTAGTTACATGTTGATCATTATTAAATTATGTATACTTTATGTGACTGAGTGGAATAAAATTATGTGTGTCTACAAATTGTTTATTTTACGGATAAGCTAGCCAAGTGCATGTGTATTACTCTGTATACACGGCGCTGTGTTAGCATTTTTGTCTATTATTACCTATTACTACTTGTTGTTTAAAATTTAACAACTCATATTTTCCAAAATACCCTGATAGCGTTGTTATTTTTATAAACAAAACATTTTATTGAAACGATTTAGAAAATAATAAGTCAAGAAAAATTTAAGTGATACTTATCTAAGCCAAAATATTTTACATGCTATTTAATTGTGAGATAGTAAGTACAAAAGTATATATAGACATAGAGGACCTCTAAACAATGTGTGTTAAAACGTACACTGAATGGATGGTGAGCGTTATTATAAGCATATCATAAATTTGGTGATCATCAGCGATTTCCTGATATCAAACAAATTTGAATGTGACGGATTAGTTACAGAGTAACATCGGGAGTTTTCCCGGCAGAATTGCATCCCATTCGGGTGCAGAATGAATTTATCAAACCAAATCGCATATAGAGGACGTGTTACCCGGACAATTTATCTTTTTAACACATGAGCAAGGGTTACCCTATAATTAGAGTTCTACTAAACTTAGTACAGGCAGGAAGAACTAGCAAAAATAGCAGAAAGGAGAGATTAAAAATAATTGCAATGGAGGAAAATGTTAAAAAAAAAGTGACTATTATGCATTACTCCTAAAATAAAGCCCGTGGAATAGCAAATAAATAAGCAAGTATCAGGCGCGGCCCGTGAAATTTGTATATCTCTGTTGCTACTTATGGGACCCATGCCAGGTTCAGGTTTTTTAATAGTGAGCCTACTAGGAATATTCTGGTAAGAAAAACATGTTTTTGTAATTTGCGAAAAAAAGTTAAATTTTCAAATTGATCTACTTGGGAAAAAATTAACACGTTTATGTCTTTTATTTATTATTTTTTCTAAATAAATTTTACACCATTTTGTCGACAATTCTTAAATTTTAAGAGAAAAAAATGTGTTAGTAGAAAGTTATAGTCATTCGAATTTTTTTAAAATTATATTTTAGGTTTAAAAAAATTCAAATGACTATAACATTCTACTAACACATTATTTTCTCTTAAAATTTAAGAACTGTCTGCAAAGTGAAATAAAATTTCTTTACAAAAAATACTGAAATACCTAAGCGTGTTAATTTTTTCCCAGGTGGGTCAATTTTATTCAAGAATTCCACTTTTTTTCCGCAAATTACAAAATATTTATTTCTTTACCAAAACATTCCTAGTAGGCTCACTATTAAAAAACCTGAACTTGGCATGGTTCCCATAAGTAGCAACAACAAGCTGGCAAGTAGTTTTATTATGAACAAAAAAATACCACTAAGGCTGTTGGTAGCCTTAGGGCCAGTACATTTTAGTACATTTTCCTGGCCCTTAGTACAATACCAAAATTATAGGCTAGAGTAAAGCGTTGTGGAGAGGACATATTTTGTGAATAGCCTCGATAATTTTAATACAGGTGCTGTGTTTATTCATTATCTGAATAAACCGATTTCATCATTAATAATTCAGACTAAACCTATTTTGTTTACGCTGGCACCCATGAAAAATCGTTTCATTTTATTTCAAACTGAATTGGCGTTAATACATTTTGGATAAAAACACCGGTGGTGTATTTAAAAATTTAAAATACGTTGTTACATATTTATCGTACTTGACAAAGTTTAAAAATAGAAAGTTGGTTTAATGGTATCCATTCCTATCAATTAAAAAATTAGTGATACAATTTCGCAGACATTTTGTCGGAATATTCTGCACTCAGATTGGGAAAAGTTGGACAATTTTTTTAATAGCTTGGCCTTGTTACATCTAGGTTTAGGCAATTTTTATGAGAGTTACCTATCTTCCAGGAAAGATTTTGTGATTTGTGTGTGTAAAACCAAAAACTAGGTGAAAATTTAATTGAACATTCATCATACTCAGGCTCGGGGGGGGGGGGGGGGGGGGTTAACTGCACTCATTGCCCCCCTTGTATCCGCGCCCGGTTACTGTTGTATCAATATGGTTTAGCTATTAATTTTTTACACAATTTGAAAATGGTTTGTGGACACAATTAGCATTTTTCACATTTTTCTTTATAACGTATGGAGGTTTTAAAAATGTAAAATCTCGTTATAAATCTTAGGTATTTTCGCATGGCAATATAACTTAGTCCCCGATACGACGGAACAACAATACAAGGCAGCGGAGCAGAAGCATAATAATTCTTGGCGAAGGTTAATAAAATAGAGTGAACTTAAAAATTGCATTAAAACATGGCGGGCCACCTTTGCATGAAGTAATAAATTTCAAATTCAACGGCTTTAAAAAAGTTGATCTATACCATTAGTGTTTAAACTATCATAAATTCTCGATTGGTGTTCAATTCGTAGGACTTGAAAGAAGGCAGAGGCGGTACACATATCTAGGCTATTATACATACATAAGTAGCTTCTGTTTCTTTTTTATCTGCGATAGCCCATGTAGACTAACGTACCGAGGGCGTCTGCAGAGAAGGAAAATGGAATCTATTGACACGGGATTTGAAGGATTAGGAGTTGGGAGGGAAAGGGAAAACATCTGCAGGCAATTTCCATAATCTGGAACGAGAGAAGTGGAATGTTCTAGACCTTTGCAGCTGCATGCAAAATTTGAAAAATTTTGAATTTTCGAAGACTGTATGAAAATAAAGAATTGCAGCTTATTTATTCGAAATTATTAAGATATTATGATGTGTCAAAATCTTGCAAAAAGGCCGGCTTTTATTGCAAAATTGAAAGGTTCCTGGACCGATTTCGGCTGAAATAAACATGAATAAGATTTTAGGAACCTTCTACTTTAAGTGCAGGGATATTTCATTGGATGAGTTACGCATTAAATGACATTTTTATTGATTTTTCGATGACCATATAACACTGGAATTTGCCATGTACTCATTATGAGTTATAAAAACACTTTTGACGACAGACCCAATGGGATCACGTTCTACAAGTTTCGCAATTCGAAATCATTTTTTTTTGTTAATAAAGATCCAAATAGCAGCAACCGCCATAAACATTTAAATAATGTAGAGAATATAAAAAAATATATTTCAGATTTATTTGGATTAAACGCATATTCCCTACTGCAGAATTTAGAAGTTTTTAAAGAAAGCTAATAAATTAATGGCTTCCAAGCTTTAAAAGAACAATTAAAATTAATAGTTCTTCAGATGCTCCAACGTTTCATATTTCTTTCTCAAAAATTTGATCTTTTTAAAACTACACCAGAGGATATTTCGTCTATTTTCTAAATTGTAAGAGGATAAGGTTACGCCAATGAGATTATCGCGCTTTTAAAGTAAGTGCAGGCGGACATTTGAGTTCGTCCAAGTATGAAGTTTATTTGTCGTCGTATATCGGATACGGCGAGTTTTGGGGGCGCGTGACACTTTTATTTTAAAAGGGACGGGAGTCGCGCACCCCATCGAACCTCTTCAAGATCACCCGTACGTAATTATCAGTTATCAGTCATGTGGAAAAGCGCACGAGCTTTTTAGCGCCGTTTTAAACATATTTATGTCAAAGCTTTTCAATTTGGCCACGTCAAAACCGATATTTCTACTTTAGGCCTCAGTACACTCAATTTCCCTTCAGTATTGAAATTACGCCCCAAACTTTCTCGCTTTCTGGGAACAATATGTCTTAATTTTAATCCGTTTTTAGAGGAAAGCATTTATTTACTAACCAAATTAGAACCCATTTGATTAAGGATTTTTTTATCTGAGGCAGCCCTGGTAGACTTCAAGCCCAAGTACTACCGTACCGTAGGCATCTGAAGAGAAGGGAAATGTAATTTATTGACACGGGATTTAACGGACTGGAGGTTGGTAGAGGAAGAAAAAACATCTGCAGGCAATTTGTTTCATAATCTGGAGATTGGGATGTTCTAGGCCAGAGGTTCCAGAGGACTGGGTCATTGATGAGTCGAATGGCGGATCAAGGATGTTAAGTGTCGAAGGTGATACCGTTCCCCAGATGTGGGAACAGTACTCTAGGTTAGGTATTATTTGGGAAACATAGAGTGCGTAAGTTGAAAAGGGAAAAGTATTTTGTGGCTCGAAAGAGAAAATCAAACTTTTTAGCTGCTAATGGGGCAATTGAAGTAATGTGTGTGTGCCAGCTGAGATCATGTTCAAAAGCGATGCCAATAAGATCTAACGTTTCATTGGTCTGCAGGACTTGACCACTCATGGTGTTGCCGGATCTTTTGCATTATATACCATATAATGCCATAATAGGTTTGTTTCTGCAGAAGTTTGAAACTAGTTAGAGCCAATCATCTTCAAGGAAAACAGTTTGCTGATCGAAACCGGGCAATCTCATTGGCTCTGATTGATTTGAAACTGCTGCAGAAACAAACCCAATATAAATAGACCATATTCGGTTATAGTTGAACACCACTGCAAATGTAAATTTTTCTTTAATTAAGTTTTTGGTTTTTTATATTTTAGAAATAGTTGTATTACTTCGTTAGCTGTAGCCTGTAGCCAATGAATGAATAACAATATAAGAAATCTTGTCAAGCATAAAAAAAATTGAAGCAATCAAGGTTTGCGGAGCCCCAGTGAAAAAATACGATAATTAATATTCTTTCTTGATAACGAGGTTTGCAATAAATAATAGGATCTGATTTGCATTACTGATGCATATTAATTAGTTGCAATGCAAATAATCTGTGATTTCAATAGTAAATATATTCGTTTGGAGCTAATATTCCGCCAAAGGCTATTGCTTCTGTCAATTTGCACAGGTAGAACGCCAAATGTCTGCGAGTGGCCGAAAGCAAATGCACATAATACGCAATTAAGAAGGAATCCAGGATATTAACTAGAAATTACAAATTACAGAAGCCCAATGATGCGTGTAGCAGCAATATAGCCGAAACCAGTAGTGGTGTAAATTATCTACTACTTGGATAATTATTAAACCAAAGAATTCCTTATCTGAACTATTATTATAACTCGGCCGCTCTGTCTTTATAGACTACTGATTACAAAAAAATTAACCCATTTTTGTTCAAGCATAATCTTGGCAGTCATAAACGCACAATAGAATAAAAAATCTAGTAAAATTTGTGTTGAATCTGGCTATGAAATTAAATTAGTACACATTAACCGTATTTGGTATTTATAGACAGGGTAGAAAAATATACATCGTTTAATTAAATGAAATATTACATTTTTTCAGAATCATGAAATAGAAGACTTTGCACGGCATAACAGTAAAAATAGGTGTTGAAAAATTTCGAAACTTGGACATATTACGTCGAGGGACATACATATTGTTAGAACAGGGACAATACCATTTGCAAAATAGATGTACCAGTCAAAGTACAGGACAATTCCTATTACCCTACAACAGATTGCTGTTTGGGAGAACAAAACTGATGGCGAAATAGCGGTAATGCCTCGGTTTGTATTTGAATAGACACGTCGCCGAAAGGACAACTTGTAGAATATTAATGGGGGTCTAAAAGGGACTGCAATTAAGTGAAAATTTCATTACTGCGATGGAACATAGTTAATTCCTATTTTGTACAGATATTTAACACCTTAAGTAGTAGTTAAACATGTATCCGATGTAGAATAATTTTGTCGATTATTTTAGGGACAGGGAAGGAGACGCGAGTCGCCAGTGTATAACAATTTGAAAATAATCTTAAAAAAAAACGTGTAGCTTTTACCAGTTTTAAAATTGATGAACTTTTCGTGAATACCGATAAAGTACATTAACAAGCCGAGCCATTAGCTCATCAATCCATTAGCTGATAGGCGGTGGCTGGAAAAGTGGCGATATTTTACAACTTTTACTATAAAAGCAGGAGTAAAGGAAACCGGGAAAAATCATCAATCAATGAAAAGATAATTTTACTGTCCAATTGAATTTGATGCTAGTATTAATTCGGTAAGTCATCGCACGAAGTTAAGCAGATTTTTGAAGTTACCAATAAAATAGGGTGCTAGATTCGCCTACTAGCTTTCGAAATAGGCCGAAATAAAGCAATTTTAGATCCCTGATGGCTAGGTGCCTTAGAAATATTGTACTAGCTGCTTTTTTATAATCAAATGCCAAATTATTAACAAAGGGGTTAAATATGGACTATTAAAAATTGAATATTAGATTCCGGGAACGGACTCTGTTGGAAGGACAATGTACAAAGATATAATAAGATAAAATAATAAAAATATTTTTGACAAGACTGGCAATAACCTTACCATTATATTTTAAACTAAAGTACGGAAGAACTATAAATTTTATTTGGTTAACGATATTATTATGTATTACCTATCTTTTAAATCAAAAATTGTCTTTATTTTTACAAATCAGTAACAAATAGGTATTAACCATTCAAAGTGCTAAGCACAGATGCAAGTAGATTTGATTTTTTAGAGGCGCTACTCCGGGGTTACTGGGTTGGCAAGTTTTCTTTTAAAGAAAAATAAATAAAAATAAAACCAACTACATATCCAACATATTTCTACACAGAAAAAACTGCTATGCTATTTTCAATAATAGTACTGTTTTTGACCACTGTCACATTCGTTATATTAAAGTTAATATTGTCCCAGCAAAATTTCATTGAAATATCAAAAAAAAATTTGCTTTAAATATAGACTGGAGTTCAAAAGTATACCTACTTCTTTGAAAACTACATTACCATTATTTCAATGACCAAAATACTATTGGAATCCAATAAATTTCAAATATTCCTTGGAGTGTAGAATTGTTAGAGCCAAAATATTAAACTATTTAATTGGAATGTTTAAATATAATTGGGCGAAAAATAGCTATTTGTAGGTGGTGTGATTCAAATTACAATATTATATTTTATTAAATGAACAAGAACTACGGTTTAAATAAAAAATGTAAAAATTAAGTCAATAATCCTTATATCATATCAATTAAAATAAACACTCCTTTAAAACATATAAGGGATTGGAGAAATAATAAAAAATATTAAATCAATGGGTCCTATTGTTGGCTGAAATATTATTTCCATTGCTCGTAGACACCCTTGGAGAGGTTAGAATTTTTCTTTGTTCGTTGAATAGTCGTACGCCAAAAAGATCTTTTGCAAGACTGGAGACTGGAGCAACTTATTTCAGTGTTTTATAGTAAGTAAAACAAATCTAAAAAGCTTTGCAGTAATAAGTGTGTTATTTTATTTGTAAATCTCTCTTGGTTAGTCTATTTTACATGACTGTTTCCTCAGCCGATAAGTATTATTAAAAAACTATTAATATTAAATATGATGGCAAGTTTATCGTTGAATTTGTATTTTTTAGACATGGTTTCCACCAAATCTAGCTGTAAATTTAGGAGATTCGAATGCAGTGTCAAATTTTTTCCATCTAGCATCCTGTACCCATACAAGCCAAAGGAGACAGTTTTACAAAGAAGCAGATCCTATATTATTTGGAGTGAAATAAATATAAAAAGTTTACGGTGTTCGCGTCATTGTGGTGTAATAAAATGTGTTTTTTTTATTTAAATGTTTACAGAATGTCTAAACAATGTACGTTTAATAATACTAAATAAAAATTATTTGAAAATAATAAATTGTGTTTCATTTGTTTGAAATATAAGTATAATTGATGTAATAGAAATTCTTTATTATATTAAATAAGAGTAATTAATTGTTCTTCAAAACACGAATATGATTGAATTTAAACAAAAATATTTTCCTACAATTGGAAGTTACATTAAATTAATTACTGTTGTAATTGAAACAATAATAGCTATTTTGCATTAAATGAGGTGCATATTCTTACAAATAAACTTCTAGTGTAACCAGTGATAGCTTGCATTGCATTTAGAACAGGGTACTACTGACATCAAATAATTGTTATATTTGAACGATCCATTAAAAACCAATGAAACATTATATTGTAAGCAATCTTATAACCTATTGGTTAACAATGATAAACTAATGATTGAAATAAACCGAATTTGTATTGTGCAATACGGAATAGAGTGTGTCATTGAGTGAATGGATATCCAAGTCAATATACGATAGTGTTTTTTTCTGTGTATGAGTTATTTATTATTATTAGCTAACAAACCTTATCGTTCTTAAGCAATTATTTTTTATTCAAATTCAACTTTAAGCAAGGCAGTAAAAAGACAAAAACATTTAGGGTCAGTTGCAGGGTGTAATGAAATAAATAACCAGCTGACAATTAAGGGAATAGGGTTGTGTTTAATTGAATAACTATTAAGGGATGGCCGGACCGAAAGGAATGTAAAGATTTATTATTGCGAGCTGACCAAGAACAAGTACAAGGCGGACACCGTACGCCAATTTGAGTGACATTTCATTTAACTCCTGCGTCGTGGTTGTCACTCAGAATGGCCATGGTGCGAAAGAAGTCGAATTGTTCGAGTTACTCGAGTGTGATGCTGCAAATTACCTTTGAAGAAAGTGGTCAAATAATATAAAAGTTTATAGACATTGGCGTATTTATTGAAAGCCTGTGTTATGTCATAAAAACTGTAGATAAATAAAGTTTGAAAGTATTTATCCTCCTATTTGCGGTATAAAAGTAAGCTTAGGTTTTCCAAACGTCCCGTCTCAATGCTGCTGCTATGAACTTAATGCTCCTTAGTTTTGACGTACGTACTGACACAATAACAAAATTATAATTTCATACAAAAACGCGTTATTATTTATTCTGGACAGGCAACACCATTATACGACATACGATAAAGTGCATAGAGGATAGATAATAATGCAAGTCATACAGGACAACATGCAAGAATAACGGTTTCAAGTGTGTTGTGTTCTTGACGCCATTGCTATTACGGCGCATATAGCGACAGACCATTAATGTGATTTGAGAGTCAGGCTGATTATCTCTAAGCCCTACGATTTTGATGAATTGCCCTCAAATAGAAAGTTACTTAATGGCCCGCCAATGGCAAAATTAATCATTTCTTGTATCTGGAAAAATGTATCGGAAAAAACGTTTCATTTTTGGACGAATGTATATTTTCTTATACCGAGCTACCAAATTTTAGCATTGTGGACACACGGAATGCCTTATATTAATATTGGCATATAATAGTTCAATTTTTATAAACTGCTGGCCACTCGAACTTACACATAGAGATTTTTAGGCAAAATTTAAAGTTCAATATTTTCAAAAGGAATGCAAATTTTTGAACGCGTCTTGCAGATTTTAAGAGCTAGTTTTTTTCGGATTAAGCTGCATGACGTGTATTTGTCGTAGGACCATAGGTTTATTATATACGGGGTGATCAATGAAGTCAAGCAAAAAATCAAAAAGTTTGTATGAGTGAAATTTCCGCAAAAAATTTTCTTAGTCGTTGCAATATGGTTCGTTACTAAGGTAACATCAATATCTCTAGACGTTTTTGTCACTTTTTGGATTAAGGCCCTTAGGTCTTGTACACACTACTAAACATAAAATTTGGGTAGCAAAATTTTTAAAATGCTATAACTTGACATTGGATTGACGGTTCTTGATAATTTTTACAGATTTGGAATCCTTATTTCACGTAGATTTTCTATAATCTAAGCATTTTATTTGGGGACTGAAATATACAGGTTGAAATTTACACATTTTACCGGGTCGATAATAGACAAACACTTAGGGTACGACGCGCTATACGGTTTGGCATAATTTAAGTTTTTGTAAAAATAATTCTCACCTCAAGTTGTTTTTGTTTAATGTCCTTCTCACTGTTCTGTCCAAAACTTTCACCCCAGCTTATTGTCTCAAAGAGTCATTCAGTTTTATAGAGTTCCTTGTCTATAAATTATTACCAAAGATTAGGTATTTAAAGATAGGACACTTGGCAATTTTCCATTGATATTTGCCGGGTTTTTTTAGGGATTGCAGGAACCTTTAAATTACGTTTAGAATTAGAAATTTTGTAAGAATTGACTTTTGGCCTTTGTTAACCACTCTTGTATATTGTAGAATATAATGTAATAAACTTGTTCTTGTCGCTACGTTTTTGTCCATTATCGACCCGGTATAATGTGTAAATTTCAACCTGTATATTTCAACTCCCAAATAAAATGCTTAGATTAAAGAAAATCTACGTGAAATAAGGATTCCAAATCCGTAAAAATCATCAAGAACCGTCAATCCAATGTCAAGTTATAGCATTTTAAAAATTTTGCTACCCAAATTTTATGTTTAGTAGTGTGTTCAAGACCTAAGGGCCTTAATCCAAAAAGTGACAATATCGTCTAGAGATATTGATGTTACCTTAGTAACGAACCATATTGCAATGACCAAAAAAATTTCTTGCGGAAATTTCACTCATACAAACTTTTTGATTTTTTGCTTGACTTCATTGATCACCCCGTATATAATAAACCTATGGTCCTACGATAAATATACGTCATGCAGCTTAATCCGAAAAAAACTAGCTCTTAAAATCTGCAAGACGCGTTAAAAAATTTGCATTCCTGTTGAAAATATTGAACTTTAAATTTTGCCTAAAAATCTCTATGTGTAAGTTCGAGTGGCCAGCAGTTTAGATGGACAAAGGGACGGCTGAGTGAAAGTAATATAGAGTTTCGTATAATTAGCAATACCATTACCAATTACCAAATTATTTTGTCTAAAGGACACCCCTCAAATTAGAAAACACTTACACAGGTGGAAAACTTTCTATACTGTAACTAAATCAAACTAAATCGATTAGATAACCTAATACAAAAAGTTCGGGATGTCAACAAATTAAATGTGAATTAGGGATTCGAAATCGTATAAATAAAAATGCTGGTAGGCCCATTATCGATAAACAAGCTAATTTCGGAAAATGGGGTCTTCTTTTGCGGTTTATTACAATCCAATTTAAAAAGACCTTAATAGTTTTGTTGCATGTTTTGAACGTGAGAGCTTAGATGGAAGGCAACTGATACATGTATATGATTTAACCAAAAAAAACAAAACAGAGGACAATAGGAAATATGCATATAATACAAATAAATCTGAAATCTTTTTTTATATTCTCTACATAAATTAAATGTTTATGGCGGTTGCTGTTATTCATTTATTTTGGTTTTTATTAACAAAAAAAAATTCTACTGCAAATTTTCGAGCGAATTTCGAAACTATGTTAGTAAAACGTGATCCCATTGGTTGAGTCGTCAAAAGTGTAAATGTCGACTTTGACGTTTAATAGCTCCGAAACGAAACATCTTGTATAACTGAATTTTTCACCTAAGCTAGTTGCACTATTCGTCTATCACCCAAAAAAATTCGATTGCTCCCCTTCGGATTGTTTTCGAGAAAAACAAACCTCTTCGACTTTAGGTTAAGCTTTACGTTAACATGTAGATTTACACTTCTTTTTGCTGATCCCCTGACGTCATTAAGGGCAAATGGCTGCTTTTTAAATTATTGTAATAAATTATACCGAAAAGTAAACATTTTTGTAGCTAAATTGTCCTAGTAATTTTTTTCAAAATAATTTTTTTGGGTTTGTAATGACTTCGTTAAACGGCAATAAAAAAATATGTGCATTTTTCTTACTGTCTGGAAAAAAGTTTCATCCATTTTGTTGTTCATCAATTCAAAGCAACGAAAGAGAAACTTTTCTTGAGGTGTTCAAAGAAAAACATTATTACTAAAGTGGTAACGATATTCCCTATCATTTTTTAATGTCCCTGTAGCATTGTCTTGTTCATAGAAACATAAAATAAAACATAAAAGATAATGCCTTAATTCTAAAAGTGGGTTTAATTACGAGAATGGCTTCGTAAATGTTCTACTCTGCCATTTTTCATCGGGATGGCAATCTATATTGAAAATACTTAAGCTTTTCCAATTTCTTTATCCCATTAGAAAAATAACAGGAAAACTAGCGACACGAACTGTCTAATTCTCGAGAGTTATTGCTCACCAAGGTGCAATTTAGAAATTTATTACCCTATTTGCATGTGGAGAACTAACTAAGGCATTATTGGCAATACAAGTAAGCAAGCGTGCACCGATTTTATGGTAACAGCGTTTTCTGTTAGTAGCGAGAAATTATATGGGTTGCAATAACTTGTTGAAAAACCGGAATTGCTTATGAAAAAGCTTTAATAGGGGGCGGAAATTGTATTTTGGTAAAAGTGGAAAAGCTGATTGCCAATACAAATATAATTAGGGTGCAAACCGCCT
The DNA here is from genome assembly GCA_963971165.1 of Philopedon plagiatum. Lineage (NCBI taxonomy): Eukaryota > Metazoa > Arthropoda > Insecta > Coleoptera > Curculionidae > Philopedon > Philopedon plagiatum. Next base: position 4,540,799 of record OZ020198.1, read on the forward strand.
CATCGGCCCTTGAGGCGCCTGTAACGTCATCGCTGTCATCGATGAAATTTTCGCTTTTCTAGCCCCTGTACTAAGAAAGATATCACACTCCTTCCGACTGATGATCGAGATTTTTTCCACAGCAAAGCGATTTTTTTCAACTTTTACAACATTCAACATTTACCTATATCACGGAGCGGGGAGGGGGGTTATATAGACCGCCTGGTAGGCGATCTGTAACAAGAAATCTGAACTGAGACAGAATATTAAACTTTTGCAGTGCCGTAGCGAGGCTAAATTTGACTGAAGGCAAGCCAGGATTTTGACGTCCCTATAACAAGACCTAATTAGCTTATGGACTCTTTTGCCGTCCCTTGCCACCCCAGGCAAGGACCTACTCTGCCTACACCTAGCTACGCCACTGCAATTTTGTGTAAAAGAGAAGATCACTGATATTGATTAAATATGGCTAATATTTTTTATGAAAAAAAGCATCATCAGAGAAGCTAGTAAAAATTAAATAGAACGTAAGCACCGACGAACAAACACTGTTAAAGGAAGCTTTTTGCAAGGGGTCGGAAATTGTTATACGTGAAATTGAAAAAGTTGAAAGCGTTAATCAGATCATTCGGCGCGTTGATTGGCGGTACGAATTCGTAAAATTCATCACATGCAAATTGACAATATACAAACAATTAGAAATCCCTTGTGCATTAACGCACAATGCCGATTTCATTATTAGTATCAGGAATGCTATTACAGGACGCGTCATGGACAAATATGTCTCGCCAACCCCGCAAATTCAATTTGCACCCCGGCCTCGGACTCGCATTACCGAAAGGATTAAAAAACTCATCGCAAAGTCCTTTATTACACCTCCAATACAATGACTATTCATACGGGCGCTTATTGGCGGAAGAATGTTCATAAAAGTCATATGAGTTTATTTGAATACAAATGGACCACTCACAATTTAATTTCATTACGTTTATTTTTAACGGCCGGGTATTTCGTGTTTTTTTTTGTAGTAAATGAAGAAATTTTTAACATTTTTTTTTCAATAAAAAATAAGATCGATTTAAAGCTAACTAGCTTTTTGTTTTGTTTTGATATATTATGCGAAATTTTCCCTATACTTTCCTCCTTATTGCGCGCCTCTTGGGCCTCTTCTGAAAGCATTCCTATGGGAAGGAGGCATGATTTATCGCAGTTACATTCATAACTGTATGCATAGTTGTAGTCATTGGATACCAATTATATAGACTGACGTAATTTCTAGTTGTACTTCTCAAAATTTTCATGGAATTATTTATCTATTCCTGTTATTGTTGAAGATATTTCGAAATGTTCAAAGAATCGCCGGGCAGTATTGCCATCCAATTGGATTGAAGGTTGGGAGGGAAAGGGAAAACATCTGCAGGCAGACCGTTCCATAATCTGGAGACCCTAGGTATGAATGACCGAGATAAGTGGAATGTTCTAGGCTTTTGTAGCTGGACAGTGGACAGTAAGGGAAGTTGTTTGTAATGTTAAGAGATTAAAAGTATCATAAATTGATAGCAGCTAACCATTCAGTTTTTTTCCTAGTTCACAAATATTGTAGAAAACTGAATTTTCACGCCCGTGGGGGCCCACAAATGACCTTAAGGTATTTAAAAATGTTTAGTCGCTTGCAACATTTTCTTAATTTTTAACTATGGCTTGTATCCGTAGGTAAAGCAAAAGTTATATTACTCGTTTCCATACCATCTTTTGTATTAGACTTATGACAAAGAAAATCATATATATAGAATGCCGTACCGGTCTCCAGGTTTGTGAATATGACGGACAAATGAAGTTGTGGACTACCGAAAAAGTAATCCGAAATTTTGTAGAACGCTGTCAAAAAGAAACAAGCTTTATGCATTATTTACTTTTTAAATTACTTACGACTTATGAAAGCTGAATCTCTTAGTCCATGAGAGAATCTGACTATACAGTGTTTACCATTAGCAACAGACGCCCCAATCAAATACAAAATTTATTTAGTATTAAACAATATGTTAATATATCCCTTCAAGGGCCATTAGATCCTTTTATTGTTTTATATGGGTTTGATGTTTCATTTCAAACACTCCAAACCGTCTGTTATGTTTTCGTTTTTGAAGGACTGCTTAATATTCCGCCAGCAAAGAAGAGAACTGTTTATTTTACAGATTATCGTGAGCCTGACAAGGTGACACATTAAAGGGAGTATCTTTTTTGAAAAGGCATAAATATTGACACTGCGATCAAACTGTTTGCAAAATAACATACCATAAATTAATTAATTAGGGCAACATCTCAGTGTCTCTAGTCTGAAGCATAATGTTGTTTGGACAGAGGGTTTGAGATGGCTTTCATCCCTCATTTGCATAATACTCAGAGAAAGGCACTTAGTGAACACTGCTATTATAAATACAAACACGTATGCTTGGTGCAATATTGATTCAACACAACTAATAGTCATTTCGATACCTATTAATCTCCCAAGCCTATTCGCTAACACAAACTCCTGTATTGTTATGTAATTGGGACAAGAATTATTTTTTATAGCCCATGTATATTGCTCTTAAGGTTGATAATCCTTTTTGATTTAGGAGATTAGTTGCAAGTGCACAGTAAGTCAGTATTAAAACCTTTTTTCGTATATATTTTGTTGTTTCCAATAGGATTTACGTGCAAAAAACTTAAATCATATGGATTTCTGTTCCTACCAAAAAAAAAATATTTTTAGACCTAGAAAAGAGGCTGTGGTATTATTTTAGCGAACATGATCTCAGCTGGCACAGACACATTACTTCAATAGCCACATCGGCAGCTTTAAAAAGCTTGGTTTTCTCTTTCTAGTCTGAAAGTACTTCTCCCCGTGCACCTTCCATATTCTCTATATTTTTCAAATAAGACCTAACCTAGAGTACTGTTCTCCCAGCTGGGAAGCGGCGTCATCCTCGACACTTAACATCCTTGATTCTATCCAAAAAAGAGTCATTGGGCTCATCAGTGATCCAGTTCTCACAAGAAAACTACCTTTTCTCGCTCATCGCCGCGCTGTTGTGGATTTATCCCGTTTCTACCGATACTTCCACGGATTTTGCTCTAAAGAACTAGCCGCTGTAATTCCCCCCTTGACTGTTCCCAACAGAACAACAAAAGACGCGCTACGTATGCATTCCTTTACTGTCCAGCTAGAAAAACATAGAATATCCCACTTCTCTCGCTCATTCATACCTAGGGTCTTCAGATTATGGAACAAATTGCCTGCAGATGTTTTCCCTTTCCTTCTCAACCTCCAATCCGTTAATCCCGTGTCAATACATTACATTTCCCTTCTCTTCAGATGCCCACGGTACGTTAGCACTTATGCTTGAAGTGTACGGGGGCTGTTTTAAATAAGAAAAAAGAATATTTATTAGAGGAGATTTTGAGGTAAAAAATTTAATGATCCTGCATAAATAAGGACCAAGAAACTGCTTTAAAAGGACAAAGTACCAACTATTAACCTGCCAATGCACGTAAAAAAATTACAAAGTGATGTTCAATTTTAAATACCGATACCGGTGTAAGTGGCACATACTTTGACGTTATTTACAGTGACAGAAAAATGGCATTGTACGTGAAATGATATATTGTTGTAGAATTGTAAATAATTTTACCTTTACGATTGGGTGGGTGTGGAGATCGTTTTACAACGCCATGGTATTAAAATAACATATAGGTAATGTAAATTTGTTGGTAAAGTGATTTACACATTTTTTGATAGAAGTGCTTTGTCCAACTGTGTATTATACATAATTCTGTATGGAAATAAATCATTGCAAGTGATCAGTTTTTGCAAATGTGGCATAAATATTGCTGCAATTTCGGACCGGTTTTATATTTTAAACCAGTGGCAGATACACCCGTATAAATTATCCCGTAAATTATTGGCTACTTTTATGATATGATGCAGAGGCATTAAAGGATTCGTTGAAAGGGCAATAAAATTTTAAATGCATTTCGTTTAAAATGAAAATTACTTACCAATTTAATTAATAAATTTTTTTCGTAATATTTTTGATGTTTTATAAAGAAAATAAATTAAAAACTGTCTATAAATTAATATAATCCTACATGTTAATTTTTTAAAGCAGAAGCTTTCGATTCTTTGTCAGGTGCATGGCATTTAAGAGCTGGATAATAGACGCAGATCTAGTACGCGCCTATCCCTTTCTCAAGATCTTCAATTAATCCATAATTAACCTTGTGCAGTTCAATGTCTCCAAAACCCAGTCTTGCTCCCTGCCAAGCTACAAATCCAGCAACACTTACCCCATCCACATGAATGGCCAAGCTTTACCGCATAATGGAACGTTCAATTTTGATGGCATCGCCTTCGAACATGATCTCAGCTAGCATAATAGCCATATCAACAGCTAAAAAGCTTAGTTTTCTCCTTCTAGCCAGAAAATACTTCTCCCCTTCCAACTTAGACACTATCAATGTTTCCAAATAAGACCTAACCTAGAGTACTGTATCCACATCTGGGGAGCGGCATCCCCTTCGATACTTGATCATTGATTCTATCCAAAAGAGAGCAATTCGACCCATCAATGACCCAGTCCTCACAAGAAAACTCTCTTCTCTCACTCATCGTCACGCTGTTGGGGATTTATCCCTTTTCTACCGACACTTCCACGAATTTTGCTCTGAAAGACTACCTGCTATAATTCCCCCCTCGACTGTTCCTAACAGAACAACAAGAGGCTCGTTACGGATGTATCCTTTTACTGTTCAGTCACATAGGAAAAACTGCTATGCTATTTTCAATAATAGTATTATTTTTGACCACTATCACATTTATTGTCTCAACAAAACATTATTGAAACAATCCAAAAAAAGTACTTCTTTAAATATAGACTTCGGTTTTTCTCTCGCTTCGAATCGCACCAACCCCTTCGTTTTCGGCAGTGCCCGTCATGTAAACAAAACACTCATGAGTCATGAGAAGCCGATATAAGACAAAGGCAATTTGAGGTTAAAACAATAATTAACATCTCTCAATGAAGTTAGAAAATTAAATAAAGATTTTCCTGCACCACAAATATTCTAATAGAGCAAATAAGCTCTGTAAGAAGAGAAAGGGTTAAGCCATATTATTAAATAACCATTTCGTATTTTATGATTTGATTTACGTGAAATTTATTCATAGGACAACTGTCGCAATTCTACGTTGTAAGGAAGATGTAATGTGTAATAGAGGAAAATCGGAACGAAAACAACCCCTGTTAAAATCGTAAATTAAAGTTTTAGACACGAACGGGCTGGTGGAGAAATATTTAAAAAATCGCTTCCGCTTAGTCAGGACGTTGTAGTTCTATTGTTACAAGCACAAGATTGTGAGGGTAATATTATTTCCGGTGAAAATTTGTCCTCGTATTTTCCGTCTACAATAACAGTCCATATCTCCAAAAGTAATTTGACACTTTTGTACGATAAGTTAAATTGGATTTTTTGGTATTAAAAAGCGCCAGGAAGGAGAAAGATATAAATTTATACACAAAAGCGGTTTTTCTTTTTAAAAAGAGGTAGCTCCCTATAGGATTCTAACGGTTTAAATTTAGTGACAAATTCTTTTACACACATGCACTTTTATAAAAAAGCAATTAGACAAATCAAAAAGTAATATAACAAATCATTTGCCATGCAAGCGTGTAAGGGCCACGTGAACAAATCAATCCAAACTTTATTTCTTCTCCAATCACAATTAAAATTAATCAATCCAAGCGACAGATATGGAGGTCGCCTTACATAAAAATTCCGTTTATCAATCATTCGACCTCATCTCTAAAAGGGCTACTAATTTGGCAGACAGTTCTATCTGATTCATTAAATTCGATTGATTGAGTTGCCTAAATAGGATGAAAGAAGTTGATTTTTTATGAAAATATAAGAACAAATTAAAAAGTAAAATAGATATTATAGTTTTAAGTCTTCCTTCTGTTTTTTGATCTGAGGCAGCCCACGTAGACTTCAAGCCTAAGTATTAACGTACCGTCGGACCGTGGGCATCTGAAGAAAAGGGAAATATGATCAATTGACACGGGATATAAAACATTGGAGGTTGAGTGGAGAAGGGTAAACATCTGCAGGCAATTTGTTACATAATCTGGAGGTCCTAGATATGACTGAGCTAGGGGGGGGGGGATGTTCTAGGCTTTTGTACACAGAAAAAACACTATAGTATATTGAATTAGATACCAACTCACTCAGTGACATGCTCTATTCCGTATTGCACAATACAAATTCGGTTTCTTTCAATGACTAGTTTATCATTTTTTTAAATTATGAACTGTAGTAGCTTGGAAAATGTTAATGAAAAAAAGACGAAAAAAGATCCTGAACAAACCTAAGCGCACCTTTTTTGGGTTTGATCAGTTTTCCTTAGGTTTGATATGTTACTTTCTCGTAAATTACTTTTTCAAGCTGTTGCTTGAAAAAATTAATAACCGAAAAAACTTAATTTCGAAAAAGATCTCTGAAAAACTGTATTTCTGAAAAGTGCTTTAAAAAAATTTGATAAATTGGTTTTAGAAAAATTATAATTTCGTAAGTATTCGTATATCCCCCCAAATGAGCAGAAGGCATAAAGAAAAAAATGGTACAATATTTCCACTTTCATTGTTCTGTTTTTTTAACAAACATCTTTTTTGATGTTAAATTAAGTAAATTTTTCCTAAAAACAGCTTCTTCGAAAAATGCTTTTTCGGAAATGGATCTACAAAATTTTCTCGAAAATATATTTTTTAAAAGAATCTTTCAAAAATACATTTTTCCGAAAATATATCTTTTAGAAGACACGATTTTTCTGAATTTAAATTATGGACTCTACTGGCTTAGAAAATACCAATGATATTTATAAGTGCGCGTAATATACCATTTAAAACAGTTCACAAACAACTGTTTTGCCCCTTTTGGAAAAAATATGCTTCGCAATGAATGCAAAGGTATTTACCGTGTGTGCGCGGAAGAATTGCTCAAATCGACAATAAAGAAAAGTGTGGTTAACGGTTGACGAAACTACGGATTTTAGGAAAAACTGTTTTGCTAATATTATAGTACGAACAGAACCGTCATCGCCGCATTTTATGGAATGTATGTATAGTTTATCCAGTTTATTCGTTTACATTTGTTGCTATTTTGAAAAGCGAATAATTGTTGTTTATTCTTGTGAAGCAGCGATAAGACGGCAGATTATAGCCGGGTATTTTACTTTTCTAACTGAGCCGCTGAGCCGCTGTCTTATGTAGGGAGTTCAAAAAGCAAAAATGAGGTCTCCGACACTGGTGCTTTAACCTTAAGGAAATTTATGAGGTGATAATTGCCAGGTGGTACTTTAGAGTGTTTCTATTTGTTTTGAGTTAGTAAAAAATGTAAAAATTTAAAACGCATAGACTAACTACAACTGAGCTGGCGCGCCTCAGTTATAAGTAGCATTTATATCTGCAATTTATAATCTAGGCATATTTGGTTTATAATTTTTATTCCTTACTGCATTTGCGGAATTAGTATTAATAAACATAAAAGAAAAACTAAAAGCAAATCTCTTAAGTGGTCGGAATATTGATATTGCACGTGCAGAGTATATGAAATCATCAAGTTATACGATCTATCGGAGAGTTTATGGACATAGTTACTACTAAAGAGAGCAACACTTGAAAGGGTCGTATACCCGACTGTAAAAAGTCCCCGAAGAAAAGAGATGACATAAGAATAAAGTGGATCATCGGAGATCCGAACGATTTCGCACTCGACATGGGTATGCGGGCGTATTATTCGGCATCACTTAAATCAAAACTGGCATTACACTAGTTGATTTTTATGGGGAAATTAAAAAGTTCCATTTAAATACGTTTGAAATATTTTACGGCTTGATAGTAAAGCTCAGCCATAAAGCGAGGTTCGCATGCTAAGTGGCTTGACATAGTTCGCTCTTCAATCACCATAAAATTTTGGTGCATGCCCCTGCCTTTGTCAAAACATATTAATATACACATACATTGTGTCGTTCCGAGGAGCTTTTATTTTTACAATGTCAAAACTTTATTGCCCATTACCTATAGCTTTTATTTTTTTATTATCCGCATTTCACATTCCATTTCTTTATTTCCCAGCTTACAGTTATTTTTTAATTATTTCATTTAACAATAATTTAAAATGTGTGCATGCACAGAAAAAACACTATCGTATATTGAATTGGATACCCATTCACTCAATGACACACTCTATTCCGTATTGCACAAGACAAATTCGGTTTATTTCAAGGATTAGTTTATCATTGTTAACCAATAGGTTATAAGATTGCTTACACTTACCAGATAAGGTTTCATTGGTTTTTAATAGGTCGATTAAATATACCAATTATTTGATGCAGTAATACCCTATTCTAAATTCAATACAACATATATCATTGGTTTCAGTAAACGATTATTTGTAATAATATACAACTTATTTAATCGAAATACTTATTGTTATTGCCAAGGTTTTTAGATTTATTTTACTTTCATGCTATAAAACACTATTTAAAGTCCACTCCAGTCCACACAAACACTGAAACACTCCAGTCCCCAGAATTGCAAAAGATCTATTATTTTTGGCGTAACTTTAACGCAATAAACAAACAGGCTGCAAGCTTAAACCTCTATTAAACGAACAAAATACCAACAGCATTATTTTAACCTCTCCAAAGGGTGTTCGTGAGTAATAGAAGTAAAGCTTCAGCCAACAATAGAACTCATTGAATTAAAACTTTTTATTATTTTTCTAATACCTTATATGTTTTATTGGAGTGTTTATTTTATTTAACATGACAAGGATTATTCACTGTTTTTATTTTTTTTTTATTTAAACTGTAGTTCTTGTTCGTTTAATAAAATATATTTTAATTGGAATCACACCCGCACAAATAACTATTTTTCACCCAATTATATTTGAGCATTCTCGTCAAATAATTTAATGTTTTAGTTTAAACAATTCTATACTCTAAGAAATAATAGTAATTTATTGGTTTCCAATAGTATTTTTGTAATTGAAAAAATGGTAATATAGTCTATATTTAATATAGTCTATATTTAAAGAAATGTTTTTTTTGGTCATTTCAATGATGTTTTGTTGAAACAGTATTAACGTTAATATAACCAAAGTGCGAGTGGTCAAGAATCATACTATTATTGAAAATAGCATAGCAGGTTTTTCTGTGTGCGCTGATAAATATTAGAAAAGTTTTTAATTTATTTTTTTAAGATTTAAAAAAATTCCAAACCAAACAAGCTACAAGCTACAGCTTCTTTGCCATTAAAGGTAACACGGCCTTTTGTGCACGCAAATATATGTTGCAAGTTGCAAATGACAGTAAAGGGTTGAGGGTTGAATGCATCGATTAAATCTTTTCCCACTAAGAAATGCATCCGAGAACTGACGCGTTGTCATGGTAACCATACAAAGCAAAGGCACTCAGACGTGTATGTTAGTGGGTATATAGGTTATTTCAAGACATATGTGGGATGGGAATAAAGAACCTGACAAAGAACATAATAATATCCACCCTGAGCGAGATTTTTGATCTTTACGCAACGCTACAAAAATAGCAGTACAACTATAAAATATATTGTAATATTTTCTGGAAAATACGTTAATGTTGGATAACTCAAGAGGTAAATCCTTTAAGCCAGAACGAGTGTCGACTAGCACACGTCCCTGGGCATCCGGTTGTGGACACACTGGAATCCGGGGTTGGATCCGGGGTTTCACGGTGAACACAGGCCGATAGCGCTGTTGAATTATTGATGTCCACTCGGCTTACGAAGACAATTTGATATATTGCACCAATTTGAAATTGGAACCACTAAATAAAGCAAAGAATGTTTTTAAATTCCACTTTAATTTATTCATTATACCAATAATTTGCTTTTATTCATTATACCAATAGAGCAGGCAAGTAGATCTGGAGAGTTGAAATAAGCAAAAAATTATGCAATGGATGAAACCAATTAAAATGGGTCCCTAAAGGTATCCAGATGAATGTATGAAACTCTTTATAAAAATATCTTGTTGCAATTTTTTTTTCTTAACAATTTATTGCAAAAAACTCTTTTTTTTTCATGTCTTTTTTCAGTTTTTCTGTCACACCTTAGTTATTTATTAAAATAGCGGAACGCCCTTGGCACCATCGGAAAGGCGAGAAAATTTTACACAATTTTGCCAGTGAGTCTTTTGTCTACGACCAATAGATTTGTCAGTATTTAATAAATAAAAAATCGCTCAAAATGCGATGCAAAGGTATATTATACTCATAAGCGTCGCGCGCTATAAACACATGTTCATAACTTGTGATCAATTAAAGATATTTGAATAAAGCAAAATTGCACGTATAAATAATCACCAAGACAATCAATTAATCATATTTTGAAAGTACTTCGAATGTTTGAATTTCCGGTATTCTTGGTTAAGTGTGAAATTTTCCACTTTGTTAATTCAAGCTCTGTATTTATAAACAAATTTTAAAAAATTAAAATGTAAATATTGTAATCTCTTCCTGAGACTACTGTCTACAAATTCTGTGAGGGGTGTATCCTTAGGCTTCTTATTTTTTTTGTTACGGCAAATCTTCAGTTGTCTGTTTTACAAAAAAATGCATTTTCCGCCGCTTAGGAAAACCATTCATTATTTTTTGTAATTTTTCAATAATTTTAAAAATAATACAGTATTTTTCAGTGAGGTAAAATATTTACTTTCAGATGGTGTGATTGGTTTTACGAAAACTTTAATTTTTTAGGAGTTTTATTTGCCATAAAGTTGACGTTATCTCGAAAAAGATGAAAATATAAGAAATTGTTATAAAAAGATAATGAAAAGAGATAATCATCTGAAACCTGGTAAAATATGTATTCTATCGAGTATTCTATTGACATTTAACTATAGATATGATCGATTTTGCATATATTTTTATAAATTTCGTTCTTTTTCCAAAAAAAAACGTGATTTTTCATATGTCACACTTAAACAAGAATACCGGAAATCCAAACATTCGAAATACTTTCAAAATATGATTAAATGATTGTCTTGGCGATTATTTACACGTACTATTTTGTTTTATGCGAATATCTTTAATTAATCAAAAGATATGAGCATTTGTTTATAGCACGCGGTGCTTATGCGTTTAATTAGCTTTATTATCATTCTAGTAATCACAAATAATTCATCAAATTTTCTGCCATTGGCATCTGCACAAATATTAAAATTCAGAAGCTGCCTAGGCGATATCTTTTAACGAAAGTAAATAAATGTAAGAGAATATGTTTTCGTTTGAATGTTTGCCTACGTTTTAGAGGGCCACTGTATCTCAAAAAGAAACAAACTACTCCGAACGGACAACGATAACAGTTTAAAAGGCAGTTTTAAAACGGTTGACAGGCAAATATCTGTGCAGGCTCCTTCTTATACCTTTCTTTCGATATTGCTGACGCCTGGGTGATGTAAAAGCAGACTGCTTTTAGGTAGTCAAGAATCTTTATCTACTTTGTTTATTTTTGAGATTTTTGGCTTAGTATTAGAGTACTAGGTAAATGAGGAGCTCCAATGTAAGTATGCAAGTAGATATGTATATTTGCTAACTTTATCATGCATTACCGTAAAATAATTATTGTTTTAAATTGGAAAAATTGGTAAGATTATATTTGGGACAAACACGAGCTTACCAGACCAGGGCAGCAGCGCAATACCTACTCATAACACAGACCATAACATCGAAAATTTGAAGTTTACATTTATGACTTTCTATTAGCTATTGTTCTGTGAGTATTTGAAAATAAATTGCTTTGCTATTCTTAGTGACTTCCGCCTCATATCATCAATTACCACGAAGTAAATAGAGCTTTTGAAAATCTCGCACCGTCATGGAAGACTTGAAGCGAAAATGGACGCATCTCGACTTTTAATTAATTCCTAAACCAGAGGGATAGTGTTCCATTAGATTAATACCAAATAGAACATGTGGCGCCCCTAATTCTTTTCTGTTCAACATAGAGATCACGGTAATTCGACAAGTGCTATTGTTACGAATAATGCTCACTCACTGCCGTCGTTGCACGGAAGTGGAAAGTGGAATCTGCCCAAAAGCGAGGGTGCCGGAAAAGGTTACAATTAAATATTTGAATATGAGCATAACACCTGATAAATTAGTAACAGCCACGCTATGTCAACCGCACAGCGGTGAACCTGAATTATCCTTAATTAAACCGTTCATAAAAGAGCAGGGAGATCCGCTTTTATTGTAAATCTATTAATTTTAAACAGTAACGGACTCAAAGAACCAGAAAAAAATCTTTAAGAATTTCCTTTTCTAAAAATGAGAAGACAAGACCGAAAAAGAACCTATAATTAAGCGTACCTGTAAAAATATATAGGATTTTTTAAAAATTAAAATGTCTTGGCGAGGAACTTCTTGTTCAAAATTAAGATATAAACACACTTTACGTTAAAAAAGAAAAAGCAAAAATTAACGACAAACTCCAAAAAATAATATTTAAGTGCATCTAGTTCTGCCAACGGCAGAGCTACGTATATACGCAAAACAATATTTTGTTTAAAATAATTACAATTTTATAGAAAAAAAAAAGAAAATATGTATGTATAGCGATCCAGTAATTAAAAAACTGTTTAGCTCATATTTTAACAATTTTCCTTATATATTACATAGATACAGTAGTTACGAAAAATAGCAAGTCCAACTCTGTACCTAAGGGAAGCCATGTACAGGCATAATTTAGCCTTTACCTTACCCCTAATGAACGGGAAAAAACAGTCGAAAGTCATCCGAACCACGACGAATATTCATAGCATATTCAATTTCTTCCAGATCGACGAACCTAGCGATTTTCAAAGGACACGGGGCATTCATTCGCACCGTTTGGCCACATATTAAAAAGCTTAATCGACCTCAAATTATTAACAAAGTCTTGTATGAATATATTTTTGATCCCATATATTCTTAGATGGGTCATTATAATACTGTTCACAAAAACTTTATCAAAAAAAAAATTACAATAAATTAGTTGCAGCACTCCTCAACTACCTTCTTATAGTCTTCGTCCATAACTATGTAGGTACCTGGATCATAAATTGTTAATAAAAAAAATTAGCAACAAAATATTTTTATAAAGAGTTTCGTATGTTCATCTGGAAACCTTTATGGACTTTTATCCATTGCATAATTTTTTTGCTTATTTCGACTCTCCTAACTATTATTTTATTAGTAAATTTTTTCTGTCGTCCTGCGTAAAAACCTCAAAAACTAATCAGTACCCTTACAATTGAAAAAAAAGCTATTTTTATTTTCGACGTTATAATAGATATATATATATATATATAGTACTATAACGGGAAATGTAAATGGCATATAAGAATCACTTTGGATTGGTTGAAATCACGCGACAACACACAATAGCAACCTAGTTAATTTTGGTAATAATTCAACAAATTTGATTGACATTAAGATACCATCTTCATCGTAAATTACATGCGATAATTATCTTTACTTTTTATACACATTTTCCATATGCCGGCGGCCACTAAAAGGGTGTATATCACCACCCTTTGTGTGCATAAGCGCATCAAACAATGGCAGTAAACGACAAAAGAACGGAAATCTTTGTCAAGTTTACACTTCGGACAAATGCGAGCCGATAACGAATCTTCTGTCATAAATATAAAAAAACATCATATCACAACATTTGTTGTACGGTTTAATGCAATTTTTATTAAACACCATTCGTTTAAACAAATTGTTTGCGTTCAAACAAAACTAAGGCACCCCTACATTAAGAGTTCTCCAAATGTTATTATTAACATAAATGAAGTTACGGTATATTATTGCGCAATACAAAAGGAAGCAAGATTTTTCTACAGGGCGAGTATACCATAATTTATTCACTATCTATTCGCCATTGGGTCAAAATAAAAGCGGGTCTTATCAATCATACCATGCCCATATTGTCATTTCTCGTCATGGACATTAACACTTCTTTGTGACACAGTTGACGAGGAAGATTAAAAATGATGCCCATTACTTATTTTTAAAAGCTCACGGTCTTTTCTTGGTGCCTCTGGCCCTGCAAACATTTTAAATGCGTGCCACACCGGTATTTGCACAATAGATGAAAAATTGAGTTGTTGACCCTCTATTAAAAAGGGTCAAAATTAAGTGTTTATTCTTGGGAAGTTCATAATAATACCGGCGGAGAAAAAAGAGGGTCTAGATTTACGCAAAGAGTATGTAGATGTGATTTATTACGTATCCAATGCATTTGATTTTATTAATTTTTATCACTATCGCCTCCATTATTTTATCTGGATGGCTAACTAAGAGCCTGTCTACACCAGGCGATCAGGTTGGTTATAATTTTGACCATGTTTATCCACAGGCGAGTCCACAGGGAACACAAGTGTCTTTTCACCTACTTCTCTCAACCGTGATTGATGATGAGAGTTCATCAAGGCCCTACAACCAGTTAATACGAATATATAATCGTAAAGTCCCTTGTAGATTTTATTTTATATTTAAATTTAGGATGCTCGAGCTTAGGCACAAAACGTTACCATTTGACAGGTATTATATAGATATAAATTGACTTGCGAAAAATGGAATGCGATCTTCTTTGTCCAGTTTAGGGGATCATTTATTACTTCAGATATTTTGCATATATTATGTTACTGTCTCTTGATTGTGACAAATTGTGAATGACTATATTCTTTATCTTTCTTTGTGACATATAAGATTTCGCGATGCTAACATACAAGTAACTTTTGCCCAAATTTTCTTTTATTCTATGTTACTTTGCTTTATGAAAACTATCACAGTCGACGTCAATAAAAATCCATCAAAGGTTAACTGTCAGTCTGAGGGTATCATAAACCAATATACATCGTCTGTATCAGCTGATATAATGCAGTTATTCCACGGGGAACGTAATTTACAGCCATGTCATTGATTAGCGGACGTCACATAACCTGAGATGCAAGGCGCTATTTAGCATAATGCACAATAACCGCCATTGCCTACTCTGGTCCTGTCTCCTGTCTCCAGTGTCTGTCAACATCAACGCTATTAGGGCTGTTAATCTCATTTCATCTCACCTGCTTGATCCATTATTCATCCGACCAACTTGCTACCAGAGACGCGGTTTGAGGTTAAGTTTCACGCGAATTCTAACCGCATCATTAACATGTTTTCCTGGTTTTCACCCTTTCCACTCTCTTCATGCCTTAAGGCTGGAGTACAAATACATATTATTATATTCCATTCGTTTTGAGTAAGTAAGGATACCACATACAATTTTTTTTTGTATTTTCACAATATTTGATCTGGTAATGATCGATAAATTCATTGGTTCATATTTCTAAATTTATATTTTTTAATAAGTAATAAAAAAGGAAAATATTACAACTCGAAATAAAAGAATACAACCGCAATAAACAAAAAGGTCAGACGGGTACACGCCCTAATAAGGGCCATTATTCAAATCGTAGCAAGTAGGAAGCACACTAAAGGTCCATAAAGCGTAAAATATGATGTCCAAAGCACTGGACTTTTCCCGATATGGATGTCCGCATTTTTGAAGGATCATTTAACCCTTTGACTGCCTTAACAGTGTACTCTCCAGTTTTTGAATGGCTATTCCTTGCGCCAGGATAATTTACAGGACTTTTGTTTCCTGTTCTAGGGCAATTAGCGCATTTTATTGCTCCGTAGTATCAGATTGGAGGGAAATTTCTTGAAAAGAACGATTTTAGGTTTTAAACTTACATTTGATGGGTATTCGATTTAAACCTTTTTGTGTTACATTTCAATAAATGGTTTATAAAATTGATCTCTGGCCAGAGATAGAATAAAATGTTCTTTTTTAATATTATGTATTTTAAATCACATTAAATTAAAAATTATTTTTAAATTTTGTTACCCAGTATTGCAGTTGAAGCCCTCAAACTGAAAGACATACATATTTAGTAAAATGTCAGATGGACAAGTTCTGTTTTCTGTAAAAAATTTTAAAATAGAGAATTTTTGAGTAACAGCTAGTTTTGAGACGGCTGTATAGGAAAATAAAAAATCAAAATATTGCAAAAGTATAGTTCAATACTACAACTACAAATTTCTAGACTGAAAATTTGATAGTAAATTCATAAAAGAGTGGCTCAAACTATTCCTATGGGTGAACCGAATGATATTGTTCAAATCTAAATAAAGCAATGCTATTGAAATCCTCTTAAAACCCCATTAATTTCTGCTCAGTTTATCAATAGATATTTTTATATTGAAAGTCCTCGACCATAAGTACCTACACAAGGCACATGCAATTAATGTCAATAGATTCACAAGTATAATATTTAGTCGGATATGGCCTAATGAATATATAAACACCAATCAAGCTATACCTGTACCTTGCATAAGGCCCTTCTGACCTATAATTAAATGCAAACTGTTGTTTACATAAACTGTAGTTCTAGGTATAGATTGAGTACAGACGTGTTCCAGCAAATTATTTGTCCTCTAATAGATCTTACACATAAAAAAAGAGAATCTTAAGTTGAGGTCGAAAATTCTCTTAAAAACCTACTTGAAGGTGACTCGTGCAACTGAAGGCGAAACATTTGAAAATTTCTACATTCGGACCAAAGTACCAATCGTTTAAATAAAACCCGAGACGGTCTTCAACGAAGAAACCGAGGATCTATCACCAAATATAATTTAGTTTCTATTATGAACTATACAATTTTGCTTGGAAAGAATTCGATTTGCCTTAAGGCATGATGCTCTTAGAGCAAGAAACCACGATTTTCATAAAAAAATAGGGAAATTTCAATTAAGAAATCAGTCATTTCATTTAAATTTCTGTATTAAAAATTAAAGATACTCAAAAAATGTACTCTTTAATTAAGAACCTAAAGATAATAAATTATTATTTTCAATTATGTCCATTCATTCCTTAGGCTAAGAAAATTGAGAACAGACCGTTACTCTTAGACCAAACGCATATTTCATTTATTCAGAATCATATAATGTTTCGATAACAAGAGAATAAATAATTTCTGTTAAGAGAATATTCATTTGGCCCAATTCAAAGTCGCGGTTTCATTGAGTAAAATGCAAATGCGTCTCAACTATGCATTCACCTTTTTTTCAGTGTGTGTGTGTGTTATTGAATTTTCAAGATGCTTATGATATTGTACCTAAATTAATTTTTGTTAGATTATTTTAATTCTTTTGTTATTTGTACAGACTGTTTAAATGTTTCTAAACTTGATATAGTATGATTTATAAATTTGCTCGGAGGGGTGTATTGTTTCCTCTAATTTAAACAGATAGATAGGTTTTAATGGCCACACTGGGCAATAAATCAATGGGGTTTTTACACTTTCATTCAAAAATCGGAATATTTATTGTTTTACGAAATGACGAGTTATCTCCATTGTTTTGTAAATAAATTATTACCCTGGTTTATTGTTCGCGTATCACCTGGCCGTCTATTTTATTTTCATTGTGGTAAATAGCAATCAGCTAGCCTTTATGTTTTGATTAGTTTTATTACAATAGATAAGTATGGGGTTTTTATAATAGTGCAAATATTTCGTTTTTATTTTCGTTGAACTGTATCTGCTCATGAATATCAGTAAAACTGAAATTAGCTTTAAAAGATATCCTTAGAACTTACAGGAATTTTATTTTATAAAACTTCAGCTAGATTAAAACTCGGTTTTAATGCAATGTTCTCTAAAATAACAGGGAAATAAATGGAAATGTAACCCATTGTTATTGTTAATTAACATTAACAATAACAATTAAATAAAAAAAAATTTATTGCATATTTATTAAGTTGGTGATATACTTAAAATAGCATGCCTATGAACAGTAAGTAATGTGAAAACCATGAGGGTAAAAGGTCGAATTTACAAGCATAGGCTCTGAATATTCCGTCCGCTTGCAATTAAAACGGCGTTGAATGTTTCCCATCCCCCCTAAGCGGGCGGCTAACAGCCACCCCTTTACACAGGGGGAGGTAAAAAGGGGGTGAACATGTATGAACGCATATACGTATGTATACACTCAAACATAATATCTCTAATGAGTGACTGAACTGTTCTAGCCAACTACTATACAAAGGCCAATATACAATACAAATCAAAAGTTTACACAACCACATGGTCCACTAGAGTTATATTCTAACAATTAGCTGATAAGCGGAGTAGAAGGGAACCGTTCTACTACTTGTCCTATTTTATAATACTTACCAACTTTTAGTCCCCTTAGCTTTTGTTTAGTTATAACAGTATAATTAGCCAAACATATTTATTGTTCATGTAACCGTCGAAATTTCTTTTGTCTTAAAATGCAGCCTAAAAAAATAAAAACAAAACATTAAAGAAGGATATTTTAATATGCTACATGCAGCAAAAATAAAGTAGACTTTTACGAAATATCTACATATTTGGTATGGGAAAAATACTTCTATAGGTGGAAACTTATCTTATTTCTCTCTCTACAATGTAGCCAATACCACATCAAATGGGTCACTTGTCGCATTAATAATAATAAACACTCCCATGGCGTCGTATCGGTGTACAGAGGGCCTAACAGGAATAATAAATACACGGTAGGGGGATGTGGCAATGACCACGCGGTCAACGGTGCTATCTCCACTGATAACATTGGTTATTTGATGGTTATTGACAACCATAAAGCGTCTATTACCGGAGA
Source organism: Philopedon plagiatum (assembly GCA_963971165.1). Classification (NCBI taxonomy): domain Eukaryota; kingdom Metazoa; phylum Arthropoda; class Insecta; order Coleoptera; family Curculionidae; genus Philopedon; species Philopedon plagiatum. The sequence goes on from OZ020198.1 coordinate 4,559,586, forward strand.
TACTCTGACATCTGTATCTAATCCTGATGAAACATTCCCAAATGGCGTCCGATACATCGGAATTCTTTCCCTATCTATTACCTTCCCAATTACTAAATAAAATCCAACTCCGATCAAGTATTAGAACTATAAATCTTTAGCCAAATGCTAAAGAGAAAAGGAAGGAAGAAGAAGAAATACAATTTGACATTTTTAAAATACAAGGGAAACGTTGTTTAAAAAATGATCATATCTCACGTATGGAAAACATTCTAAATTAAATCACATCTTAAATCTTCAAAAAAAAAAATACTAAATTTGTTTTAAAGTCATTTCTTCTGAATTTTTCGGATTTAAATTAAATTGAAGGATTTTCTGGAAATTTGCCTCCAAATTTGCCAGTTCTACGAAACAATTTGATGACAAAAAGCTTGGTACATATTTAATGCGGCATGTCTGTACGTTGGTGTCGTTTTATACAGCATAATAAAAAAGATGTAATTGCTCCTGATACATTTGCCGATTTGTCTGGCCACAGTAAAATAACAATAGGGGGCTCCTGCAGATCTTTACGTTAAAAATTCCTGCTGAGAAAAATAGCAGCAACTAAATAATGCTAAGGTATCAAAAATATTGATTTACTATCACTTATATTGATCCGGAAAAAGCTTTAAAAAAAATAGGTGTTTATGTGTAATTTATTTTGCACAAATCCCTTGCACGGTAATTTTGTAGTACTTCTGCAAAAACTGGATATTGTGACTCACTTGCGGTATGGTTATTGCACAGAGTCTATCACAATTATCCGATGCATCGAGTATGGTGCATCGAAAATATGTGTTTGCTTATAAAGCACCCTACGGCATTGTATGTGACAAAGCCCTTTTTTATTGGGTGTCGGAAAACCGAAATTATTGCAATTAAAACGTGGAACAAATAGGCTTCACACAAAAACGATTTTACAATTATTTTAGCCTTTAGTATTTTACATTCAGTGCAACAACATTGAATAAGCGGAATGTTAGTAAAACACTGCAAAAAATGTAGAATAAAAATAATTAATAATTATAATACCTATGTAATTATCCTTTTTTCTTGCGTGTAAAGGCAGACCTATAGTTTCGAAATCAGAAACCGCAAAATTTGAAAATGGCCTTTAAACTTCGCATTTTAAAATGGTCAAAGAAAAGCAAGATTATTTATTTTATAATTTTATTTTAAAAAAGAAAAAAACCTACGCAAAATAAAAGTCAAGAAAGGCTGTAAACTCGATCAATTTTCGAGTTTTTCCTCAGACTCTAAAGATACCATAACATAACCTGAACCGTTAGAACTATTAGAGTAATTATTATTGAAACTGTGTATTGCAATACCTCATCTAGATGTAATTTAGGGCAATTATAATATTTTATTCAATGTGTTAGCGGTACTTGAAGCATATTACCAGATGCATTGAAAAATTAATGAAGCTAAAGGCCTACATAAGCAAAATAGCAAAAAAACAAATGAATTTTTGAAAAGTCAATGGATTATTTTATATAATGTATTTTATTTTGGTAGGATACAAGCCCTGTAAATTTGGAACCTGGATAATGCCTAACCTATCAAACCCTTGTACCATCTTGTGATAAAAAATTGTCAGTCGCCCAAGGATAGTCTCAGCTATATAAAACTGAGTATTGCTTGCTATATTCGCTATATGGTGAAAATGCTAAATCGTGAAAATTCCTAAAAATTTATGACGAACACAAAAAGCAACTTTGTCAGTTTCAATGGATTTACAGTCTGACATTTATTTGTCACACGATTGTACCTACATTTCAAAAATTTCAGAGACTTTTAAAAACCCACAATTCACCCCTTTGCTAGGAGGTAAATTTAAGTAATTTTTGTTATTCACAAATAGGTTGGTCTTTCTCTTAAATATTTAAAGGAGTACTTAAAGTTATATCCAACTGCCCCCAAGCGGAGTTTATCGCTCTTAAACACCGCGTTATGGAGGCATAAATATTAAACAGGCTTCGAGATGGCATCGACTTTGGTTTTAACCCTTCTGGTTCTAAAAGGGCAGCGTTGTTTTAAGTAAATGTAAATTTTCACTGATAAAACAACCAAACCAAATGTACAAGCAATTAAATCAATTGTACAATTTTGTTTTTAGATGTATACATATGCCATTAAGATCATATAATTTATAAAAAGTAAATTATTTTCTTAAAGATATATTATTCATATTTTATTTATTTGGGCCATCTCAAGTAGACTTCAAGTCTAAGTACTAACGTACCGTGCAGTGGCGGATATAGGGGGGGGGAGCGCTCTCCAGCCATATATTATCGAAAAAATGTGTTTTCGAACGAAAGACTACCTATTTGTTTAAGTTGTTGGATCAACGACTAACATTGTACACAATTGTGTACTATTGTATCTCAGCAGCAATACTAAAAGGGCACTCAAGACTCTGGATCGTGGTAAATGATAACAATTAGAAGAGTTATCCCGGGGCTGTTCACAATGCGAAACAGGATTAAGACGCCGCTTTGTCATCAAGGTAATGGAAGGAGCTGAGGGCATCTTGGATTGCCTCATTAATGTATTCACAAATCAAAGCTGGAATAGACAATGCACTCAAGTTCTCCTTTGGGCCCTATGGCTTTGTAAACATGACGTCTAACATCGTTAACATTTTGGTGGTTTTGTCTTTCGAACTGGCACGTGCCCTAAAGGCCTCTCGATTGACACATTACCACTTACTCTCGGCCGGCAGATGTCCTACCTCTCTTACATGTACACGTGACTAGTTTTACTTTATAATTTACAGGGACTTACTTGGGCCGGCCAAATATAAAATTTAAATCGAAAATTTAAATTTCAAGTTTGCTCTTTTTTTGTTATCTTTTACCATAAGGTGCTCGCACGTGCTACCTATGTATATATCTAATATGTTTATCGACTTGATTTTATTAATAAATCTATATCAAAACAGCCTAATATGCATTGAGTAGAAACAGTTATGATAATCCTTTGATTTCTATTAAAAAATATATCGACCATTTTCTGCACCGGACTAGCTCCGGTCTACTTAAATGCACATTAGAGGCTTTCATTTTTTTAAATAATAGCTTTTTTTAACGCTAAAGTTAGGCCAGTGCCGTTATGAATCTTTATATGGTGTACCTGGAACAAATTTTACTAAAGCTGAATTTTGCGGGATTGAATAGTTTTCATGTTTTTTTTATTATACTACTTAATAGTCCCCAACTATTCGAGTGGGGGCTTTCAGCACTGAAAATTCGGCATTTTCTCGAATTTTATTAATTATCTCAAAAACTACAACGAAATCGAAAAAACATGAAGGTAACAAAATTAAAGTATATGAAAAAACACACAAATTTTGTATAAACTAAATTTTCATAGTTTTTTTAATATAAAAAGAAGTTGCAACCCTTTCAATCTCACGATTGATAGAAATTTCATCAAATTTTGCAATATAGGTACAAACTTAAGTTTGCATAATGGTACTCTAAGGAAAGTCAAAAGCCAAATTTTGCAAAAAAAATACAATACAATCTCACAAAATTAGTAAATTTTGTTCCAGGTACCAGGCTAAGTGCACCGGAGTAAGTGATCCAATACCAAAATGAAGCAATAAACTTTTTGTAATACTTGGTAGAATTAATAATGTGGACAGTGGATGCTTAAGGTTACTAACTTACTTTATTAGATCGAATAAATCAGCAACACATCCGTTTATTTTTAAATATATATGTAGATACAACCCTGTGCCTCTTAGACCTCAAAGAGTCTCAGATTCGTTAAAGCAATTAATAAAGAACACTGGGAATTACATTCATCTCTATTGCCGGCACAGGTTTGTGTACTTGACGGCCCTGCAGATAAATATCTGCGAGACCAAACACAAAGGGCTTGTTTTTACTATCAATTTACCATTAAATCGCTTTATTGCTTGCCTAACGACTTCTTTACAATTACATTTACTAACGATGAAGTAGTAGTTTTTAAAACAGCTAAACGATTTTTACACAATATATTTCCATAGATCATCACAGTTTCTGGTTTAGTAAAATTAATAAGAACAGAGTAATCGCATGATTTAAATACATCCTTTCGTAGCTATTACAGAAAATAAGAAATTATATTTATACAGTTTAGCTATTATAGGAAATTATCTAATATAAATAATAAACTAAAATAAAAATAATAAAAAATATATAAGTTGTCAAGGGTTTCAATTTTTGATTGCCCACAGCGCCCTTTTAAAATGTCTCTTTTTACAGCCTGCAATATTATAAATAAAAGTGGGCAGTTATCAAATTATAATACACGGATACAATAAAAATGTCGTAAAGTTTACCATGATTGCAGTAAAACTTTTAATTGAAGTTATCTCTGAATTTAACGCTTCTGCGTCTCTCTCGACCGGAATCAAATATTGAGCCCCACAAACATAAAACCAGCGATATAGTGATCCAATCAAGCAAAACATTTCGTAAAACGCGCTGGGCGGAACGTATGTTAAAATGCGCCCTCAGTCCTTAATTCGCCTTTTACTGTTACGATTTCAAGTCATTTGGCGACATTGGACCTTTTTATCTTTTTATTTGTTGCCTCAAGCTTATATCACCCTTTTCATTACAAAGACTAGGGATTTAACTTCTACTTTATAACAAAGTAGATAATGTTTTTAACTTTATTTTATTCAGGAAAAGTGTTGGTCACATACATATTCCATTAATTACGTAAGTAAAAAAGTAATTGAACTGATTAGAATTTTTGGACCACTAGAAAGAACCCTTATCAACAGAGCCGTGTAAAGTATAAGGCTCAGTTGCACTTAAGCCTTAGGGCTCTGTTTAAATACGACTATTCATAAAAAAAGTCCACAATTTAGTTCGCGTAAGATTAGCAAAAAGGTTGACAACCTTATTCCGGAAAGCGGGTTCCAAAGGAAGATCTATATTTAAAAAATTATAGAAATTCATAAAGGCTGAGTTAAGGTAGAATGTGGGCGCTTCACACTTTTGCGTCCCGGGCGCTTGGTTATGGATTTATCTCAAACTAAAACTTTAACAAAACTCTTTTGACACATCAAACTCGCCGGTGCGGACTATTTGTCCCAAGAAAAACTTCTCGATTATTATTTAGTTTATTCGGAAGTGCGGACACCGCGAGAAATTTATGTTCCATCCCAAATCCAAGGGAATAAAAGGGGAAATCCCAAGATTTCCGGACGGCTTCTTTAGTTTCCCATTTTCAGTCGAAAACAGAAAGGAAACAAGTTATTGAATCATGTGACAATGCCGACATATCGGAAAATGACAAAGACGCAAAGTTACAAGCGTTGAAGCGTTAAAAGAGAATCGAAGAGCTAGTAGACACTAAGCCAAAAGGTAAGTTTTATAAATACGAGTAAAATACTTCTTAAAATATGTATTTTATTGCTGACATTTTATCTAGAATGGATGGATTTATTAGATTGAAAAGCTAAATGAACAAAACTTTCATCAGTGTTTGGTATTACGAGTTGCTCATAAAAAGAGCTTTAAAGCTGGCATAAAATTCATTTGCATCATGGCAATATTATAAAGGGATTACGTTGCACTTTTACAATGTAACGGTAATTAACACAGCAAGCTGGGAGTTTCCGAATTCATGTTCGACAGTAAATCTCTGCACCTTCTACCATCGGAAAAACGATTTCAGTCATAATTGGATACAGTAGATTTAGAGATTACTGCTCAACTTTGGCAATTAAAATCGTAATTGCTACTTTTATTATTGGTTCATACAAATTGGGTATCATCGGGTTATTTTTAATTACAATTTTGCTTCTTTGTTTTAAATGATTTTTTAACAGTTTGAAAATATTATCCCTTAAATGCCCATGCTATTATAATCAACGTAAATACCCATGCGGGGTCTTTTAGAGACCCCATTGATTTTGAGAAGTTTTACTGTTAATGATCTAAGTATGATGTGTGTGTAGTTTACTTGTCGTCTTAATTCTTATATTAAACAAAAAAACAACAAAGCGATTTCATTACGCTTCATTAGTTCAACAGGTTAAAAATTTCTAAAATGGTGTTGGAATTTGCACCGTATGGTGTAATACCAGAACGAAAATTTACAAAATTTCTTTGAAGTTTTCTGGACCTAGTAAAAGGCTGACTTCGCCACTCCAAACCAGATTTTGCAATGTAAGTAGGACATCGAAGATCGAAGTTCATTAGTATCCCCAACCTCTGTAGGTTCCACATCCGATTCTTCCTCGCTTTGAATTTCGAGATTGTCTTCGTTTCCGAAACATTCTCCATGGAAAATCTGATATCGTCTCCTTCATTATCTGAAGCTTCATTATCGTCATCCTCTGAATCTAACAACTTCTAGGCAATTTCTTTTTGAGTTGTTTTTGAGTTAATGGCTTGTTGGTCCATTTTTAATAAAAACTATAAGCAGAAAACACGATTATCAACACAAATATTTTGTGGCGTCAATGCCCAACCGCTGTCTTGGAAGGACCCCACTAACCTTATCACCCATTAATTTGACAAAACGACTCCGAAACCTCACAGCACACTGAAGTTGTATCAACCCGATGTTAACCGATACATACCTAACGGCGATGTTGCCAATATGGATATAAAAAAAAAAGATATTTGCAATATTGTACCGCTGGGGTCCTTAAAGGACCCCGCTCGGGCATTTAAAGGTTAATATAAGTACTTTATTATTATTTTTGTTAATTTCTCGAACTTAAAACTTAAAGTTAAATTAATGACTAAAAAGATTTTTTCTGATTTTTGTTGCCTCGCGCTACACGTCACTGAAAGAAGTCTAAAAATTTTGTTTGTCATCAGTTTGCATACCTATCAATATTTACAAACTTATTTTGTTTAGAAAATATTTGTTTATCGTTTTTATTAGGCTATTATTTTTATTACAGAAGTGCTGACTGCTTTTGAAGAAATCTATCTACCAAGGTAATTATTTGCTGGAAGAGATATCACCATTATATATAGGCTAGGAGCATAAGGCCGCCCAAGTTTGCTCAAATGACATGCCTAACCAAATAAAATGACGAAAAAAACCTGGGTAATACATACAGTGTATTGTATATTGTGTATATATGTAAAAATATGGAAACCTCGAAGTATCTTGCAATCCGTTCATTCGATTTTCATGAAATTTTGTACACTGTCTGACATTGTCAACTTCGTTTATTAACAAAAAATGGATCATTTAACGGAAATCTAAAGAATTGAAATTTTAATAAAAGCTACTGGGTTATGGGGACAGAATGCGAACGCAACAAGAAGTTTGTAATATTTTTAATGACAAATATCCTGACAGAAATCCATTAACTGTAAGTAAAATTTAAAAAAAAATTCGTCAAACTGGAAACGTAAAAAACACTATAAGCTCTGGCCGACCTAAAAGTACAACAGATGGTGATAAGGTTCGGAATGTTTTACTCAGTTTAGAGGAAAATCCCCATCTTTCTACCAGAACACTAGGAAAAGAAAACGTTTCACACATGTCCGTGGACCGCCAATATTTTTTTAATGAAAAAGTTAATGGGCAGGGAAAATCCTCACTGGATATGCGAAAATCATACCCAGTTTCCCCAAAAGGTAAATGTTTGGGCTGGTTAATGGGTCGGAAAATAATTGGCAAGAGAAATTAAATGGAGAAAGATACTTGGATCTTCTAAGAAATTAAATTGTCCCGGCTCTAGCACAACTATTTCCAAATAATCATAAATAAGTATTGTTACTTTATTTTACCTGACGTATTGATTATTTCAATATGACTTTTTAGGCAATAATCAAGCACCAAATGATGAAATATGGTTTCAGCAGGATGGTGCCCCACCGCACTATGCCCATAATGTTCGGCAATATCTCGATGGTATTTTTTTAGAAGACGGATTGGACGTAGGGGTACAATTGAGTGGCCAGCTCGGTCTCCGGACTGACGCCCCTCGACTACTTCTTGTGGGGCCACCTCAAAAATGTTGTTTTTAAAAGTAAGCCAAATGACCTATAGATGATTTAAAGTTAAGGAGAGAAACAGAATGTAGAAGAAACAAGGAAAATTCTTCTACACGTTTTGCATGTTTCTCCGCAGTATGGCTTACTGCTAAAAAGTAAATGGACAACATTTTAAACATTTGATTTAGTTTTGTTTATCAACTTTAAAATTATTTCCTCCTGTATTGTTCATTCTTGTACTAAATATCCAAATAGGATAGCGTTTTCTACGTTTCCAGTTTGACGAAATTTTTTTAAAACTTTACTTACAGTAGATTTAGTTATTAGATTTCTGTCAGTAAATTTGTTATTAAAAATATTACAAACTTCTTGTTGCGTTCGTATTCTTTCCCCATAACCCATTATATTATTAAAATTTCAATTCTTTGGGTTTCGGTTAAATGATCCATTTTTTGTAAATAAACGAAACTGACAATGTCAGACGTTTCAGGTAAACTTTCGTGTACAGGTGTTTTAAGGTAAAATACAATAAAATATCGATTTTTGTTCACCATTTTCTCAAAAACTGTTAACTTAGGATAGAACGTTCTCAATAAGAAGTATTCGGAATTTGAAGCTGAATTCGAAAATCGATATAAAATATAGAGCGTTCAACTTAAAAAAAAGTTCCTGTCCATTTCAGGAAAACGGTAAACCTAAGTGTACAAAGTTCATAAAAATCATATGAACGGTTTGCAAGATGTTTCGAGGTCTCCATATTTTTGTTACACACTGTATGTAGCCTTTACTACGGATCGTGTGTCGTTAATAGGCGAATTAAATGTTTTTTTTATAAAAACTTTTCTGCTGTTCTCATCGTTAAGATAAGAATGTCATTCAGTCATAAAAGAAGAAACTGACTGACTGACTGACATATCAACGCACAGTCCACACCGCTGGGTCTAGAAACTTGAAATTTTGCACAGAGGTTTCTTATATAACGTAGGCATCTACTACGAAAGGGTTTTTTTTTTAAATTCCACCCCTGAGGAGGTGAAACAGGGGTTCAAACTTTGTATGGAGAAAAAATATTAGATAGTCCTGTTAACTCGAAGCTTCACAGAAGTACCTACTCTAAAAAATAAATGTTTAAACGCGTGTTTTACACTTTAAATCAACTCCTAAGGGGGTGAAATGGGGGTTCAAAGTTTGTACTGAAGTAAAATTGTTATACCGCGGACGAAGCCGCGAGCTTTAGGTAGTATTTTATTAGCATCTCATACCTTCCTTTGGTTTCTACAAATTATAATACGCTCGATCAATTAATTCACTGTCGATTACTGTAAATAAAATGCTTCACTGCCTATCCTGGTCTATATAAAATGCGAAGTCATATCAAGAGATGCGATAAAGAGTGTTAAATTTATATATTTCGTAATACTTGCTCTGTTCAGTCTATGTGTCGCCTTCAAGGGGCAAAGCAATTTTAACAAGTTTTAGTAGTTCAGTTAAAAAACACTCAAATGTCGGAAAGTGCAAGTGCAAGTCATGCAGTGCCTGTAAATGCTACAGAAATCAGTGAAGTTCATGAAGAAACAGATAGAATGACAGAGATAAAATACAACGAAATGACAGAAATTGACGATGATGCCAATCATCCTAACTACGACTTTCATTTGCAATACGTGTCCGGTAATTTAGAAGATCAGTTAAAAAATCTTGTGCAAGTAACGATTGAAAATAAGTCTACACTAAACACTCACGAATCCACTGCAGAAAACAAACTCCCTGCAATCAGTGAAACCACAGTTATTAATAACTCTAATGATGTTTCTACTAATGAGTCTGCAAACAGTTCTACAAAGGAATCGACTAACAACTCTGCTAATGATTCTCCCAACGATAACAAAATATCTGATTATAATACAGAAGATGTCGATGGACAAGAAGAAACAACGGATACTGCAAATAATGTGACCAAAGAGAAAATGACAGTTCTTAATAAAATCGTGTTAAATAGTGTAGAAGAACATATAGGCAATAAAGGTTTTGTAGAAATAGCAGTCGATAACGATGAATTCGTGGAAATCCCTCTTAGAAATAACACCGACGTCGGTGATACCAAGCATTCAGAAGAGGTGGGTTATGCGACCATATCTCCCAAAAATACAAATATTAAGAAAGCAGGTGAACCAGAAACTTCATCAGAAATAACTGCAATTTCCTCACCTCCTTCTAAATGGTTCTTTATTACATGGGTGTTTACGATAGCCGTAGTTATCATAATCTTTGCATCTGTTTGCGGGCTAGGCTATTTCTTCTCCAAAGGGAAAAAGGTATATCCTCCCCCTCTTGATGATAAAACCCAGTACATGCAGATGTACAATTTAACGGAAGAAGACTATGAAATCGACGTGCATTATAACAGAACCCTAGCGAGAAAAAAATACCCTTGGAATCCGTATTTGTGGTTCCCAGACCCGCCGTCGTCTGCTATATTAGGTTAAATTTTTTTCTTGTTAGAATTATATAATTCGTTTATTAAGTCCCATTTCCTCTTTATGCCTGATGCTCACGTTAATATGTAGTTTGATATATTTTTAAAAATCTATGGTTTGTTTAATAAAAATGTTTCTAAAACATTCTGAAGTTGTTTTCTTCGAGTTTTCAGGTATGTAATTCAGTAAGAAGACAATTTAGACATCGGTCCGTTTTAGAAAATATCTTTTTACCTATTTTCAAAATCTACATGCGTCCACAATTAAAATATAATTAATTAACTACAACATCCAGAAAAGAAAATGCTAAAAGTTATGTTTGATAAAATAAAGTTTGTTAAATCAATTATTGGTGAAGGTACTTTCAAAAATATGTGTTTTCTGAAGCAGCAAGAGGGCAAATTTAGCTGAAATAAAAACGTTAGCGAGCAACGCGAGGAGAAAAAGTCATAAATAACATATCCCACTTAACTTCGGAAAGGCAAATGGTAAAAGCGTATGCACTTTTGTCCTGAATAATACAGGCTATAAATATTAGCCAAAATATAGAAATCTCCCGCGTTGTGGTATTTTCTTTAAAAATATGCTCAAAGGAAAATAAAAATGCTCTAGAAGAATTAGGTCATAAATTTGATACGTTCTGAGTTGAAAGTGCTTATTGCCTAAATGCTGTTGTACAAATATAAGTAGTGTATTTCATAATTTCTCCTATAAATGTTTAAAAAGTGGATTTGACTTGTGTACAAGACGAAACCATAGTTTTAAGAATTTTTATTTGTTCTTGTATTACATAGAACTTAAAATTGATATTTTTCTCGATTTCTTTCACCTAGTGTAGCGTTAAAGAAGTACTTAGTTATGGAAGAATTAGGTGCTATTATATGTCGTTATAATAAAAATATTAACGTATTAGTAAACAATTATATCCTGTAAAAGTTATATATTTATTAAGTACCTATATGGAAAACCGTTCCAATGAAATTATGCAAGGACAAACATGTACTCAAAATCAAAATACGTTCGGCAAGCACGATGTAAATTTCAAGCTACTTTAGCCTGGAAACTATTAGTATAATTTCCTAGTTAATATGTAAAACAGCAATGCATCACCGGGGTTGTAATAATGTATAGTGTTCGGCGGGCTCAAACTAAACGCGCGATTAAATGCTAGATTTTGGTATAATTAAGTTAGCTTATTAACAGAGAGCTTGTCGGTCGCGGCTAGCCATGCACATAAATTATTGCAACCCGCGTTTGCTAATCACGAAATTACCGTTCTAATATTGACTTCACAATTTATGGCAATATTCATCTTCTGCAAGAATACCATAAACCATTTTAAATCACAATCTTTAATTGCCTTTGCTTCTAACGTCTCTACCTCATATTGTTTATGAGTTGTATAAGTTTATAACTGCCTGTTTAGCACATAGCTCATAACAACACTTTAATAAGGAAATGTTCCTAATTTTGAATCCTTGACAATTAAAAATTATCCCCTGGTTCTGTTAGCTACACTAAAAAATGTCGGGTTTGCTCAAAAATCTTCAAAAGGTTTTGTTATTTTTTCAAATTATTAACAATGTAAAAAAGCGACATGCCAATCTAACAACATTGTTTATTTTAAATAAAATAAGTCATAAAAAATTTAATTTTGGTTGTCAGCAATCCAAAACAAAGACTAGTTACTTTGTAGTAAACTGGTAAAAAGACTTAATTTCAAAAAAATCTTAAACCTGTCGATGTGATTTATTTTAGTGCTGGATTTATGACATTTTTGCTTACCTAGTTTACATAAGCTATAAACATTTATTGACTATGTTCTACACTATAATCCAAAACTATATGACGGCCATATAACTTTTTTAAAACATTTATCCGATACACTTTTCTAGCTTTACGATTTTTACAATGTATGTTTAATGGGAAATTGTAACAGCTTCATTCATTTGAATAGTCAATTAAAACCGTAGAATGGACATCAAAAACCCTTTTTTGCTTTAGTTTAGGAAATCTATAAAGTAAAATTTATTTTGCACGTAAATGGAAAGCTTTGTTTTGGGTTTTTACCGCTTTTTAACTGAACTAATTTGACGGCAAACTGGCACATTGTATGTTTTTTACTTTTTAAGCATTACCTCTAAAGGGCAGAACTCTTGCACCCAATATGTCGCATTAAAAACTGCTGTTAAAAACTTAAACGCAACCAATATTTAGTAATAAAAATTGAATTTTCCAAAATCAAAATTAAAAGTCGACTGCAAAGGTAATAAAAGACACAAAAACATTTTAATTGAAAACGCTTAGTTCTTTTGATGTTTTCAGTACACCACGCCCACCGCGTTTAATTTTATGAAAATATCCCGACATGCCGGTTCGAAACTTCGAAATGGACGCGTACTTTGAGATCGAAACTGTTTAATAGGGCATGGGGCAAACGAAAATGGCACTATTCAAAGGTTTAGTTTTTGTGTTCCTCTAAAAGCTACTCTCAATATTGGGGGGCTTCACCGCGTTGAAGCACGGACGGGACATTGCAAATAATGATAATTGTTTTGCCAAAGTAAATAACAAAACTGAATTAGTCAGTGACCATTGTAAAAATAATTTGTTCTGCATGTCCTATACCTAAGCATAAGCGGCGCATGCCAATTTTCAACAGTTTTTTGTTTATTTAACTCTGCAATTAAAAGAATACACGTACACACATTCTAACATTATTCGAGTAAGCATTTTATTTCATAACACAAAAGTACTAAATTCGAAAAGCTTTTCTGATCCAATTAATCCTCAGAATAGCGATCAAACATCGCTCATTTTTTTTTTAATTTAGTCAATTCTGAATCTTAATATTTTTGTTATTATCCATCCAACCGTCTTAATTTTCTGAGTACGTGTTTTGATTTACTAATTGTGTAATAACTATTAACAAATAGCAAGGAAGTAATGTATTTAGATAACAAAAATGTAAAGCTTTTAACTAACTTCTTGATCAGTTCCACTGATAGAAAAAAATTAAGAAATATTTATTAATTTAAATAATTTACTATTGATTGGGGACGTAACAAGGTTCTCCACCCCTGCGCAGCATGCAGCCTATGTTGGAGATAATAGTGGCAATATTGGTTGAAGCAGGCTGTCGCAAAACATATACGTGTATTAAATTCCACCTGACCGATGTAATTTTACTGAAATATCCTAATGGCGCAAACGGATTTGTCGACTTGACAGTTTTCCCGCTAATACGAGCGGACTGACTTACCGACAACCAGTGTTTGATATATCGGGATATTGGAATCTCAATAATCCCTTACGAATACAATTACATCACACAAATGAAATTAAAGTCATTCTATGAAATTCAGTCAAGGTAAATAATTATTTTGAAAATAACTCTTACTAGACTGAAAAAATGTTTGCAATTAATGCCGTTGCAAAAAGTATAAAACTTTTAATAATGGTCTATATGCCAGTAGGTAGGTATAGGTACAGGGATATCCAAATAAAGTGAATAGGCCTTATAACTTTTTTATTTTTAAAGATGGGAAAAATGTTAAAAATGGAAGTTTTGGGGATTTTTATGGATCTCTCATATATCTTATCAGCAAAACAATTGAGCATCGAATAAAAAATATATAGTATAAAATATCGATTTCTTCGTTTATTTTGAATTGGATGGTATGATGTTTATCATATTTTTGGATTCTAGGAGAAGTTCTAGACATATTTTGTATAATATACCCTTTGAGATATTTCAAATTAAAAATTATTTCGCATAAATATACTTTAAACGTAACTATCCAGGTTGCGAACAAAATACCTGCTACCTTTTTAAATTTTCTTCCTAGGTAAGTCAAAGTTAATATCAGGGTTGACAATAAGACTTTAGTCACCGTGAATTTATAATTTTATTTTTATGCAAAATGAGTTATTCTATTAATGAGAGATACAAAATATTAAAACTTTATTTAAAAAATAGCAATAATGTTAGAGCGGCTCAGGTTGACAATCTGAAGAAAGTATTGAAGAGGGACAAAGAACTCTATCATTAAACACCATAATAAAAACAAATAGAAGACTAGAAGAAAGAGGAATTCTGGGCAATGGAAAAAGAAATGACGAAAGGGACCTAGCGATTTTATTATATTTTCAAGAAAATCCAAAAAAATCAATTCCCGATTGTGTGCGGTATCTCAGATATGGAAGAAGATATAAAATGTTGACTTATGGAACAGTTCAAAGAACGTTAAAGTATTTTAAGTATAGACCATATAAAATTATGCCAGTTCAAAAGCTTAGTGCCGATCAAAAAGAAAGGAGATATACTTTTGTCACAAATATTAACGAAAGAATGCGGCAAGTTCCTAATTTATTTCATACTATCGTTTGGACAGACGAAGCAATTTTCTCAACTGCGGAAATGTTTAATAGACGAAATGTTCATGTTTGGTCAGATGAAAATCCCTTCACCGTCGAAGATATTGCTTTTCAGGGGCGTAATGCAATCAACCTTTGGTGTGGGATATTACAATATAAAATTCTAGGACCATTGTTTTTTCGGGAAGCATTAACCGACCAACGTTATCTTAAATCGTAATTTGCGAAAAAAGGTTGAATTTTTGCGAAGCCTTCCCTGGGAAAGAAATGAACACGTTTAGGTATTTATTTTTTCTAAAGAAATTTTACATCATTTTGTCTTATTTTCTCAACAAGCAGAACTTTTATGAAGAATAACGTGTTTCTGTGAAGTCAAAAATAAAAGTTTCCCATTAAAAGGTGGTTTTTGGACACGCTGTATTAAAAAAAAAGCTGTCTTATTTGCTGAGATTAAAAATTTTGTTTTCAAGTTCAGTATATTGGATCATAAAAATTCACAACCTTTCTACTTAATTTTTTTTTAACTTTTGAAAGTTTAAAAATACTTCAGAACTTTGTACCTATACATAATCAAAAGCTTTATGTTCAGCAATTGCACTGGTTGTTATTATACGAGCTGTAGCGTTTCCCAGCTTTAACTACCAAGTTAAGTACTGGCCGTCAGTTAATTATTATTGTCGTTTAATGAAGAGTTTTTTCATTTATTTTAAAACGTCCAAGGGTTTTAGGCTATAAACTGGGGGATGCTGGCATGCTTACAATCGCGTAACATATTCCGTAGGGGACCGAATGCATTTTTGTCGTTTTTTACTTTATAAAGGGCCAACTGTCATTTGTCTAGACGCAGCCTAACGCCTGAAAAACAATACAATTTATTAAGACTTATTGCGAAGAGACTAAATACAATAAAAAATCGATCCTAGAACATAGGGTGGTAAGCACGATTTGCTAGCAATTCGCACTCGCAGGTAAATAGGAAACAGGGTGAATTGAATTTATTTACTTTGACGATTGCGTAACGACGAAACCAATTACTTTACGTAATTTAACAGATGAACCCCTTTTCCTTTGCTTGTCTACAATGTTCTATAAGAGACTCTAATCACTCCATACACAACCTATTAGTGTAATTATTAGGGTAAAATCAGAACTAAATAATGTCAAGAATATGTCTTGTTATCTTAGAAACAGATTATTTACTTTTGGTACGTACCTACAATTCTTGATGATAAATCACGAACTGACGTCCATAGTATTATAATAAACAAAACATCCCTTGCGATATACTTTATCTTTTCTGCAAAATAAAAACTATTCGTCTAGTCTTGCGTATTTACAAAACAATTAATAACAAAAATAAAACATTATTACTAGTCCTTTAAAATTCACATCACATCACATTGGATAATAACGGTATAAAGATTAAAAACGTATATTTTTGATCAATAAATTTGGTGCTATGAAAAAAATTTTTCGGCATAGGCGTAGGGGAAGGGTGTACAAAATGACATACTTTTTGAAAAATTAAGAAAATATATTTAAAAGAAAATAAGTGTTCTTATGGAAACAACCTTAACATATAAACGAACTAATTTACTCTAATAAAAACCAAGCTAAAACGAAAAAAAAATAAAACTTATTTTTCTATCAAAGATTAAAAAAAAAAGGAAAAACGTGTCATTTTGCCTACCCGGGTGGGCAAAATGGCATAGCCTTACTTTTTTAACAGCAAAGTTCACAAATAAAGTATTTTGTTTTTTTATCGACTCCCGCGCAGTCTCCATGGGCCCATTTTTTGCAATCGGAACACTGGAACCATACTTCTCCTCTTTTTGATCTTTTGTACGGTTCTGTACAGTATATGCAAGCACAATCATCATCGTCGCCCCCTGAAAAAGCTTCTTTTTCTGTTTCAGAATCGGATTCCTGAAGAAATTTTCTAGTCACATTTCTCTTTTTTTTTTGGTCGACCGCCTGGTTTCTCTCCTTTGCTTCTTCTAAATTTGGGGTTGAATTTAGTACACACGTACCTTGACGCTTTCTTGCTTTTCTTTTTCCTTGCCCAGATACGAACTGACCAATTGGAGGTGGGCTTAGGTCAAATGGAGTGACTGCAAGCGTACACGTTTTCGTGTTGGACTGCGTTTCAGTAGATTTCATGCCATCTTTATCAGTCTCGATGTTTAAGACTGGAGCAGCTGTCGGTTCTCTATTGTTTTGTGTGCCATATTTAGGTTGATTTTTAGTAGAGGGATATGATGCTCCCCGAGTCTCCGCATGCGCAGTAGGGTCGACCTTGAACGCCCAGGTGTGCTATTGTTATTTGGCCTTGATATGCGCAGGTGTTATTCCAAGGTCAAGGTCAAGAACTTGGCCTTGAACGCGAGCAGATGTTTCTTTGTTTGGTGATGACCAGGTGTACGATGCTTATTTCAAGGTTACATTTGCGGTGCATATTTTCAATGAATGCGAGCAGCTGTTTCTTTGTTTGGTGATGACCAGGTGTACGACGCTTATTTCAAGGTTACATTTGCTTGGCCTTGAACGCGAGCAGATGTTTCTTTGTTTGGTGATGACCAGGTGGACGACGCTTATTTCAAGGTTACATTTGTTTTGTATTTTTCGAGGTCGTCGGATGTATTCCTCCCACCATAAATAAATACTTGACCTTGGATTACTTCCTAATAAATATGGCTCATTTCGAAAATAGCTTTCATTGTCACTCATACATCGTATGCGTTAACTGTTGCTTTGGCATATAAAGTATTGTGTTTGTGGTGTGTTCTACAAGTGTTTATTCAAGGTACTTGACAGTAATTGTTTTTATTGTATTTTAAATCATGAGCATTTCAAAGCAGACCATAGCCGAAATTAATAATATGATAAACCAAGATATTCAATTTCTGGAACGTAGAAAATTCTCTACATTAACGGTGGGCAAAATTTATATGATAAAAAAAATTAATTCTTTGACTTCACGTTTTGGAAAAGCCATTATCGTCACATTGTTTGATCCAACACATCAAGCAACATTTGAAACATTTTTACCATCACGCGTAGCTGAAATTCTGACAGAGGATACTATTGAAATGATGAATAACTCCGGTGATCAGTACACCTTAACTTATTTGGGGCAAAGCTCACATGTATTCTCTGGAGGTAATACTAGAGCGTTGTTAAATTTTGGTTGTTTGTAATATATTGTTGATTAGGCTATTTTAATGTTGATTTAAAATGTAATAAAATAGTTCTTGTTAAGTATATATCGAAAAACACACACTCACACACAATCACATGTCCATTATTTTCTATTTAAGATGTGTGACTGCCCTACTGTCATTGAAAATCGAGATATGTACATTAATTGGTTATCATGTAAATTAAGAGAGCTGGCTGAAGAAATACTACACTTTGCAAATTATGGTAAATCCGATGTGGGTT
This sequence comes from Philopedon plagiatum, assembly GCA_963971165.1. NCBI lineage: Eukaryota > Metazoa > Arthropoda > Insecta > Coleoptera > Curculionidae > Philopedon > Philopedon plagiatum. The sequence continues at coordinate 4,577,872 of OZ020198.1, forward strand.
TTAGTGAAAGTCAGTATAGGAAGTATATGAAAGACGCCGTAAATTTCACGGCTGGAGCACATACGTGCGAGAAATACCTATATGGAACCATTGATCTGGACGAATTTTGCGCTGGAATGATAAATGAAGAATTGGGAAGCTACCTATTCGAAGTGCCTCATTTACCCGATGAATTAGCTAGAAAATATGGTTTGGCTCCCGCAGATGACACCACTATTCTTGATGACCTTGGAAATAAAGCAGTCACCAATGAAGTTGATAGTAAAGCATTGGGTACTGTTAGCGATGACGAAATGGAGTGTGTTCAAGAAGATGAAGAAAATCTTTAATTCATTGTATAATATAATAACATGAGATGTTAAATAAATGATTATGTACCTAAATTATTGTTTAATTTTTTTATAAATAGGCAACCTTCACAAAAATCACATCAGTTTAAGCTAAAAATGGGTCGTGTTAACAACACAATTGATAAATTTGGGCGCCAAAAATTTAATGACCAAAATCACATTGTTCTTGTTGGACAACCAGGAGTTGGATTTAGATTGACCGATGATGGTCAATATGATATACAAGGGAAATCTCTAACTAATGTAGCACCACCAAAGAATCCTGGGGATGCCGCTAATCAGGAATATGTTCTTGAACAAAGGCGTGAAATTATTAAAAAACTTAGTGAATTAGTGAATAATGATGTTTTGGAATATGTTAGAAAAGAACTTAATGAAATGAATAAAAAGCTTGCTGAAGAGGCGAATGAAGATTTTTTGCAATCTGTTACAAAAAGACTTAAGGAAATCGATTCAAAATTGTTGAATCAAGAAAAAGCTATTCAGCGTATACGTATTACGCGCATGTAGATAAAGAAACAAGTCTATTCTGTGTATGGTGACCTCGATTTTACATGGGATATGAGAGTGGAGGGGTTTGAAGGTCACCTAACAGATACAAATAGAGGCACAAAACTTTCTTGTTTCAGTCTGCATTTCAGTACTTCCAGAATACTGCATAGTAATTTATTTCCTCAAAATGCAGTCACCAAAAAGTGAACGTCAAATTGCAGTTGTTCGCCCATTCTCTGTAAACGGTCGTCAGATGTGTGCCAATTGCGAAAATTGGGAATTTATTAGTGGAATAATGGGTTTCTGTGAATGGTGTCAAAATGAGTACCATAAGAAACATGGGATGAAATCACCGCAACAAATATCTCGTGAAAATTCTAGTGAATCTCTGCAAAGTCTCGCTGTCTCAGTGGGAGGTTCATCAGAACATAATAATCACGATACGCCGGAATTCAGTCAAGAAGGGCAGCGCTGGACTTCTTCAAGCAATTTTGAAGATCTCGAAATAATTAACGAATCACCGCAAAGTCCTGTTTTCTTAGAAGGAGGAGGAGGAGGAGTAGGGGGAGGAGGTTCATCAGAACGTAATAATAGTGAGACCATGGAATTCGACCAAGAAGGGCAGCGCTGGTAATTCCGAAAAATAGAGACAATTTAGATATAGTGTAAAAGTTTCTTATGATAGTCATGTAATTTTAAATTTATGTGAATAAGTGCGTTTTTCTAATGATAGTGTGGATGTATTATTTAAATCTTAATAAAAATCTTTTTGTACTAAATATGTTTATTATTCACCATACATTTGAATTAACAAATCGCTCTTGATATATATTATTTCTGTGGTTCCGTTCTAAAATCCTCGCTAGCATTACATCCATTTTTGCAATTCTCCTTTGAAAACGATATCTATTAAGTATTAGTTGCTGAAAATTACTTTGTCTGGCTTGTCTATATGCAAAACACCAAACAGACATACGGTGGATAATATTTCTTTCTTCGTCAAATCTTACTTGCTTCATGGTGTATGGTAAAATGAATTTTTATTAGTTATGTCAATTATATATAGGCTGAACATAAAGAGAGTGAATTAGTTTTACTTTAAAATGGGTCGTGTTAACAACACAATTGATAAATTTGGTCGACAGAAAACTCCTGTTTGTAACAAGTTATCGCGAGGGTTGCCCGGAATCGGATTTAAACTTACTTCAGATGGACATTTTGATATAGAGGGAAAATTATTAAGGAATGTTGCCCAACCGATAAATGATAATGATGCTGCTACCAAAGAATATGTCCTTACGGAAGTTCATCAACTTGGTTCGCAGATAAATACCATACTTAGTAATGTGCTAGTACCGGTTTTTCAAAAAATGTTTGAAGATGATGAGACCAAAATTACGTATCTTAAGGAAAAAATGTATCAAATTCACTCACTTGCTGCACGGTATACTACAGCGAAGATAAAGGATCCAAAAAAACCAAAATGGAAACCAACCTAGATAAAGTTCTATTTAAAAACATAATTATACTGTTAAATTGAAAATAAAACGCATAATTATGAAAAGCAATATTTATTATTATCATTTATAATGCATACATACGTAACGTAAAACCTATTTGATAATATTTATACAATATCTGATTTGTCTATCCAAGAATTAAATTGATTTGGAAAACCTAACCATTTTACAAACAATTGATCGTTTTGATTGTTCTTGCGTTTTCTAAGAATTTTCTCAACTAAATAAACACCAGGGCTAGCTGTCTTTTGCAGTTCTGCTTCGTAAAAACATCCTTTAATAGGTTGACCTTCCAATGATTGTAGCAAGTAGGTAGGTGGATTTGTAATATTAACTTTTGCTATTTCAAACAGTTCCGTGGACCAGGAAGGCGTATATCCTTTGTCAAATACACCTTTGTACTTGCTAATGCGAACAATGTCACCCAAATGAAATTTTTTTTTCTTCGGAGCAATTTTCAAATAGTCATATGCTTTAATAGGGGTATCCTCTTTTACACTGTTAGGCTTCATTCCAATGGTGCGGTGTTTAGTGTTATTATAGGTCTTCGTTATAGCTGGTAATATTTGTAACCATCTGTAAGAACCTCTAGCCGAGAATTGTTTATATAACTTATTTTTCAAAGTTCTTATAACACGCTCCACAATTGCCGCTTTTTTCGTGCTATATGTGGAATAATGGTTTATATTATATTTTTTCATGAGTGCTTGAAAGGTGCTATTATAAAATTCCTTTCCTTGATCACTCTGTAAATTGTTTGGTGCATATGATGCTTCTTCAATGATGCTTTTCATGGCATTCGTAACTTCAACACCGGTCTTATTCTTAACTGCTTTGGTGTACACGAATTTGGAGTAACAATTTATACATACAACAATGTAACGGTAACCATCATTGTCAGTAGCATATTGCTGCATTTCCGCCAAATCAATTTGCCACAAATCTCGATATCCTTTTATGACCGTACGTCTTCTAACAAAATTTTTTCTTGCTGTCCTATGTAATTCATTTACGACTTTAATTTTTTCTCGGCTAGGATCCATATTATAAGGTTCCACGTCTTATCAGACACTGAGGATGGCAACTACGTGCAAAACTTAATATATTATTCCTTCTTCTCGAAGCTCTTCCATAATTGACATAATCTCATTATCATGTCCGGTATGTCCAGCTACTTTTGACCCCCACAATAATCGTAATCTATCCACTAACTCCTTAGGTTTATTCCAATAAACATATTCAGATGATTTCGACGATAGGCGCTTTTTTGCTGGTAGTTGGATTTTGTTGTCGCCTTTTTTTCTTCCTACACCACCACCCAGTTTGGTTCCCATAATTAGCGGTTTTATGATTCGTAAATATTTTCTCCATCGGGTTTCCCTTAAACCACGTTTCTTGTCATAACCGTCGTAGGCCGCATCCGTCAATTTCAAAATGGTTTGGTATTTTCGAAGTACATCTAGACTAATTTCGTCTTCATTATCTAAGCATGCTGGATTTTTTAGAAAAATCAAATCGTAAAGCTCAGCCGTTCCATCGAATTCAGCAATGTTTGTTTTGTTCTTGTATAACACCATCTTTCCGTTTGTTAGAAAACGAACCACCAAGTTGCCAATATATTTTGTTGATTTATTGTCTTTTTTACCAAAGCGTACACCATACACGGTATCATAACGGGACGGTTCGAATTTTAATCCATTTAAATAATCTTGAATAGTTTTTGCGGCTGAACTGCTACCACTTGATGTGTGTGGTGATGTGTAAGATGATGTTATCGTTGATGGGGAAGGGGTTTCGAACAGTGACTCACGATTTCCACGTTTTGGTGTAGGAATTTGTGTTTTTTGCGAAATCGGTGTAGATGTTTCAAAATCCGCTTCTGTTGGATGTTCTTCAAACAGTTTCGCCATTCCCACCGAGCTGCTGCTGCTGCTACTCCGACTTTGTGGTTTAGTCGTAGTACTTGATTTTTTAGTTGCGTACTGTTGCTGCTGCTGCTTTACGGCTTTAGATATAGATTCTAGTGGTTTAGAAACTGGTTCATAAAACTTTTCCAAATCATGTTCATTCTGCACTTTAGCTGCTTTAATTTGTTTAAATTTTTTTCTAACCGCATTTGTAGTTTCCAGTAGCTTTCGTTTTAATTCGATTTCTTCATTCATGATGCTTTCAAAGCACCGTTCAACGATGAAATGATTATCCAAGTTATTATTATAGGAATATATAACTATCGAATCCCTTGCGGTATCTGCCCGAATTTACATCACTGTCCTTGTCAATAACTAAAAAACCATATTTATTATCCCAACATTTAGCACACATCTCTTGAAATTGTGTAAACGTCAGGTCGGGTGAAACGTGATCGGAAAATATATGTTTCATATTCATCTCATCTTGTTTAAACATAATAATGAAGTTGGCATTATCCCGGACGAGCTGCTTAGGAACACGAGAATACGTTTGCGCCAAGTAAAAGGCATCCACATTTTTGTGACGTCCCATGCTAAAATACGATCTTATAACGTCCTGTTTCTCACACATAACGTCATCAAAAATAAATATTGAATTAGGTTTAGCATCTGACGGTTCCACAATGTTATTTGCGTCGCTAAAAGCGTAGTAGCCAAGACCTTTGATTGGTGATAAAATTTTCTTTAAATATTCATATTTCGGTTGATAGAGCGACTTTGAGTAGATATAAACATTTTCGAAACGCAGTCCCGAGGGGTGAGTAAGCAGCGAAATCATAACATTTGTTTTTCCACAGTTTGAAGGTCCTATTAATAATCCACGAATAGATGACGGTAGCAAAGGACCATGTCTTTTAAATAATTTTTGTTCTAGTCCAGATCCGACCTTTACATCGAGATTATCGACGGGAAGTTTTTGTTTAAGATTGACGATACGCATCTTAACAAAATCTATATTTTATACTGAACTTGCACGTAAACTATCATTCAGATGTCGCTCGTCAGACGAAGTAGACGGTCTCGTTTATCAAGTAAGACTGGAAGCGGTATTGTTAATTCAGTAATTAATAGGCTACCGTTTGAGTTACACATTCCCGGCTATCAGTATTGCGGGCCCGGGACGAAAGTAGTAAAACGTGTGGCAAGAGGAGATCAAGGAATTAATTCTTTGGATGTCGCATGCAAAAAACACGATTTAGCCTATTTGCGTAATAGTGAAAATTTAAGTGCTCGCCACCAAGCAGATCAGGAACTCGAGCAAAGCGCGTGGAAAAGAGTAAAATCTAAAGACTCTAGCGCTGGTGAAAAAGCTGCAGCTTGGTTGGTAACCAACATTATGAAAGCGAAACAACGTTTTGGTATGGGTGTATCATCATCATCAAAATCGAGAAAAGCATCCACTAGAGGTAAACGTCGCTTCCAGCGCCGCCGCCGCCACACTAAAGGTAAAGGCGTTGGTAAACATAAGCGACTACACAAAGTAGCTTTTGGATCATCTATTAGACGACCCGTTCGATCAGAATTGTTAAAAGCTGGTGGGAAAAAACTTGTCGAGAAAAATATCATGAAAGCATCGAAAATAGCTGCAGTAGCTGCACGTAAATCCCTAAGAATAGCCGGTGGCAAACGAAAAATTCGCACGCCTAGAATCATTCCAATTCCGAAGACTGGGGGGATATTACCGTTAATACCAATATTTGCAGGACTATCGGCCTTAGGTTCATTAGCAGGTGGTGCAGCAGGCATCGTGCGTGCCGTAAAAGCAGTAAAAAAGTCGACTGCAGAAAAAATAGGTACCGGCTTACATCTAAGTTCAAGAGGAAATGGATTATACTTGAAACCATATCGCACAGGTTTGGGATTATATATAAACAACGGCAAAAATAAGAAATCAAAAAACTAATAGAATCCCTACCTCAAAGACCACTATCCAATATTGATATAGAAAAGTACGCCTTAAAAATGAAAATACCACACTTTCGAGGCGTATATATGAGAGATTCATTACCTGTACGCGGTCCCAAACGTTATGAGGCCGCCATTATAAATTTGGATAGTATGTCGGGTGTAGGGACTCATTGGGTAGCATATAGAAAAAGCAATTCTGATGTAACATACTACGATAGTTTCGGTGATTTACCCCCACCTATGGAATTGGTACGATATCTGCAGATGGGTTCCGAAGCGACGAAGAAAATTTACTATACATACGACCGTCAACAAGAATTCGGAACAGTCTGGTGTGGACATTTGTGTTTGAAGTTTCTTTTACAATCGTAAAAAGTATGTCTTTGACACCCCAAATGGAACGTGACAACTACACCAAAATGTTGCTATCACTTAAAGCATATCGTGAAGTCGGAGGATTACAAAAAATGACTGCCGAACAGTTAGAAAATACGCCCAAAGAAGTGTTGATCGCATTAGCTCCAAATGAAATAGCACTAGTTTGGGATAGGTTACCTAATCACCTAAAAAGTGACGTCGATATATTGAAATATCAATACTGTTTCGAACATTATAATAGCAATAATTCAGATTCGGACGAGGGCGATGGACCGATACCAAAAAAAATATTTTGTTGTTATTGCAAAATTAACGATGTGAATATAAAGGCAGAAAACAGTTTAAAAACGTCCAAAGGAATAAAGCAACGCTTCAGCTTAAATCCATTTAACTGTTGCAAACAGCAATAAAATAGCTACACAAATAGTTTCGTGGTCAGTCATGTCTTACACATTCACTCTAACAGGACATACAAGTGTCTTAAGTGCGGATTTTTACCCACCCATCGAGTTAAATACAACAGACAAATATGGAGTTGCACTGCTGGGATTTTACACATATAATTCGATTTTTAATATCGACGAAAGCAATAATTCATTCAGCCATTTGAAAACAGCGATACCAAAGTATGTAAGGATTCCACCAGGAGCTTACGAAATTAATGAAATAGCAAAAGCCATGTACACCGCTTTAAAAGAGTCATGCAATGAAGTTGGTACCGATTTATTTTCATTAACAGCCAATAATAATACGTTAAAATGTGAGCTAAAGTCAAAATATAGCATCGATTTTCGAGGTAGCAATAGTATCGGCAAAGTGCTCGGATTTGGCTCTGTGCTGCTGCAAGGTGGACAACGACACGAATCAAGTACCATCGTGGACATAATGAAAGTGCGCATCGTACGTGTGGATTGTAATATAATTTCCGGAGCATACCTGAATTCTTTGGAAAGTCATACGTTATTTGAATTTGATATTGACGTCGAACCCGGTTACAAAATCTCTAAAGAACCGCAAAATAATATTTATATGCCGATAATGCCGGATGGTCGTCAGTTTATCGACAACATTACTCTACGCATCTTGGACGATAGCGGTGATTTGATCGATTTTCGAGGTGAGAAAATAATAGTTAAACTAGAGTTGAAAAAAATCGTATAATGGGTTTTTGCTTTAACCGTCAACTGCATAAGCTGTCAACAATTCAAGATTCAGTTAAACGACATAAAAGTAAGCAGACAACACAGTCAAGGTTCATTCGCAAGTCAGACGGACGATCGAAAACACATCCGCACAGCAATCGCCAGCTCTCCGCGAAAGATTGCAAATTTCTACAATCGATCGGTTTGAAAGTGAGAAAAATTAGAAAATGATGGCCGCTAGCAGTGACAAAATCGAAGTTTTTACCGAACCCATTTTTGATAACTCCATTATTAGTTTTCAAGAACACACATATAAACCTTACGGTTCTCCAACATTCCGCAATTCCGATGAAATTCGTATACCTGTACACTTTCAAGATATCATTTTGGATATATCGGATAGTTACATTTACATCGAAGGAACATTTAAACCCAAAGATGTTAGTAAAAAATGTTATCTATCAAATAATGCCATCGCCTTTCTATTCGACGAATGTCGTTATGAAATGGGAGGGGAGCAAGTTGCCGTCGTTCGGAAACCCGGAATTACCACAACGATGAAAACTATGGTGTCATTGGGTGCCGCACAAAATAGAGCTCTCATGGCATGCGGATGGGGTCTAGACGAAGCAAATCAAGGGATACTAGATTCCACAAGTAACATGTTCTCCGGCAAGCTTCCTCTAAAATATCTCATGGGTTTCGCAGAGGATTATTCAAAGGGTATTTTTAACGTCAAGCAAGAGTTGATTTTAATTATCGCCCGCACTTTCAACAATTGCTATATCGGCGAAGTAGATGCAGACATTTCAATTGAAAAAATTGAATGGAAAATTCGTCACATTATTCCAGACGATCGACAGAAGTTAAAGATATTATCACGCATGAATAAAGGTGGCAGTAACGCAAACGTTCCAATGGCTTACCGTAAATGGGATCTTTACGAGCTACCTTCTTTGAGAGAAACATCGTCAGACGTTTGGGCCTTAAGAACTAGCACGAGTCTCGAAAAACCGAGATATTTGATTATCGGTTTTCAACCAACTAGCTCGTCCGACAACAGAGCAAAAGATAGCACACAATTTACAACGGCCGATATAAGTGATATTAGGCTCTATCTGAACTCTGCCGTATTTCCGTACGAAAGATGGAATTTAGATTTTTCAAAGAAACTGTATGCCGCAGCCTATTATAATTATGAGAATTTTCAAGCTAGCTACTACCAGCGAGAACTGAGCGATCCTATGATGAGTTTTGCCGACTATCTGAAAAATCCGTTATTCGTAATCGATTGCAGTCACCAACCAGAAGCCGTGAGGACGTCCACAGTGGACGTGAAATTGGAGTTTGAAACACGCAAAAGTAAATTTCCTAAAGACATTAAAGTGTACGCGTTAGTTATTCACGATGCATTTTTTAGCTACAATATACTTAATGGTTCTGTTACTAACAAATCAATACATTAGTTTGAAGTTATGTAATTCTCCAAATTATATATTTTTACATATTTAAAATAAACTTATAAAGGACATATTTGCGTTTTATTTTTACTATTGCCTTATTTTAATACTTCAAATGTGGGGCTTTGGTAAATAAGGTTATGAGGCGAAAAATAGAGAGAAATTTAGGAGAGGGGTGGGGAAAAGAAAGTATATAAGACGGGATTTAGAAAATTAAATTCACTCGAAGCCACAATGTCGTCAAGCTCGGATAATGGTTATTCTAGTGACGACGAGCAGGCAGTCGCACCAAATGTGCAACATAGGCTCGTACGCAGACCGCGTAGGCTTAGACCTAGGTATTGCATCATGCAATCCTACGTCTCATGGGGGTCTAGAGATTTGTGTATGAACTGCTACACGAGAGGATTTGGAGCTGCGATTATGGATGTTCATTTCGTCACAACCCATTTTACAGTGGGTTCGCGAGGTGATCAAAGGCGGAACCACTCGAGGTGTGCTTTGTGTAGGGAGAGACTGTTTACCGTCGTTCATCAGCAGTCTTGCCTTATTTGCAATAGAATGTAAATTCTATTACAAATAAAGCTCCTCATACGACAACCCTGCCTGTCCCCTGACAAAATCAGTCCTTTTCAGGACTACAGAATATTTGATCGTAGTTTGTAGTTAAACACTATGTTTCCTAAGGAAGATATTTCTCGAAGGAAAAATTGTGTTAGTTTGGGTGAGAGATGCATTATGTGTTTAAATCATACATAGGTGGCGAGAGAAAGAGCATTTGCAAGATTTAGCTTGTAGTTTTTATGTATGATAAGAACGCATATGCCTCTAGTTATTCAAAGTGACATAACTTTCTATCAAGAAACATATTTTAAACAATAAATTCACTCTGGGTTGATACGCTCAAAAAGATACATCTGAATTTGTGTCGTTTCACATAGAACGTTGGCAAACCTGCTCTTAAGTATGACAAAAACAGACGTATCCTTTCAGTGTAACAAAATATTTCGAACAAGAAATCTATTCTATAGGAAATATTTTGTTACTCTGAAAGGATATGTTACAACTGTTTAGCCCCACTCTCACCCCCACTCTCACCCCCCACCATCCTAAATGCTTTTAAAAGCGGGAGCAGCCATCACAATTTTCATTTCTCAACCAGCCATGAAGTGGGACAGGCTGATGTTAAGGACGACAAGGGAGTCCAAAATAAGCGAGTTTTGGGAGGCTTGGCGTTTAAAAAACGCGAATAAGCCAACGGCTATCGTACAGCCGATCCCAAGACCGCAACCACCACCGGAGCCGGCTCCAACAGAGCCCGTGGAAGTGGTGGAAGGACCACAGATGCTGCTGGGTCCTGAAGAAAGGGCGGCTCTGTTAGAAGAGCTCACGGAGCGTCGCCGGAGCCGTCGCAGCACTCGGCTGGAGGTGCGAAGACGGCGAGCTGCACCGCGATCGGTGCAGATCGCGAGAGGGGAACAACCACTCTAGGTTTCCCTCTCCAACCCACCGTGAAAACGGCCCTTTTCAGGGCCACAAAAGATTTGATCGTAGTTTAGATATTCTTAGTCACTTTGTGTTTGACACTGAATCGGTGAAAAATGCAAAGATGACCAAGGATGACATTTTCAGGACGTTTAAAAATAGACGTTGGCATTTTTGCATAACTCTTTTCGATAATTTACCTAGAAGTGTCTAAAACTTATTTTAAGTTAAAGGTCCAAGATCCGTTAAAATTGTTATTTTTCTAACTTAAAAATTGTATCCATTTAGTTATTTCCGAGACGTATATTTTTGGAACTAAAAATCGATATTTGTCGACCCACTAAGATTTTTATTTTTGTATATTTTTAACAAAAAAAGCAACCACATTAACCCTTATATAACAAAAATATTTTTATTTCGGATCAAAGCAATGACAACAAGCACATAACTTGTGGGTTTGCTCAGGTTTGCTTGGGTTTGTTTAGCCAATACAAATAATAAGAATTTTGTTATTAATATTATTATTATGATTTGATAGTTCAAGGACATTTCAGAACATTTGACATAAAACTTTTTATGATCAAAATGATCAGACTAATCAAAATTTCAAGAATTATGGGGTTTGATTGGGTTTGCTCATGAATAACGGGAGAAGTGTAGCTCAGATCGAAAAAAGTTATAGGAAAATATTTTAGAGTAAACTTTTTGTGTGATTGGAAATGACTTTTCAATATTTAATTTGGAAAAATTGAAAAAGACATTTTTCAGATTTCTAATTAATTCAAAGGGGTAGTATAGGGAAGCTGTGGGGAATAGGGCGAAGGCATGAGGGATGGGTGGCATAATCGTTTTTAAATAAGACCCGAGTGATTTGAGTCATTAAAAGTAATAAGAGGTCGGTCAAAAAAAGACCTAGGGAGTAGGTATGTATTTTAGGGAAAACAGGGAACTATGAAAAGATAGTCAGGTCCAAACTAATGTGAATTGTACAATTTGACTGTTATTCCGGGGTTCGGGGGCGAGGCCCCCAAACCCCCGCCAGGGGCTAGCTGCGTAGCAGCGTCGTTAGGTCGCGAAGCGACCTAACCTCCGCGCCGCCCCCGCCCCCCCGGCCGCCCCCACCGCCCACCCGCTGGCCCGCCTCCGTTGCGCAAAAGCCAAACGGGGTCCAGGGGCGGTAGCCCCTGGCGGGGGTTTGGGGGCGGAGCCCCCGATCTGGGGGGGGCCCGGGGGGGCACGAAGTGGCCACCCCGGGATTTTTCGAGGTTTTTGGGGGTCTTTGGGGGTCTTTGGTGCAATTTTAGACCTTCCAAAACTGAATTTTATATATTTCTTTTTCTTATATCTTTGCACGTAAAACACCCTTCAGCGTTTAAGTTTGTCATCTCCTAAGGGTTCTATCATATCTTGGTAGTCGTCATAGAATCGCACCATCATCCCCTCCTGTATTTTTAGCAAGGGTGGGGGAAGCTGAGGTCTTTAAAAGCAGCTCGAGTCGACTGCTTACTTCATTACATTCGCTCATCTCAACATGGCATCATCAGATGATGATGGATACTTAAGCGATGATACTCCTAGGAATTTGGATAATTGGGCACTTAGACAGAGGAAAGTTTTCCCCGTCCGATCCCGCCGGGTGTGCAAGATCTTAAACCTGGTGAAGGTGGGTGATGACGGCTGGTGTATTGGCTGCTATGCCGACTTGGAAAACAAGTCGGCTGGTGACCAATTCTTCAGTGGTCATGTAACCCAAGATTTCGGTAGTCGCGCGCACATACCGAACTGTAAAGGTTGTGGAGTAGCTCTTGGTACTCTACAACATAAGAGTGCGTGCCTTATTTGTAATCGAGCCTGATTACAAATAAGATTTTATCCCTTGAAAACGGTCCTTTTCAGGGCCACAGAATGTTTCATCGTAGTTTTAGTTACCTAATGCCATAGTACATGTGGTGTTAGGTAGAAAATTATATAAGTCCAGTCGGATCGACTATAATTTTCCTTGCAAAATCCGTCCTTTTCAGGATGACAGGATATTTTGATCTTACTTGTATTTATCTAATGCCACGGCATCTGTGACATTAGATAGAAATTATGTAAGTCCAGACGGATCGAGCATAAGTTTCTTTGTCGGTCACCTTTCCACAACACAATTACACCATTTTTGAGAACTAAAAGCAGTTTTCGACAGTGAAGTCCGCCAGTATCATTTTTGGATGGAGGGCATTTGTATAATAAACTCTAGTTTGTTGGCGGTGGAAAGGTGGGGATGGAGTGGTGGAGGGGGTAGATTATCTCTATTTAAACGGTTACGAGCGGGTCACAGAATCACTTCATTTTTAAATCTTAAAGTACGAAGATATAACTATGGATTTCGAAAGACCATTGAGTCGCGGTTCATCGGTTTTTAGCGATGATACCGTTGACATGAATGATGTCGATATGGATGACCTACTCTTGGACATCGAACGACTTCTAGACATCGAGGCAGAAGATATGTTTAATGCCTGGGAAGATGAGCGGGCGGTCGAAGAAGCAGATGTGGGTCTGGAATTGCCAAACATGGATTGGCAAAATGGGGAGTTGTCGGCTGAAGACATGGAGCCAGACTCCAGCACTGATTGGGTGCCACCACCGCCGCCGGAAGGTCATGACGGTCCGGCCGATTCATCCACTTGGTGGATCACGGACCATCAGGATGATGATGGTCCAGCTGATTCCACCAACTGATCCCGGAACCATGCCCTCCCCGACCTACCCCGACAAAATCAGCCCTTTTCAGGGCTACAAAATATTTGATCGTAGTTTGTAGTTGATTCATGTCACATCCCAAGTAACATGATATTTCTCAAGAATTAATTTCTTTTGGAAAATATTGTGTTACTCTATAAAGACATGTACGTTCTTACCATACGTTAGAACTAGCTAAATTTCTAGTAAGTTCTCTACGAAAATGCCGAGAGTTTGGTCTATTATCTTACTTGCAGTAAAATTCACATTTTATTACAAATAAGATGCATGTTCTCAGGCATTGTAACGGGTAGCCTCTCTTCACAGACATAACACTTTATCGCATACTTAAGTTGTGTGCATCTAATGATTACACACCTAAAGTTACGGCCCTACATTTTTTCGTCTATTCTTTTTTCTATTTTGCATTTTTATTTTATTTTGTGTAACTTTCGCATACTTATTTTAGAAATAAAAAATATTGTTTCATTTAACTTTTTATTATCATATATACAAAAACATTTTATTTTACTTATATATACAACACTATTACAAAAATAACTTAACTCTATATTTACAATAAAATTCTAAAATTAATTATATGGAAAATTGTCCAATAACTTAAGTCTTTTTCTACACACTTCCCCTTCACTTTTACACTGTTCAATTTTCGCCTGCAGTTCCTTAATCTGTCTCTCGTATTGCGCCACATCACTATCGTTCTTTTTTAGTTCATCAACTAGTTTTTGCCTCGCACTAAAAGCCACGGAGAAGGCACACTTCTGGCTTGGAGAAAACTCTTCCATCCAGTCCGGTATCGGCACTTCTGCAGAAGAAGCAGCAGCAGGTTGACGGGGTTGACTAACCGCCTCGAATAGCCGCTTGCACCGCTTCTTTAATGGTTTGCGGCACATTCCACGCCCAACTATTGGCGATATCGGCGCACTCGCGATCGGCGATTTTTCGTCAGCGTCGGCCACCAACACAATCGGAGGCATGGACTTCGGCGGCTCGGGCGTTGTCGAGTTTGGGCCTTCATTAATGATGACGACCGGTGACAGAGGCTTCGGTGGTTGTGACGTCTCCAAAAAATCGGGGTATTGAACTGGCACTGTTGGTCGCTTGAACACGAATTTCTTCTTCTTCTTCTGTTCACCCTCCATAGCTGCATAAAATTGACTTTTATTGTTGCCGGCTGTCTTTGGCAATTTCAGCAGCTTTTCCAACTTCGTAGTGGGTTGCCGCCTCGCCTTCTTTACCACCACATCACTTATGATATTGATGCGCCCGCCGTCCTTCTCCGTCCAGTTGTTGACGTAATCAACCGCCGAAGATACTTTTTTTTCACCCACATTCTCTTCTTCCACAAACGCAGTGTTTAGCACGTCGTCATTGTGCCACTCGTCAAACACACCCGGGGTCAGCAGGTCAATAACGTCCTGCCCCATCAACTCTGCTTGGATACTTCCATCCAAGTTAAACGCATTTAACAACGACTCACTACCGGAATTCATTTTTCTAACTAACTCACTGCACTTAACTGACGAATGTATTTACTTGGCGAACTGTTCTAGCGAACTATGAAATGCTCTGCCTAGCAAACCAAATTTATACTTATCACCCCACCATAAACTCCCCCACCCTATCTGACGGTTGATGCTTTAGAGGCCAAACAAGTTAATTCAACTTACAAGGTTGCGTTCTACGGCTAAACAGCGATTCAAGGACATATTTTCAAGGTAATCGTGTGTCCTTACTTCTGTTATTGTTTGTGCTCTCAAGGTTATATGACCCAGACAACCCATATTTATAGACACTCTCTTTCCTTCGATGCCTATTATCAGAAACTATAATGTTGCCCGCAGATCAAGATAACAGTCGTCCAGCTGAGACTTTTTCGGGAGCACAAATAATAATTTCTGCTGTTTGCTATAATTGTAAAAGAGAAGTATATATTTGGACTGACCACATGCAATCTTACAGTTACATTGAATTGTTGAGAGTAAGGATTGTTAAGTGTCATTACTGTGGAACGCTGATGTGTCGACGAGGGCCGATTAGCAGATCTGATATGTTGAGAAGACAATGGATGCTACGAGAAGTTTACAAGCCAGACATTAATTAATTTTTATTTTTGTAACTTTATTACTATATTGTAAAATAAAACAACATATTATTGAAACAATTATCTATGTATTTTCCTATCCTGCGTTATAAAATTTCAACTATTGCTATTACTATAGTGGTTAATAAAACTACGTGACATTGGAGTTAATATTTTTTTATTTTTCTAAAACATAGACTTTCCAACATTTTTCTAATTATAACTAATATTTTCGGGTAAAAAACTTTGCATAGCTTGTATTAACATATTTAGGTTATCTTCAGGGTTTGTTTCATAAAACTTTATGTCTGGGTGCCCCCAAGGTAGAGTTTTTGTTGTTGATGGTATAATATAACGTTTATCGTCGTGGTGACATAAAGCAACTTTATTAATTATTTCGGTATAAACGTCGTGTTTATAACTTCGAAAGGTTTTCATTTTTCGAAATATCTGACCACCACGTTCTACGATATTCCGATAATCTTCCAGGTGAAGCTGTTTTTCAATTACACGTTTTTTTATACCTTTCGCTTTTTTAATTTCGCTACTGATTGAGTTTATGTAATAAGCTTTGGCTCCGGTACCATAAAAACTTATTATTGGATCACCTGGAAATTCATCCTTCATTCTACCTACTACTGACTGACTTTTTTTTATGTTAAAAATATTTCCTTCGGTATAATTGGATGTATCGAATTTATC
The DNA here is from genome assembly GCA_963971165.1 of Philopedon plagiatum. Lineage (NCBI taxonomy): Eukaryota > Metazoa > Arthropoda > Insecta > Coleoptera > Curculionidae > Philopedon > Philopedon plagiatum. The sequence continues at coordinate 4,594,110 of OZ020198.1, forward strand.
CGGATTTTCTGCAATTATACGATAAAAATTTTCGGTGTAAACTTTTAATATTAACGAATCTGTGTCGGTATACAGTAAAGAAGCATTTTTGCCAAATTTTGCTTTAATGAATGAGTAGAAAAAATCATAAATTACTGTTTTCGACATGTCCAGTATGGAAAATCCGATATAAATTGGTTTATTATAAGTTACCTTTAATCGATCCATATGAATGGCAACGAATTCTTTATTAAAAACCGTTGAACTTTTAAAATAAGGACGAGAAATTAATGCTCGTGCCCCAATTTTATTCCTGTCATTTTCCCATCGGGTGACTAGTTTTATATCATTACGATTCTCCACATTTTCCATGGTCTTGCCGAAAACAGCATTAATGATTAATTTAAAAGTGTCTTTACCAAACTTTGTTGTTGCCCTATTGCGCAAATCTGTATTTAAGTCGATATATGTCTTTAACCAGGGGGATTGATTAAATTTTAAAATTCTGTGTGTTTGCATTACCATTAGGCCGTTATTGATTGCTTGTTTTAATGTTCGGTAATGAATGATGTATTTCTTTTTATCGTTTAAATTCGGAATTAACTTTGAAAATTTTGCCGATTCCGTGGGTGGTACAATATTTTCAACTAAAAAGGGTAAGTCGGAATGATCATCATATAGCGTATCCGGATAATGAACGTCAACTTCCAAAACGTATCCTTCTGGACCATTATCGTCCACATCCATAATATTTAAATTTAAAATTTCATGCTCTGATAACCATCTAAAGCCGCCAAATGGTAATGCTTGCGACATACTATGACCGTACAGATTTGTTGCATCAAGATAAACAATGAAAGATGATGGCTCGTTAGGATCGTAGTTTGGTACATATATGTTGTTGGCAGCGTGCATCCTTTCTGAACACTGACTTATACCGCCTCGAATACCTTTTTTGAAAAAATGAACCGTGTCGATATCGGTCAATAGCTCTAACTCTACCTTAGAAATACGCAACATACAATCAAACGAATAACTTGGAAGGGTATGGTACTGTGCTGGATCCAGTTTATACGTTTCTAAACAAGTATCGCGAAACTGTTCAAAAACATCGGTTAATAATAAAACATCAGATTTCAAATATAAATCCGAATAGTCCCCCAAATTCTTACAATTAAATGTGTCCCACACCTTTTTAGCTCTATCATAATCTTCATCGCTAATGTGCTCCTCTGACAAACTATCATAAAACTGATTTTTTGTGGGTAAAGTTGGATGGTTCATTTTGTCTATTGAATCGACAAAACTATAGGGAAAAACACCTTTTTTACGCATTAAATTAAACTGCTCATTATCAGAAAAATATTTTCCTGTTTCCCTGAAACTACCCACAGCTAATCCATTACCCAAATTTTCCAGTGACGTTGATAGAAATTTAAAACTATCGATGAACCGCAATTTCAAATATTTTTTCTTTATTGTCCCACTTTTATTATCGACATAATCGTGAACGTAAATACTTTTCGTAAACGAAATATACTTTTCCTTGCTTTGAGCTAAAACATCGATCTTGTCTCCGTGACGACACAACTCTTTAATAAACATGTGGCAATCGTACCCGCTCAAGTTATGAAATATAATTGGAATAAAATTGGGTAACTTATAATTTAAATTGCAAATCGAATGAGCAGCACCAGGTCTTTTTTTCCCAGTTATGTGACAGTGGTCCTTTACTTTACAATTATTATTTTCAAAAGGTCGTTCACATATACCACATTTTGTGGCATTATTGAACTCCGCTATTTGGTCAGCCGTTAAAGTTTCCATTGCTTTTATATCTCTTAAGTATGTATTGTAAAGAGATCTTAAATCACTTTCAAGTCGAGAAACGAAAACCTGGGCTGCGTCGTTTCCCCGGTAGAGCTCAAATTTTGAAATCGAATCGTCAAAGGAGCACTTAATTAAATACGCAAAAGAATACGGTTCATGTTTGATGCTTTTGACTAAGTAAGAATTTGTGGGATTCGGTTCCACTGTATCCAGTGGTTTAAGCACCGATTCAAAATCCGCGTAAACGACAAACGGTACACGCATTTGCTTTTCTATGTTGTCAAATTTTAATATATTTTCACTTACACTCCTTCCAAATTTATCTATTTTTAAATTTAGTGATGGTGTTAATGAATATTTGTGGTTACAGTCATTTTTTTGGTGTGATATCAAAGATGATGGTGAACTAAAATATATCAAACAACCATCACAAAAATACATTTTATCTCTACGTGATGTAATTTGACTGGAACATAATTTCGATAAGTCTTTTATCCAACAATAATGACTTTTAGAACAACGCGTATCACAAATATGTTCATCATCATCTTTAATACTACAATCCTTTGTTATTAACAACAAGTTGACATGTCTGTTAAGTTTTCTACCCGAATACCTTAATGGACCGACAACTTCGTACTTTAACATATTATTTTCGAAATTTTTTTGCAAACCATAAACGTTAACTGAAATATTATTCATTTCTTCAAATTTTGATATATCACGCAACTTTACTGGAAAGTCTATACCTGTAAAATTCAGCACTCTTGAATAGTGTGGATAAGATTGAATCTGTGATGCCATTCTAGTGGTGGGGCACAAAGCAGACACGATTGACCACGCAAAACAACACTCATCTTGATTAAACACATTGATGATGGCTTTTTTCAATTCGATGAATCGGGGTAACTTTATATATGAAGATCCACCAAAAGGTTTATACTCGTTGACATTTACTTCCAGGTATAGAATTTTTTCCAGAGCCCAACCTACGAAAACAAAAAAGAATGACATAAGTATTTATTTTATTTTTAGTCGTTAATTTATAACATACCTGAATCTTTTTCCTGAAACTCAGTCGATTGAGTCTTCATGGCTTCCACTAATGATTGATATATTTCTTCCAAATCGCTTCCTGAAGTGACAATTTCATTGCGTGTATTAAATGACTTGTCACTGTACATATTATCTTGTGTTGGTAAAAGATACCGACCAACAACCACCATATTAACTTTCAAAGCACAACGCACTCTTACTAGGTCACTTACTACCTCTAACACTCTTGCTTTAATTTCATCAAAAAATAATGAATAGTCAGTATGTTCATTATCACTTGATATACGGTATGTGGCAATCCTATTTCTAAAAGCACTGGACACTAGCTCAACACCAGCTGATATTGGTGAACATGCATTACTTTTATGGTGTATTGTTCTTTGATGACCTGCCATTCGATTTGCTGGTATGGTTATATTGCAGCAAGTGCAAGTACGCACCTCGGATGTTGATGCCCCATCGTCAACTTTTCGCTGTTTTCCACCATGCATATTTTCAAATCGTGCTACGCACGATTCTCGTTTATGTCGTAACATATTATAACTCCGAGTAAATGATTTACCACAATTTTCACACACGTACGCCATGACTTTCAAATTAACTTGCTTGAACCGTTTTACTCAACACAATGTTCTATACTAAAATTTAACCCCCCCTACCCTCATATATACCGATCCACATTTAGACCCAACCCACTCGACCGTCATACCAAAACATGTTACACCCCAGTAATAACTCAAGGTAAACTAACATCATAAATGTAACCTTGAAATAAGCGTCGTCCACCTGGTCATCACCAAACAAAGAAACATCTGCTCGCGTTCAAGGCCAAGCAAATGTAACCTTGAAATAAGCGTCGTACACCTGGTCATCACCAAACAAAGAAACAGCTGCTCGCATTCATTGAAAATATGCACCGCAAATGTAACCTTGAAATAAGCATCGTACACCTGGTCATCACCAAACAAAGAAACATCTGCTCGCCTTCAAGGCCAAGTTCTTGACCTTGACCTTGGAATAACACCTGCGCATATCAAGGCCAAATAACAATAGCACACCTGGGCGTTCAAGGTCGACCCTACTGCGCATGCGGAGACTCGGGGAGCATCATATCCCTCTACTATTTTTAGTAGCTGTGGGATCGGAATTGTTGTTTTCCGTGCTGGGCCCAGGTTGAGAGTTTTCTTTAAGTGGAATATTAGTAGTTTCTGAACCTTCGTACATATAGTCCGGGAAAATGTCCGGATTAAATGGAACTATTCCAGTTTTGGCAAATCCATTAACAGCATTTTTCACCGTCGCTGCTTTGCAATAAGCTTCATTAAATAAAGCACCAATTTGAAATTGAGTGACCACTCTACCTGGATGGTTTTTTAGCCACCTACTGATTTCTTGGTCATAGTATGTCTTCAGCGGTCCAAAAAACGACACATCCAGTGGTTGCATCCGGTGGGTGCAGTGCGGCGGTAGGCAGAGCAATACAATACCATTGGCTTTTGCAAACAAAAGTGCCTCTAAATATTTGTGGCTTGAGTGACCGTCGACGATTAACAAAACTTTATCATCTACACTTGCCTTGGTATGTTTTTGGAAATGCTCCAAATATTTAAGAAAAACTGGACCTGTCATCCACCCTGACTCTTGAGCTAACAACAACGTTCCTGGAGGAGTATTATCTCCCAATTCTGGCTTAATATTTTTTCTGGCGAAAATCAGCACAGGTGGGACATAGTTTCCACTCGAAGACATCGCACACACTACAGTAACATGCGATCCCCTTTCTGCGCTTGTAATAAATCCAACTTGTTTTCGCCCTACTGTGGCGAAAACTTTCTGAGGCCGTTGAACCGTTGACAACCCAGACTCATCAGCATTATAAATCCTCATTGGGTTTATGTTTTCGCGTTCAATAACTTCATCTAATTTTTTGAAAAATTCGGCAACTTGAGGCCTGTTAAAAGCTTGGGCCCTTGCCGCGGATGTTGCTTCCGGCTTCCTCAAAGAAATGTCGGGATTTCTTTTACGAAATCCTCTAAGCCAGTCTTTTCCGGCTGCTTTTTTATCAGTATTAAACTGGTGCTTAAAACCATTTTTTACCGCTAACTGATACGCTAACTCTAAAACGTCTTTTCTAGATAACCCAAAAAATCGGGATTCTAAAAATTTCAGATGCTCGACCAACTGACGTTCGACTTCTGGGGGAAATGTTACCTTATATTTTCCTAGCTTTTTCTCTCCTGGCTTCAGCTCCTTATTTGTCTTTAACGCATGCCTACGTAAAGTGGCCTGTGGTACATTATAAACTTTGGAGGCTCTAAGCCATCCCATTTCATTGTTTTCTACTGCTTTTATGGCATTTAGCATAGCATCCTGGCTCCAAGACTGCCTTTCGGTTTTTCTTTTATAGTTTCGTGGCATTATCTAAAAAAAATAGCAAAATATTCTTTTGTGTTCATAAAAACCTGTGAGGGCAAAATGACACACTATGCCATTTTGTCCTCCCAATACGTATGTCATTTTGCCCTACTCTGTATCATATTAAATAAAAATTCTTAAAAAAGGAAATTGAACAGTTAAATACTAATGATGGTGTGTTCTTGTTAGAGTTACAGTGCTACTACTTGACCTAAAAATATTGCCTTACCTGGTTGTTTCGTTTTCACACCATCTGCATTTAAACAATCACAAGAAAAACACTTTTCGGCGCGAAAATTAAATGTCGACAACGTGCGACTCACACAATTGCTCAAGGGAAACTAAATTATAACAGACAAGGCTGCGGGGAGCATAACGGTTTGTTAAGTATAACAGAGTCGCCATCTAACAAGTTGTTTCGGCAATACTTATGATATGTCGTCTTGCCCCACTATGTCATTTTGTACACCCTTCCCCTACTTGAATTACAAACAGTCTACAATTTTAAATATTTAATAACCTTAATTTAATAAAGTTCCCCCAAAACGGTTTTCACAGGTTAATACACGATTAGCATTCAGGTAAAAGCCTGCATGTCCTAGTCATTATATAAGATCTGTTCCAACGCGTCTGGTCTACATTTTAATTTATACGGAACCTTGGGTACTAAACAGTATATAGGTGTTAGGACTTGTTATGGTAGCTACTATACGTAATTTACAGTACCACCTATATTCTTAAATTTTATAACGTACAAGAATAAAAAGTATTTTGAGTACCTATCTTGCTGCTTCAAAGCATAATAATTTATTGAAAAATTGATTTCTGGCAGGTGCTTACTATTTCTATTAAAAAAAATAATAAAAATCTACAATTGTGCTTATTATATTAGACTAAAGTAAAACTGTCTTTGTCAAAGTGTCTAGGTAACTTTAAAACAACAAAAAAGCAATGGAGCACTTTCCAATTAAGTTAATTGCATAATTAGAACTCTCTAGTGTCTCCTTTCAAATAATGATCACAATATCGCTTAAACCGACCGCAGGGTCCGAAAAAATTACCGGTCCAAACTCACCCCCGTTAAAACATGTAATGTAATATACCATTTAGATCTGTCCAAGTTAACTAGTTAAAAAGGTTAATGTGAAACTCGTAACATTTAAGGGCGGCATCGTGTATAACAAGTTTTTTATCCTATAGGTATATGTGCAGTTTTTTCAAAATTTCTTTCTCTTCGCACTAGACATACAATAATCAGAATTACTGCTTATTATTAATCATTAATCAATAAAAAATATTATAGAAATATTGTTGCTAAGTTAGACTTTCCTTTGTATAAGAGATATGAAACTAATTTAAAATTTTATGGGCATTGTTACTGGTTATTATTACGAACGCACTTCATATGGTGATAAAATCTAAATACGCAATCAGTGGCATACCTAAATATACAAAGGGTACCAAAAGATTTAGATTTACTTTATAAAATGAAGTATCAAAAAAAGCTGAAGGTAACTTATCCAACTGTGATCTAAAAGAAAAAATATTGAGGACCGAGCTAATAGAACCAAGTTTTAATAGAACTCCCCTTCTGGACTTACAAGATTATATTCGGTAAATAAGGGTTGAAAAATGTTGAGCATTACAAAAAAAAATGTCTGTGGTGTTACTCGCAGACCCAGTGCAAAACTTAATTTCAAAAACAATAGTAGTTAGTGGTGGTGACTTTATCAGACCATATTTCTGGAGTTTAGTTTCAAAGTTAATCGGAAAGTCCTGCCTTTAGGGAAAAGAGTTTAATGTTTTTAATCTGATTAAACGACCAACGTATGTGTAATATGCGTTAAAGCTTGAGTTAAGTTTAATCCTCCATGCTTCGTGTATCGTGTTTAAATTCGTTACCTTCGTTACCGCTAACCGGATCCTACAGAACATTTAATTATATAAAAAAAATTATCTCTTAAAAACAGAAAATCCACAGACATTTTATTAATTTTCCGCATTTTTAAGTTTTAATTTCTCTAGCGGTAATCAATTTCAAAAAAGTTTAAATTAGACGGCTGATGATTCCGTTTTAAAGGGGGAGCAAATAATCTGCCAAGAAGACCTTAACACTGGTAAAATAAAGAAATTGATAAATCTGAAAGACTCAATTCTTCTTTAATTCAATGTTTATTGGCTTGAACTACTTCTTTGATTAAAAGGGGAGGGCGCACTTTTATTTTCCCTTTAATGAAATAAGAAACTTCGCGACCTGATTGAACTAAACCGAGATGCACCAATTTCAATTCGTAAATTTGATTTCCGGAAATCATTTTATTACCCCCTCGTGAAAAGAATCGCTTAAATGAAATTTTACCGCTTGTAGGTTTGTCAGTTGGGGAAAACAAAAATTACCGAACTCTAAAAAGAGATAATTAAGAACTTGTTGGATTGAGTTATTCCGATTTTTCTAAAAGAACTGCAAAAAAGCAGATTTTGAAGGTGGGAATGTCGTCGGTCGAATTTTATAAGTTTTTATCTAATATTAATAATTTACCTTCACCATTCTGTCAAGGATATATACAACTCCAAAAAAATCACTGTTTAGGTCAAATTTAAATGGGAAATAATTAAATTTTTTATTTTTTTCTACCCGGATGTATTTTTTTATATATTTCTTTTTATTTTGTTTAATTGTACATAAAATTTATTGAGCATTTAATCAGGTATTGCATAAAATAATAAATAACAGCTTATCCCGTTAAAACAGCGAACACTTAGCAAATGAGGCGAAGCGAATTTAATCTGAATAAAAATTTGATTAAACTAAATGAAGGGGTTAAACCGGAATTGAGCAGATTCCCACAGCCCGGTCAGTGGGTGGTCAGTAAGGGCATATCGCCCCGTATAATCCTGTCTTTTTGTCTGCGAAGTGGACATGAGGGCCATATATACATATATATCCTATTCAGCGTATAGATTCCCTATATCGCTTATGCAGGGCCGGAAGAGTTATGTTATAACGCTTACCTGCTAAAGAGAAATAAAGGTTTTAATTTCAAAAATCACTTACTGTCTAGATAAAAAAAATGTTTGCAGTTCTATAATATATCCCAAGAGTCCTAGCACCAACCCAATTTCTTCTTTACATTCATGACCTGCTCTCTTCAACTACCAATTCCACACTGTAAAATTATTTGATGTAAAATTACTTGCTTTTTAATAGGTAATATTTCGCCTTGAAGCTTCAAGTAAAAATTACAATTATCTACCATGTCATGGAAACTGCTGGTAATTGAGTGCTATTTTTATGTATAAAAGTACCTGTTCCGGCAAGTTAATTTTATTGAACGATATGTAATTTTAAGTTGACGTCAATGTAAATTTACACCCGTACTCATTATATTTACAAGCGATTTAATGCAAATGTCTGTATATGAGTAGTATAATAATGTAATATTGCTAATAGTTTCACGAAAAATTTTACTTTCCAAGTTCGGAATTTTAGTTGTATGTAAATGTAAAGCTACATGGACGTATGCATGCAAGTACATGCGCTTTTACATCTTAATTTTGATACAATGCGTCCAGGGATGGGAGACAAGAGGACAAATGGAACAAATATTTAGACATAAAAAGTCAGTATTAATAAAAGTTTTTACGTACCAAAATCAAATCGCAATAAGAAAAGTGTGACTTTTTGTATGGGGTGCGCAAAAAATAAAAAAAAATATTTCAAGATAAAAGTAATAGATTTATTATTTCAACGCAAGATGTTACATCGAAAAGATGTGAAACATCTTTGTTTGATTTTTCTAGTTTACCAAATTCCAAAATTGCAAGAGAAAACTTAAACTGTGTGAATTCTGAATTAATAGCACAAAACAGAACCAACAGTAATTTGCAATTCATAATTCATTTAAGTTTAAATTTTCTTTTACAATTTTGGATTTTAATTAATTTAAGATGTTCCTGTTTAATATTTTCCCTTAAAAACAAAAAGAACACAGATTTATTTAATAGAATTTTCATATTTATGTATATTTTGAGCATCACCTACAAAAAAATCAATTTTTTCTTACCGTAAATTTAATTTTTAGAAAGAAAAACTTTTATTTACAGTTTCTTTTTTTTATCTTTAAGAAGTTGGTCCATTTGTCCTCTTGTCAACCCCATCCGTGGACATACTGTATGGAACCTAGCTATTCTAAATAAAAGTTGATTAAAACCATTAAATAACTTTTTTTAATAGAATTATTTATTTTCGGGCATCAAAATTCTAACTACACTAACATGATAAACTTCCCGAATCCACAAATGATGCGTATCGCAACACAACAAAGCTACAAATGGCGTGATGAAATGAAGTCGACCGGTCGACCGACGGGGAATCACCAGATGACTTTAAATACGAGGTCAAGTTAGTAATTATAAGTCTACTTACCTGGTATTTCGCATCTTTTTACAATATAAACAAATGTGGAAAAATGCAGTATCAATTGTTTTACAGTTAAATTGTAAATACCCGTAAAATATCGTAAAATTATGTAATTTTCAGTATATTTACCAATTAGTAACGTGCGCTATACTTTACGTTACATAAAAAGTTTAATTTCACATGACTAAAAATGTATATAGAAAAAATCACCTATAAGCTAATTGAAAATATACATTTCACTTGATTGGCATTTACTGTAATGTTACAATTATTTTACGAACTGATTTTACAGTGCATGCACAGTTACGCTATCGATAGTACCTAGTATATACCTACTCTTTATTACAACATATATTTTTCCCGACAAGTCTCGAATTAAAGAGCTGGATATAGACGCAGACCTATGCACCTATCCCTTTCTCAAGATCTTCAATTAATCTTAGGCTGGAGTGCTCACTTCAATGCCTCCAAAACTTACTCCCTATCACGCAAAAAATCCGACAACACTGGGTTTTCTTTTTCGAGACAGAAAATACTTCACTCCTTCCAACTTACACACTCTCTATGTTTCCCAAATAAGACCTAACCTAGCGTACTGATGCCACATCTGGGGAGCGGCATCACCTGCGACAATTAACATCCTTGATTCTATCCAAAAGAGAGCCATTCGACTCATCAATGACCCAGTCCTGACAAGAAAACTCCCTTCTCTCGCTCATCGACGCGCTGTTGGGGATTTGTCCCTTTTATACCGATACTTCCACGGATTTTGCGACGAACTAGCAGCTATAATTCCCCCCTTGACTGTTCCTAACAGAACAACAAGAGTATCCGTTTACTGTCTAGCTATAAAATCCTAGAACATCCCACTCCTCTTGCTCATTCATACCTAGGGTATCCAGATTATGGAACAAATTGCCTGCAGATGTTTTCCCTTCCCATATCAACCTCCAATCCTTTAAATCCCATGCCGATAGATTACGTTTCCTTCTCTTCAGACGCCCACGGTACTTTAGTACTTAGGCTTGAAGTCTACATGGGCTGCCTCATAAAAACAAATATGTAGGGCATTTAAAATATATACATGGCTGCGGTTTTTTTAAATTTTTTGAAATACTACGAAGGAAAAAAACTTAAAACAGGCTTGTTTCTGTCTAGAGAAAATTTAGTTTAAAGTGCACTGCCTGTTTAGTGTATAAGGGTACGTACATACTTTTTTAAAAATAAAGTGTATTTTAAAGTTGAGTCTTTTTTTAAAAAAATTTTGCTCCATAAGAAACTATCAATAATGGAAAAATGACGTCTTATAGTTTTTCTTGTTTAATTTTAATTCTACCGAAGGGTAAGGGTTTTTTGAATAATGCCGACGGACACCTTGAAAGGTAATGATTTAAAGGCCGTGTTTGGGGCAAGTCCGCTCATGTCCTTTCTATATCTATAGTGGCCTAACCCGTGCACATTTACATGTTATTTGCATTTGGTGATCGCTGGTCATTTATAAACGAACCTCGGTATATGTCACTGAAAGATTAGTCTGTCGCTCAAGCGGTCCGGCATTATATCATGGTCATTCTTTCGCACTGAAATGGCCCGCTTTAAATTACTGGCAATCATCCTAATATGTAACAAAACGACATCAATTTATATCTATTAAACAAACCCCGATATTATGCGGGGCTATTTGTTGTTAACACGCAAAAATTGTTCCGCTTGATGCTATTCGGTGAGAACATGGGTAATGTCAAAATATTTTCTACTGTAGATTAGATTTAAATGAATAATTAGCTCTTTTCTGCTATATTATAGGCAGAATTTGTTGCAGGAAGAAATATAATCTTCACTATTAAAAATATTGTAACTAGATAGTATAATATGAACTAGTAGCGCACTCTTTCAGCCTAAATATTTAATAATAACAAATAAAATAATTTAGCACCAAATATTTTCAGAGATCTTAAATATGAAACAAATTTTTTGTAAATAAAAAATTGGCAGCCAGCAACTATACGTGTTTTTTTAAGATAGCCATTTTTACTGTGGAGTAGTGCGGTGGTTATTAGGTTTTTAGGTTCTACCAAATCGATTTCGTTTAAAAACAATATGGAAATTTATTTAATTATTTTAATGGTAAGCTTTTCTTTCTTCCTTTAAATTTTTAATGTCTCAAATTCGTTATTTCAGTTCTTTCTATGTCCGAAAAAACTCTCCGGTGCCGACAGTCCCAACCAAAAACTTAACCAATATTTAAATAGGCAAGCAATACTTGTACATGACAGGATAATTGAAAAATTTCAGACTATTCGAGAAGACAGTAAGACTAAATGGCAAGAAAATTTTTCTTTTTTGTTCTAAATTTATAATTTTTTAGATGATTCCATCGTAGAGCCATTTGTCCAAAAATCTCTTGCTTTAGACGGACTCGCAACAACTATAAGAATTTTTAGATTTTTTAAAAACACTTTTTTCGCCATTGATGATGAACTATTTATCGGATCATTAAATGAATCTTTTAACATGGTTAATTCTGGAAATTTTGCCGACAATACAAATCCTACAGTCTTCTTTAAGGTAAGCCTTTCTTATATTTTTAATTTTAACTGAAATTTTTAAATATAAAAAAATTAGAAATTTTTTCAAATTATTTCGGTGTTGTTATTTAATTTTATTTTGTTTAACAATTGTTGTTTAAGGTTAAACTAAAAATGAAATTTAATAAGTTATTATATTATTTCAGACTTGTGAGTTTCGCAAGATGGGCTTTATAGCAATGAGCAATATTAATGAAACATTCATATATACGTTTTCGGAAAACAGTGAAAGCCCTGAACTTATACAAACAATTTTAACTCCCTCAACCTCTGACGCCATATTCTTTGTGAGCAGAGGCCACTTATACTTGGCATCTGCCACTAACCATGAAAAAGTTATGGGCCTTATTACGTAAGTATATACTCTGTATAGGTATGCCAAGTGCCTTAAAGTGTATCTAAAAAGTTCAAGACGATTCTTTAATGTACATTATAACAGCTCCCACCATTACTTTTTTAGGATTTATCAATGGCTAGGTTCATATTTTGATGAAATTGCTAGCAGCTATACCGCGTGGCCAAGTATTCTGGGAAGCTTTCCTTGGAAGAAATCTGAAATCATTATAGTTGGACAAAAATTACCCAATAAGCCTAAGGTATAGTTTTATTTTAATTTTTTACCTTTATTTTTTAATTTATTCTATATTTTAGATATGGTCAACAGTATTCGAGTTTAAACACAAGAAACTGAAAAAAATTCACTACATAACTGCTCACAAACCTACCCACATGGACATCTTCTTCCACAATGGCTATCCACATGTGTTAATATACGAAGAAGAAAAAAGGCAGTCTTATTTTAAATGGAATGGTAAGAGTATTTTTCCCCAGACTAATTTTTGGGACGTAAATCTCTTAGTAATGAATAATATGTTTTAGAAAATACGTTTTCTAAAATCATTTATTTAATTTTTCCAGGAGAGAAGAATTACAAAGATATTTCGGTATTAAGTTTATATAGAGAAATATTCTAATTTTTGGAAAATTTGTAATTTTCCAATAAATGCAACAACGAGAGTACCTAAGTTAAAAAGCAATTATGCCCCTTTTAAAGATATGTTGATCATTACCATCTACAATTTGCCACACTTTTTATCTACCGGGGTACTTTTCTTAAGTAGAGAAAATACCAAAATAGCCTATTTTCTCATTAGTTTATTTTCATTTTACCACATGGGTAGTATATTTTGTTGTTTACCAACTACTGTTTGACAAAAAGAGTCTATTGACCGCAACCGGTTGAACATATCGTATTTCAAAAACAATAACTTCAAAAATGGCCTTAATGACGTATTGGTTTGTGTTTTCTTTCAGGTTTCGAAATGGTTTTACTAAAAATCTTTTACTGGGAACATAAAGTCGATAAATCAATGGTTGTTTACAGTAACGCGACACCTTTAATTGTACAGCCACAACTGGTAAGTCATAAAATTAGAAATATAATGCTAAACACGAGAGTCGATTTAACTGCTGTCGAAGCAAAACAACAATGAACGATTAGAAAACATTTTTTGCATTATTAGGTACTTCTCTTGAAACAACAATAACTCGATCATGTTTCATTAAAATTAAAAACGAAACAGTTAATATTCATAGCCGGCAACACAATTCTCTCATTCTAAAAAACGCGAAATTATAATTCTCCCCAACATTTACATATTAATTATCTTATTTAAGGACAAAATATTGGTCTTTAGACCCTGGAAACAAGATATTGGTCTTTACACAACAAAAGCATACTTAACGAATTATTCAGTTATTTTGGACATTAACAAAGGAGAAAATGAAAAGGGCAATATAACTTTTATAGCCGGTTTAAACGAAGATAACATAATAAACATCTATGGGACGCCTTTCAAAGTGCACGTCGAAATGGGTAAATTTATTATTTAGACATAATAGTCGTAAAACAAATTTCAATTTGTCTATTTTATAGAGGAACAACAAGACGAAGCGCTTCCGAAATGTTTTAATAATTTAGAAAAGAAGGTTTACGACCGACGGAACAAACTAAATCAAATGAATAATACCCTGTCTCACTTTGAAAATGCTGAGGAAGATACTTCAAATTCCAGAAAACGACAGGCTTCCACCAGTAACTCCATAGACGTATGTATTTCTTGTTTAATTCAAACATAGGTACATACATGCGTGTTGCCCTTTTTAGCGCCAAAAATTGGCCTTATTGAGGCCTAACAGACTTTGGCGTTCTACTTTTGTGTCACTGGAACTAAATTATTTAATTATAGTACAAATGAAATAAACTATAACTAAAAAAAAAACTACACCACCAAATCAAATCCTCCGACTAAATTTTGACTCCATTTATTTAAGCAAATTGATTTGAACATTGTAGGTAAGAAACATTGAACACAAATTAGAAGACATAAGAACCAGATTAGATAAGGTCAAGTCCTTCTTGATTAACTACGGAGACTCCAACGCCAGCGAAGTTGTAAGTAAATGTCATTTTTACAGTGCTTCCATCAATGTTAAATAGCTATTATCAGGGACTTAAACCTAATGGGTAATGGCTTGATATTTGCCCCTTGTCTTATCTTTTTTTCAATTTACATTGTCCCAATGCCCATTATTTGGCTAGACTACTTAATATTCCAAATTATCCCTAAAATGGTGTATTTCAGATCGTGAATGGCAAAACGATTATAAAAGGAAATCTAGGTTCTAAAAATGTGACGTCCAATTCCAACTTAGAATTTAAGAACATAAATGGTAGAAAATGGCATCCACAACAATGGTTGAGGTACAATTATACACAAACGATTACTGGACCAACAAGAATTAACAACCTTAATACCACAGTCTTGGTTCTTGAAGAAGATTTCCTTTTCAAAAGTATGAAAACATTTAACTGTCTTAGAAATCTGTACTGTTTTTGACAAATAATGGTAGTACATATTGATAAAAATGCGTCTCACACAAAATACATTATTTTTAAAAATTATACACAATATTTAAATCATGAATTTTTTACTATTAAACAAGATAATTTAAACAATGTTCTCATATTTGTTACATTTATAGATATTTTGTTAAAACAAGGCAACCAAAAATTAACTGGGAACTTTAAATTCGGAAATATAACAGCCACCAAAATATGGACTAACAAAATAAATGGAATAGATGTTGACAATATTTATTTAAAAGGTGCTCCCACCATGATTAAAAGCCGAAAAATA
Organism: Philopedon plagiatum; assembly: GCA_963971165.1. Taxonomy (NCBI): domain Eukaryota; kingdom Metazoa; phylum Arthropoda; class Insecta; order Coleoptera; family Curculionidae; genus Philopedon; species Philopedon plagiatum. The sequence continues at coordinate 4,609,598 of OZ020198.1, forward strand.
TTCGGCAACGTTTTTGCTAGAAGAGCTCGAATTGATTATATTAATAATGTAAGAAAATTATACAAATTACGCAAACCTCACAATGACATTAAAATATCTAATTTTTAGGACAATACGGAAAACATCATATTTGGTATTAAAAGTAACAGCCGTAAGCAGTTAAGAAAATTTGCCCCAGAAGTATACATTGAAAATCTTGAGGTGGATTCAATTGATAACATTACCTGGGACAAATTTGAAAAGTCGCTGTTCAAAATCGGAGAAGACGATACAATAGAAGGTGATTAAGTTAAACCAAAATATTGATTTTAATTTCATTAATATCATTTCTTCGGAAAATAATTCGTATTTTTATTTCAAGGCAATCTAATCGTAGCTGAAATCGTATCGAACAAACTCACAGTGCAATATCTTAATGGAATCGACACAAATCATCTTATGACCAAGTCAACTGACCAAGTAATCAACTCTACAATTGAATTCAATAATATTGAAGCACCCGATATTGAATGCAAAACAATAAATGATATCGATATCACTCAATCAGCTGCTATTGATCAAGACGGAATAGTTATTAAAGGTATATGCACAGTGGCGATCGCCCCCCCCCCCCTTACCCTCTTAACCCAAGACACTATTTTTAACGAATGAAGAAATAATTAATAAATGATCGATGCGGGGAAAACAAAAAATTTAAAACCGTTGGTGCAGGCAGTACACGTCTCTAGAATTGACTGTGGCCTAGATAAAATTGCATGTATGCTTTTTTAATAGAAATTTTGAATATCCATAGGTAATTTTTTTTTGTAACACACTAACCCGACGATTGGGCCAACCCAACACCTACTAAACCGCCCCCCCCCCCCCCTTTGAAAAAAGCTGCGACCGCCACTGATATGCAGATATTAAGAATAGTTATAATGTAATTTCTGAAAATAATTTTAGGTCCAGTAACAATTGATGAAGTTTATGTAAAGAACGATTTAGAACTATCTGAAAAAATTAACCAAACATTTTTTGTTAATGGAACTGATCATCTTTGGGGCACTAATGAATCTGATCTTATTCAAAGATACATTGGAAAGGTTCTTATCAAGGGCAACCTTTATGTAAAAAATATATCGCTTTTACCGAATACCACCATATTTATAAATGATAACGAATATACTTTGGATGTTTTTAAAGAATACTGGACAAAAAGTAGTGAACAGGTAAGTAAATTGAGCTACTGTAGAACCCATTTTGCACTGTTTGGTTTTTAGAAAATTCCAGTGCATTTTGAAGCGACAAATGGTATATCTACGCCCTATCTCAGAACTAGATTTCTTAACACAATACCAATGGATAATTTTGCATTGAACGAAAAAACATCAAAGTTAGTAGGACCAATTTTTTTCGAAAATGCGACTGTTGATGGAAATGTTATTGTAAATAAAGACAGGCAAAATAATTCAATTGATTTAAAGAGACTCGCTGTGGAAGGAGTTAAAAATGATGGTGCCACGTACGTTTATAATAAATGTTTAATTTTTTACTTTATTTTAAATATGTTTACTTTTAGTTATCGTATAAAAGGCAAGAAAATATTTCTAAATACTCTTAAGACACATCACTTAAAAACTAATGAACTGAATGGAAGAAAAGTAGGCGAAAAACTAATAGTTCAAGGTATTACTTTGAGACAAGCATTTAGAAACAGTAATCTGTTAAAATATTTTTTTAGAATCTAAAGTTTATAAAAAGCTAACAATCAAGGGAGATCTTATATCAAATATATCCGCCGACACAATAAATGGTATCGACATCACCAAGTACAAAGAAAATGTACTGGCTTTGGACAGTCCTCAAAATATAACAGATATGGCGTTTGAAAATATAACTGGTGAGTAGTCATGGCTACCGACAGGGAAAATAGGGTAGAGCCACTGGATGCTATGGGTTACAACAAAGCAGGCCAACAAATTTACCCATATAAATATATAAATTAAATTTAATATATTATTTTTAATTTGTTTTAGCCGAAAACTTATACGTCCGTACTATTAACGGTTATAACATCACTGAATACCTAGAAAAATTGGGAAAAATATTAACTGAAAAACAAATAAAAACTGTAAACATAAAAGGAAACGTTACCATGAGTAAGGTACAAAATGTGGAAAAAATAAACGGCAATAAAATAGCCGACTTTCTTGAAAAAGTAAGTAACATATATTTATTTTGAATTTAATTATTGTCGATAAATATACATTTCTTGCTTTTTGTTGACTAAATGCAATTTTAAGGGTTCAATACAGGATGAATCGAAAGCAGATTTGGCAGGAGACGTCAAATTTACAGGGCAGGTAAAAGTGGGTAACCTAAAGGTTAGAAACATCAACGGTATTAACTTTCCTCAGCTAACCCCAAGGCTCCTGTATAAAAAATCGAACCAATCTGTGAGTGGAATTTTCACATTTAAAAAACTGAAGACTGGTAAGTAGGAGATATACAGTATCTCCGCGAATGGGATCCAGAAGAGGACAAATGGTCCAACATATAAATGAATTCTCCAAAATTTCCGATAAGTTCTCATTGTTCTGGGAGAATATTTCCCAAAAATAAATTCTTGAGAATGTTTCATCTCTAACTGTAAATATACCTAATATATTATTTTATTTACCTAACTTATTTTTTCATTTTAGAGTATTTATATACAGATAAAATTAACGATCACAACGTTGAAAATCTTATTGATATATCTCTGACAGACAGTCAGGAAATCCTAGCTCCAGAAGGCATAATTTTGAAAAACGTTCAGTTTGAAAAATCATTGACCGCAACTACAATGATCCCATGTGATATTTACAAGTCGATGACCGACTTGAAATATCCCCAAAGTCAGGAATGGGCAAAAATCGAAATTGTTGGAAATGTCAAACTTATAGATAAAAACTCTGTTCTAAATCGTATTTTGGAAAAAAGTGTGAAACGACATGAAGAAAATGTTATTTTAGCCCCTGTAAGTCAAAAGCCAAAAGCTTTAATTTGTTCCAAAGCCTTGTCATAAAGATGTAAAAATGACTAACAACTTTATTTAAATATAATTAAACGTTTTAGGTAATAATAAATAGTCATGTGTCAGCAAATCGAATAAATTTATTTGGAAAATTAAATGATATTAACTTGACAGACCTGATTGAGGATGCAGTTTTAAATGACTCGGAAGAGGAACAGATTATTACTGGTCATAAAACATTCCCCAGCATTAATGCCAATACTGTCACCGTTTTCAAAAATACAGATATTCCTATAGTAAATAACATGTTTGTTTCAGAACTATACAAAAGAATTATTACAAAAGATGCCGTTAACAATATTACCATTTTAGGAAAAAAGACTTTCTTTGGTGGGCTTCAAACCGAAAGATTTCTTGTAAGTTTTCTTTAATTTATAAACCGTAATAAGTTCTTAATACATTTTTACAGAAATCTTAACTATTTTGTAGAGCGACAGAGTGTCAGGGTTAAAACCAGAAAGCATTGTCAGTTTGGCAAGCCCAAATCGCATTCCAAGTGCGTTATTTGACAGTCTTGGAATTAGAAATGACTTAAATGTTAAATTTATAAATAGTTATGATCTAAACTACGTTCTAAAGAACAGGCTGTTAACCAACACTACAGAAAAGCAAATTACAAATGCTATTTATTTTTTCAGCGATATAGAAGTTCAAGGTAAGTATAACTTAACTATTAGTACATAGTAGCTAGCGGCTGGTGAAATTGTAAAGTTATATATCTCTGTTGCTACTTACGGGACCCATGCTAATTCAGGGTATTTAATAGTGAGCCTACTAGGAATGTTTTGATAAAAAAATAATACGTTTCAATTTGCGAAAAAAAGTTGAATTTTTGCTTGGACCAACCCTGGGAAAAAAATAAACAGGCTTAGGTATTTTATTTATTATTTTTTCTAAAGAAATTTTACATCATTTTGTCGAAAATTTTAAATTTTAAGAGATAAAAACGTGTTAGAAGAAAGTTATAGTCATTTGAATTTTTTCATAAATTATATTTTAGGTTTAAAAAAATTCAAATGACTATAACTTTCTACTAACCCATTTTTTTCTCTCAAAATTTAAAAATTTATGACAAAATGATGTAAAATTTATTTAGAAAAAATAAAGTATCTTAGCGTGTTCATTTTTTCCCCAGGGGGTTCAAAGCAAAAATTCAACTTTTTTTCCCAAATTACAAAATATTTTTTTCTTTACCAAAACATTCTTAGTGGGCTCACTATCAAAAACCCTGGACTTAGCATGGGTCCTGTAAGTAGCAACAGAGATATACAACTTTAAAATTTCACCACTTTCAAGTACCTTTCTGTTATTTATACAGAATACTTAATCTCACTCCCAATATTCCAGATAACCTCAGAACTCGATCGATTAACAACATAGAACTCAAAAATGTTGTTTTTGACTTAGAGAAACAGAAAATTACGGGTCCAAAAAGATTTTTGCAAAACATTACAATATTTGGAAATGTCAGTATTGGTTACCTTAATAGTATAAATATTTCGGAGGCATATGAGAATGCTCTGCTTCGTGGAAGAAATGAGGTGATAAACGGATCACTGGTAAGTAGAACTTTCCCAAATATTGCATTTGAAATACCATCCAAATTTTTGTAGACGATTTTAAAACCAGTTAGATTGGAAGGCAATATAACTGCCAAAACAATTAATGGCTACCCAATAGACAAAATAAAAGAAATAATGGAATCTTTCTCAAATAAAGCGGAAGAAGGGGTTATTTTCAATACAACTGAAAAAATAAAAACCATTATATGGGAGACTCTACCAGCCGTTCAACGTAAGTTTTATTAGCGTTATAAAATGATTATTAGAAAAAAAAGAACTTTTTATGGCTTTTTATCATTATTGTTTTGCGTCGTAAAAAAGTTTAATGCCCTTTGGTCGTAATTGACACCGTAAACGGAGGATTATCAAAAACTAATAAATTATCGTTACATAAATCAGTTTATCGCATTATACATTTTAGGGTTTGAGATAAGATGCATCGAGATGGTAATTTTTTCCGTCCTAGTCATAATTTGAATCTACGTTTGACGACTTGAAGTTTATATTGGTTAGGGGCTAATGCCCTTTTAATTTTCTTGGGTACTTTGAAATATTTATACGTAAAGACGCTTGTTTTAATTTGGCCGATATAAATCTGATGAACAGATAAGAACACAATTACTTAATTGATTTCACTTTTGACGTGCCTAGTTGTCACACTTAGTTACAGTTTCATTTTACTGTTCGTTGTATTTTTATTGTTTTCAGACATGCCAAATGAATTTATGTACATCGAGAGATCGGAGGATCTGCAAATAAAAATTCGAAACGCCATAGACGCTCGAGTGACAGTAATAAAAGATTACGCTTTGATTCACGTATTGAGCGAAGAATCCCACACAACATGCAATTTGCCGGAGGGCTGTAAATGTCCGCTCCAGCATACTGTTGAAATAACTCCCCATCTTTCAGTTAATTATTTCTTAAACAAGGTACAACAGAGGATTTATAGCTATGACGATGATACCATGACGATCCATCTTATAACACAGAGCGTAAGCACTGGGACATATTGTCGGTAAGAAATAAATAGAAGAGGTGTTCAAAATAGGCTTATCCAGCAATTTTTTTATTTTAATTAGAATTTTTCACCCTCAAAATAGCGGTCAAATATCGCTCATTACTCATTAATCACTAGTCGACAAAAAAAATTAATTTTTGAAAAAGTATTTTCGAAAAATTCTTTAGATCCATTTCCAAAAAAGCATCTTTCGAAAAAGCTGTTTTTCGAAAAAATTTACTGAACTGAACATCAATCATTGAAAAAAAAAACAGAACAGTATCGTCGCTGATCTTACCAAGGGGCGAAAGCGACAATTTGCTAATTTTACAGCAGTTTAAAGAAAATAGGTCCTATTTGGAGCACGCTCTTTCTTTAAGTAGTTTATTATTATTTTACTCTATTATGGTATAAGGTAGGTCAAGATACATGCTTGCGAAAGACATGTATAGAATTTGAAAAGTCATGCCCTATCACCCCTAAATAGGTACTAAATGGAGGTTCGCCCATTCGTCAGATTCTTTTGAATAATATATGGGATATTCGCCAGCTTTTGTCTATTAACGTGTGAATTAAACAAAAAGCGTAAGTGGCCTTTTAGGCATTTTATTTGTAATAAACGGTCGAGAAACAAAAACTTATTGTCAAACACCATCAAAAGCATATTTTTAGTAATATTTATTTAAACATAAACAGAAAAAAGAAACTCGTTGTGCTCAAAAATCACAAATAGTTGTGTTATTAATGCTAAATTATAACACAAGTATTAATAGTAATAAGTATTAAATAAGTATAAACTAAGGAAGCTCTTATGTTTTTAATAGCGGAAACAACAACTAGTTTTAGTAATATAAAAAAAATACAAAAAAAAACTTCTATAAATTAAAGAAAAAACAAATTTTGTTAAACGTGTGCAAGCACACAAATTTTAATAGTAGGTACTTAGAGATGTGCCATGAGAATGTTCTCAGGGGAATATTTTCGGAGAACGGTAAATTACTGAGAAAAATAAATTCTCGAGAATGTTCCATCTCTATGGCTAATAAAAGTAAAAATTCATTTATTTTATTAGTTTTTCACTTAAATAGTAATTTTCGAATCTATATTAAAAGCCTTTAGCTGTTAGGCGTAACACCTAAAATTGCTATTGTGGGATCTAATAATTAGGCAAAGCTCCATTGTGTGGATGTTCGCCCCTTCGTCTGATCCTAATAATGTGTTTAGTGTCGCTTATGCCTATAGACGATTTGCTGTATACTGAAAACTACTCGAGCTGGAGGTTCGCCAGTTTGTCAGATCATAGATACCTTTAAATGTAATCACATCATGCACCTAACTCAAAATCGAAGAAAGTGTCGCTTTCGCCTCTTGGTAAGATCAGCGACGAGTTAGTTGGTCATCCTATTTATGCCTGCGCCCCCGCCCCCCTAAATCCTCGCCTGAGAAGACAACGATGCCAAATTTAATTTTTTTCTTTGGTAATTGTTTAGAAAACTTGTTAATTCGTTAAAAAAGCGTTTAGGGAAGGGTTTCGCTCCCAAACCCCCCCCCCCCGCTTCGTTGGGGTGCGTCTTTCGATAGATTGAATGTGCAATATTATTAAGATATTTCATGAAAACGCGAACTAACCCCAAGCAAGCCCATTAAGAATTACTTCACCAACAATTTCAAATACAAATATCTTTTTTTTTTTCAGAACCAGTCATTCGAAAGTTTTCAATGAAATGTCAATGATGTCATGGAGCACTACAACCACTGCAAACACTACAGGGTCCTTTAACGTGTACCCATCATATTTTTCAGGGTATATCAGTGGTGCTGAATTTTTCACCCTCAGTGACGTAACGTACGCGATTATAGCTAGGTACTATGACCCTGTAGCTGATACGCATAACCTGGATTGTACTGTTTTAAGATTCAGCGAAGATAAGGTAAGTTGTTTTCACTATTATTTGATGTAAAACAAGTTTTCAAAAAATCCCTATATTAAATCTATATTTTTCCTTAATTTAGACTACTGCAACGGAGATCCAAAAAATTCCTACTCAAGGAGCATGGACTTTATACCTGCTACATACTGCCCAGGGTGTTACCTTAGTTATAGGAAACCTTGCCAAACAGCCTTACACTGAAATATATCGGTTTGGTGAAGACTTACAAACGGTAATAATTGTAAAATTCCTTTATCAATTTCAAAACTTAAAATTTTCTTTTTAGTTCGAGCTTTTAAGAACTGTTGCTTACGGCTGTACCAAGGCGGTTGGAGTGGTACTAGGCACAGATAGCCTTATAATTTTGGCAAACGAAAACGCACCTCTTCAGGTTTTAAAATATAATCCGAATTTTAATAATTATTATTATTACCAAATGTTTGCGTTGGAAGAACCTGTCGTTGGAATATCTGTTTTCTACGTGGGAGGTAAGTCTAGAATGATACCATATAATTAATATTAATTCTTCTATTAAATATTTAAACAAGCCTGTCTAGTGTCTAGACACCAAAAAATATTAATACTGCAATATTTACTTTAAATATTTGACATACTACTACCTATATGGAAAAAATATGCTTTCACTCTTAATCAAATTCCATATACCTAACATTGACATAGAAATCTAAATAAAAACTGTAAAAGTAAAGACAAATTACTCTTGTGGTACTGCTTCGTATTTTTTAGTCTAATTTAAGATATTACTTAATATTAAAGATACCTACACTTATTTAAGGAGATGAGACAATCAATAGCGCCTTATTTACTTTTGCTCAGGTTTCTTTTCGGTCGAAATAACGACTTTTTCGCTAAAAAGGGAGTATCTTAACCAATAGAGATGAAAATAATGTCTATATCATTCTAGCGGATTCATATTGAAAAGATTTATTATTTGGGTGTTACGCCACTCTACTCTTAAGGAAAATTAATATTTTTTAAAAAATAATAATAAAAGTCACTGCGTTTTAAAATACAGACAGCTAATCCTGAAAAGAAATGCTCTGTATACTGTCAGTGACTTTTAATTATAGAAAGTATGCCTGACCCTAATCTATCTCTAGGGTAGTATATTCTTTCTAAAAGCTAATCCGATCTGAATAGTTTTTTTGACGTTTCTAGACCTAATCTCTAGTCTCGTTATCAAAGAATCTAATAAATTCGAACTAACTAAATTAAAAATGAACTAAGTAATTATAAAAAATAATTAAAAAATATATATGAATTTTCTGATTGAATTCTTCGGTATTTTTCGAAAATATTTCTCTGATAGTTTCTTACTTTTCTGTCAGCATGATGCTTGACATTAGTCAAAACGACAAGTCTTAAGGAAATGCAGGAAGGACTATATACCGTGGGATAAAAAAATATATAACTATTTATCCACTACTAAAATTATTTTTACTAACTTCCTGTCTAAGTATTAGTAGCCAAATTCAAAAGAAAAGCAAGAAACTATCATCCAGAGAAATATTTTCGAAAAATACCGAAGAATTCAATCAGAAAATTCATATAGGTATCCTTTTTTAATTATTTTTTATAATTACTTAGTTTATTTTTAATTTAGTTAGTTCGAATTTATAAGATTCTTTGATAACGAGCCTAGAGACTTGAAACGTCAAAAAACTATTCTGGTCAGATTAGTTTTTAGAAAGGATATACTACACTAAAGATAGATTAGGGTCAGGCATACTTTTTATAATTAAAAATCACGTCACTGACACTGTACAGAGCATTTCTTTTCTGGAGTTGTTTTTTGTATTTTAAAACGCAGTGACTTTTATTGTTTTTTAAAAAATATTAATTTTCCTTAACAGTAGAGTGACGTAACATCCAAATAATTTTTTTTAATAGAGATGAACCATAAACTAAATGCACAACGTAATATCTAATATTTGTTTAGGTTTTGGAATAAGTGACGCGTATCTGTGCATATTAACCGAAGAAAACTATAGCATCTACTCTTTCCAATATATAGACGGATGGAAGCTCGAATCAACAGGGACAATAAGAGGCCTAAGAAATTTGATACCAATTGAGCTCAATAATCAATTGTATCTTTTTGCACCCTCAAGTGATGAAAGCGCCTTGCTAACCATTGTAAAACATGGCGCGGGAGAAACGTAATAATCTTAGGACAGTGTCGGGACTGAACGCTATTATTTGTGTTAAGTGTTTGTTTTAATTTACATATTTATATATATTGTTTAATAAACTATCTATTTATCATTTTATTTATGTATTTTTCTTAATAAGCACAAAAATGTACCTCATCTTGAAGCTGAAACGTGTTATATTTAAGACTATTCGCAATTTATAAAACTTACCTTGACTTGACAAAAATTGGTATATACGGTGTCCGAGATAAGGAGGGTTATTATGGGGATCTCGTTAATAGTTAGAAATACAAAATTAGTTAAATGGGAAAAAAGTTGCGTAATTAAAGAACTAATAAAATGATGTTCCGAAATTTTTCAGATGATTTTTCATTTTCGAGTTATTTTGAAAAAACAAAATTTACGAATTTTTAATTTTTTTTTGGCGTTAATTTAAGTGCAGGGCAAAACTAATAAAACTTTTTATAGCAACTTTTAATGAACTTAAAGATTACATTATCAATTCATCATCAATTTTTTTATTTAGTGTATTCAATCGAATACACTAGAATTCTTCGTTACTACTTTCTTACACGACCGTGTCTTCCTGTGCTTCAATTACATTAACGACGAACACTGCTGACTAACACTTCACTTCAACACCAAAATCATGCATGGAATAAATATCACTTACCCAGTGAAACTGCAACTGATGATTGTCCTAGCTGTGGTACCCCATCTTCGTTGTTGGGAAAGCTTAATTGAAACTCCATGTGTCTATAAGTCTTAAAAGACAAATTAATGTCTTTTAAGAAAATGGAGGCAGTAGAATAACAATTAAGGCCTGGCAAATCAGTTTTGATGTCTGATAATAATTTTGCCAATCTCAGCGCCAATACACAAAAAAATCTATAATAATTAGCATAACTGTCAATACAAAAGACGGTCGTTCGGGCTTTAAACTGGAAAATTTGAAATAACCTAACATCAAATAATATATGAAAGAAGCTAAAAATCACTAAAACTAGTGATAAGAATATTTTATGAAGCTAATGTTAAAAGAATAATAAAGGTGTGTGTGTGTGTGTGTGTGTGTGTATGTAGGTTAATGGCACTGGTTAAGACCAAATGGCCAGCATCTCTATATATAGAGTAATAAAGGATAATATAAAATAACTTAAGAAAGCTTTCACGAGTTGGTTCCTTTATCTTTAGAGCATAGTGCTTGGGGTTAGACCGTATCAAAGTGGAATAACCTTCCGGCGTTTCGTCTTCGATTGCACGAGCCATCTTCAGGTATCTTTACTCTGCAAAATTGTTTTGATCTCGCAGAATGAAGATCCCTGAAGATGCTTCGTACAATCGAAGACGAAACGTCGGAAAATTACTACACTTTGACAAGGTCTAATCCCAAGAACTATGATTTGCAATACTGCTATGAAATAATAAAAATTAATAATTGCTTATCTGTATTCAGTTTGAAATTGAAATTAGGGAATGTCTATTTTCTTGAAGCATTAATAATTTCACAAAGCTATTCTGAATCAGCCCTGCACTATTTTTATGGTGAAATAAGTGTCAGTGTAATATTATTAGCGGTAATTTGATAACAGATTGTTTTGTGTAAACCCATAAAAAATTCCGTCGGAATCCTACATTCCACAGTCAACACTTCTCTTACAAGTCTTAATGCCACCTTTTGACCTACAAACCGATATGTTACTTCTACTTCTATTATCCCCTATTGTAGTTAAAATGACCCAACAAATTCTGGTTGGGTCAGATTAAGTAACTACCGCATATAAGATACAAGAAATCACCATGGGCACCCGCAGGGGAGGGCCAGGGGGGTTTGCTATTTGTATTGTTTGTGTTTATACGCCTAGCTTATAAGGTAAAATCTCTTATGTAAATTATTATTTTTATTATCTTTAAGCTACACTTTGTTGACGAGAATAATGTATTCTTTTAACAATAAAGTATATTTAGCACTTTAACTACCGCAAATTCGATACAATTAATCAGCCTGCATCAGGACTTGTAGATTATTGTAGAGCTACAAAAGACCACAGTGCCTGCGGCAGCGTGGGCCATCTGGCGCCTATAATTTGCTCTAACACTTTAACTACCGCAAATACAATACAAAAATCAGCTTACATCAGAGCTTGTAGGTTATTGTAGAGCTACAAAAGACTAGTGCCTGGGGCATTTCGCTTTACCATTATACGTTACTTATATTCTGCTCTGTTACGTTTATTTTCTAACTGTAAAGGTTCAAAAGAAACTGATATTTTTGTTTTAACCCGCTACCTAAAGGGGATGCGCTTTTTGATTAGTTTTTCTTTTGAGTCATAGGGCAACGTGAACAAAATGACTTGAAACAGGAGTAATTGAAAACAGAATGTAAGATTCCAATAATAAAATCCGTATGCCAAATAGACACTAACAACCCTAAAATATAGGCTTGTCAAATAACAGATTTTAAGAATTTTTCTGGGGGGCTTGATAGACAGAAAAATTGTCAGAGGCTAAGCCTGTACAGTCCCAAAAACCGCGGCTCGGGTGACTCATTTTATGAAGCGGCGGAGCCCTGTTTTCCAATACAATCCTGTTTAATGTAGAACGATAAAAATCGACGTTTAACCCGCACTGCGAGTCCCTTTGGAGCTGATCGAATAAAACATCGGCAAATAATGCATAATTTGACTGCATAATGCCTGGATGCTTCATCTCAGGTTTTACCTTCGTGGCACTAGCGCAAATGTAGACTACGTGTAGCCCCACAAAGCCCTTGACCTATCTCAGCCCCTCCAGGTCCGCGACCGATTTAAATTTGACGCAAAGACACCGACAAGAACAGAAAATAACCGACCAAAACAACAGAGGGCTCTGTTAGGATGAAGCGAAATGAATTTGATAAAAAATTATAGTTCTTGGAATGAGACAGGATCAAAGCGGAATAATTTTCCGACGTTTCGCTTTCGATTGCACGACACATCTTCAGGGATCTTTACTCTGCGAAATCAAATCACTGACTAGTAATTGTCTCGCAGAGGGAAGATCATTAAAAATGACCCGTGCAATCAAAGGCGCAATGTCGGAAAATCATTCCACTTTGACACGATTTAATCCCAAGAACAATTCCCAGTTTAAGTTTTTAAAAAGTCACTTTCAGAAGCGACGTGTTGCACCGACCGACATAACCATCTTCAAGTGGCAAAAACAAAAAAACGCAGCACAACCTGAAACAAGAACAAAAACAGTATAAAGGCCAAGAAGTGTTTCCGTAAAATAATCGAACAGAAAAAAACTTTTTGCATATTTGTGTACAACAAAACACTTACAGAAAACAGAATTTCTTGTAATTGGTACAAAATGCGGATTATACTTCATTGGTGGATAATGGCTTTGACTGGAACCAACTTGGAGTCTACCAGCTTGTAGGGTTTCCTATTTCTTCACCCTGAAACAAAAAAAAAGACTTAATAATTTTAAAATGTATCACCAATTTGGACTGCATAATATGTATCAAAGAAAGTCCGAAAAAGTCGGTTCTTTAAAAATTGTTGATTGTTTGTCCTCTATATTTGTAAACAACAAGAAGTGCAAACATTTTTAGTAACTTGATACGCCACTGCGAATAGAAATCTGCTTAAATTCAAACAATGGTACTTAAATAGAACCAGTATAAACAACCACATGCAAGTTAAAGCTTGTAATTTAAATCGTCTTTAAGACTAGTCAAAACAAGTCAAGAAAAAGTCCATTATACAAGATTACCAAAGCTATAAAGTACCGTACGCAAACTTATAAACAAAAGCAGTTAGAGGGGGGGGGGGGGCTGGCTCAGTTAGTCATCCATCCGAGACATCGGGCTTGTGAATTGGCCAATGAAAAACGGACTGCTAAGAAGTTAGGGTTTTTACTTCATTAATACTGTACTTACTGTGGTACTGTTCCAGCACCGTATGGTACTTTGGTACTACTTAGAAAATTTGAAATACCCACAGATAAATGTAAATGAAAATATTTTTGTGTTAAAGTAGAGACCGATCTGTGAGCTTTAGCCTACATTGTCGACATTTTCCTTAATGCTAATGATGGTACCACAAATTGATTCCATAATGCTTACAAAATGGTAGAATAAATAAATAATTATGGCATATTTTCCCATTTATGCACATACAACAACAATTATATTTTTTGCATTTCATTTGGGTACTTATATTGTCTTTCATAAACTTTACTATTTAGATCCATAGACGGATAGATGAATACCTGAATGGGTGGACGGAAGGGTGAATGGATGGATGGGTGGATAGATGAATAGATGAACAGATGAATGGATAACTAGTTAAATGAAGAGATCAATAGATGGACAGACTAATAGATGAATAGATGGATAAATGGAAAGATGGATAGCAGAATAGATGAATAGATTGATAGATGAATAGATAAACATATGTATAGATGAATAAAGAAATACATGGGGAGATCGATAGATGGGTAAATGATTAGATGGACAAATAATAGATAAACAGATGGATAAATAGAAAGACGTATAGCAGAATAGATGAACAGATTGATAGATGAATAGATAAACGTACGTATAGATAGATGAATAGAGGAATACATGAAAAGATGGCGAAATCGATAGATGGATAAATGATTAGATGGACAATATAATAGATAAATAAACTGATAGATGAATAGATGAATAAATGGAAAGATAGATAGCTGAATAGATGAACATATTGATAGATGAATAGATAAACATATGTATAGATGAATAAAGGAATACATGGAGAGACCGATAGATGGAAGAATAGATGGATACATGATTAGATGGACAAATGATAGATGGATAAACTGATAGATGAATAGATGGATAGCTGAATAGATAATGTATAACCTACATGAAAATGAAAAGATGGATGGAGAGATCGATGGATGGAATGATAGATGGATAAACAAATAGATGCACAGATAATAAATAGATAGTGATAGATGGATAAACAGATAGATAGGTACATAGGTGAAGAGATGGATGGATGAAGAATTAAATAAAGGGATAGATAGATGGATAGATAGAAATGGATAGGTCAATATAGGTAAACAGATGAGCAGGTGGATAGATGAACAGGCGAATAAATGAATAGGTATATAGATGAATAAATGAATAGATCGAGGAATAGACGAACAGAGGGCTAGATGAATAAATGGATACTGAAATAAATAGATGGATAAACGAACACATGGGTAGATAAATAGATGGACAGATCATTAGATGGATAGATAAATACGTGGATAGATGACTAGATAACTACGTATATAAATAAATGAACAAACACTGCACGATTTAGTACAACTTGCAAAGAGATCTAGTACAGTTAATGACTTCTATGGCGACCCCGGAGAAAAAGCAAGAAATCTGGAAGGACGACTCTGTGCTTGATTGTCGCGACCCGAGCGACCCCTTTAAATCTGTGACGAAAACCCAAAACAAAACTTATTTCGCGTCGAGTCGCCTTGGTAGCAAGTCACATGGCCATGTAACATACCGATTTTAGTGTTTTTTATTGTTTTTTTTCGTTTTAACAAGTTTTTCAAAGTTTTTAACTATGAATCGAAAACGTGGTACATTCTCCTTACCTGAGGAAATGCAAACAACCGAGAGGCTCTCTACGAAGAAGGTACAATAACCTAAAGATTTGTGTTTGTGACTGCCCAATATCTTGTGTTTTTTGTTCATTACTGTCACTAATGATAAAAAAAATTGTTATTCTGTTATATCATTTAAAAATTGTGTTATTTGTTGTGTTATTTTTTTTAGGAACTAGCCCAAAGGGGAAAGCATCCCAGTTGCCCTTTTGTCCCGATTAAGGTCAAAAGGAATATTTCCAATAGGCACAGCAACAAAAAACCCACACCGTTGTGCTTTAATAATAATGGTAATAAAACATTTTGTAAATTTGTTAGAAACAATATTTTTTCCTCTGTAGTTACTATAACCTCAAACAACTTACAGTCAGTTGATGTCTACTTATCGTAAAGCTTCCAGAAATAAGTTGATTTTTTACATTTAATATAGTAAACAAATAAAGTACTTTAAATTTTAGTGACCCTAAGTCCAATGTATGATCCTCAACAACGAATGCCTTACCTGGACCAAGTTTTTGCAAAATTTGGTTGCATGGGTGAAGGAAGCTTTGGCAAAGTCTATAGAGTGAAAAGTAAGGAAGACAAGAAGCTATATGCTGTAAAGAGACTTAAAACCAACATAAGTTTTAAAGATCGCTATGCTGAAGTCAAGAACAATGAGATAATTGGTTACTATCCAAACTGTGTGCAATTCTTCATGGCTTGGGAGGAGAATAATGAGACATTTATGCTTCTGGAGTATTGCGATATGTCACTGGCAGACTATTCAAAACTTAATAATGATATTCCTGAAGACCTTTTATGGAATGTTCTGCATGACATGTGTAAAGCACTGGATTTTTTACATAAGAGAAACTTGCTTCACCTAGATGTCAAACCTGGGAATATTATGATGAAGAAAGGATACTATAAATTGGGGGATTTTGGTCTACTAGTAGATTTGCAAATGGTATTTGAAGCATCATGATTTCCTTTGTAAAACAATGTAGTTACCAAACCCACTTTACTTATACTAATATGGTTTTCTTTCTGAATTGATCTTTCTTTTTAGGACAATAATGTTCACAAATCTACCTTATCTGATGGTGATTCCAAATATTTGGCACTGGAGGTACTCGACGGCACTTACACTACAGCATGTGATATTTTTGGCCTAGGTCTTTCAGTTTTGGAATTGGCTACTGACATAGAACTACCTGACCATGGCCCATTATGGCATCAATTAAGACACAACATTTTGCCTCCAGAATTTTATCACGGTAAATTGAACTTTAAACCATATATTTGAATTTTCAAGTGCTTTTTGCTACTTTTGTAATACCACAACACAAAACTGACTTAAGTAAATTTCAGGAGTTTCTCTAGGCCTAAAAGTGATAGTAGAAAGAATGATCACAAGTGAATACAATAGAAGACCATTGGCAGAAAAGATTCTTTCCTATCCTAGCATGAAAAACATTGCTAAGCGCGACAACAAATTGCCAAGAATAGACTTTGCTGTAAGTTATTTTTAAAATTCCCAGTGTTTTATGTTATGTTATATCTGTAACTTAGCCTTAAACAAATCATGACTAATGAGAACTTTTACTTCAGGCTCCATATGTTAAAGAAGATGACTCATATGACACCCTCCCACTGTCTCCAATCCACTTTAATAACAATGATAACACCACTACCCCTCCATGTGGTTTTCGACCTCCATATGATGATGATGACTGTGGAAACATCATTACCAGGTATTTTATATATCTTATGATTTGACAAACATTTTACAAGCACGAAGATTAGATACTTTAACTTATAACTTGAATTTTTTAGGGAGAATGATGAAGAAAACACTATTAAATTCTCAGGGAGAAAATCCCTATTCAGCAGATTTAATGACAATAGCTCCATTTCACCACATTCACCATTCAATACTAGTGGATATTCCTCATTTAATGACAGTTCAATTGAAAAAATAGAGATGGAAAGCAGCTTATTAGCCAAATCACTCCATGAAACAAGTATGGATTTTGACATTGAAGCAGGTAGGCTGAATAATGCAAACACTGAAAATCCTTTTCTGGCTGATTCTCTAATTACTTCAACTCCTGTTTTAAAAATGAAACAGTCCAGGAGAATTCCAAAAACCAAGTTAACATTTGATTAATTTAAAAATACTATATTATGTCCTTTTCAGTACTTATTTTCTTATTAAATTTAGGTGTAGGGTTTGATAAAGCACTGGCAATCTTGTTACAAACATTGATATGAAAACTAATATTTTTTTTTCCAAAATATAACACCTGACATTATATTTCCTCACTAAAAAATCATCAAGCAATATTAAATTGTTTTCCTATTCTTCGGAGACTGCACATTTTTGAGAAACTTACAAATTTATGTTTTAGAAAAAAAAAACTTAGAAATAAATGAGTTTGTAACACATTTTGCAAATGCTTTAGGATTTGCAATAGGCCACTAATTTTCACTGAGTATTATCAAAGGGGGTGATCAAGAAGTACCATCATGTCATTGATTTATTTTGTTTTATTATTAAAGGTGGGACAAATTAGTAGTAGGGGTGGGCAAAATAATCGATTATTAATCGATTGAACGATTACAAAAAAAATTTTAATCGATTTTTCGATTAATCGATTTTTCGATTAATATGAATTTAATCGATTTTGTCGATTAATCGATTTTTCGATTAATCGTAAATAATCGATTATTTCAAATAATCAAAAATCGATTATCTTGTTCGATAATCGCCCAGTCCTAGTTAGTAGACTTTTGTTCCTTAGCAATTTAAATAATTACTATTTAATAATGGTTCACTTATTTGATCACCCTGATTGTAGTACAGTATTAAGTTAAAACCTTGTATGGGTACCTTGGATATGCAGCCGCAGTGCTTACAAGCAACTTTTAACAAATACGGCCGTATTTTCTCCTTTTTCTAAAAGGGGCTTAGCTATTTTTGGATATGTGCTTATTATCTTAAGTGAAATATTAAGTATTTGGGTGGCTCGTAACATCTTATCTCAGTTTGTTTTATAGTAGTGTAAAGAATGACCTTATTTTAATCTGAATAAGTTCAAAAGCTAAGAATGTACTAAAAAGACTGATTTTATAAACCAAAATTAACTTATACTCATTGTCATTTAAAGTTTAGTAAAATTAACTGCCTTAGAATGTTCACCTTTATGATTAATTGTAAAAATATCGTTTTTTTTTTAAGTATTTTTGATTATAGAGTTAAAAAAATAATTGCAATTCTCTACTTACTGGTATAAAACAAAATGAGATAAATCTGAATGGATATGGTCAAAAAAGACTGTTTTCTATAAATGTTTTTGTTATAGATTATATTTATTTTCATGTGTTCTCATTTAAGAACCAAACTGGTATTAGTTTTGTACCAAAAACAAAGTTTATCAAAAAAATAAATTTTATATTTGTTGGTTGTTTTGTAAAAGCAAATGTGATTTTACTAGTTGAATAGAGCTTTTAATTTTCGAATATATTAAGTTTATTATTGAATATAGGTAGAAATCTAGACTTTTATATTTGGAAATATTTATTAAATGTTTTATATTCCCCGATACTCATAGAATAGATTTTTTATTAAAAGCTCTATAGGGTATAAGAACCATGGAAACTGGCAAAAGGAAAAGTTGATTCTTGGCATAAAAATAAATTGCGCTACTTGGAAAAGTATCCGGTCACATGACTCGTCATGAAGCTGTGTATTTTTCAAAATAAAGTAATTTTAAAAAGCGCTCTAATTTTCTGTTATAGATACAATGAGCCCAAAAATAACCAGCTGAAAATAGTTTTTTGGGGGGGATTTTTTGCCAAAGCTTTTCAGATTTATATCTGAAAACTTATAACAGAAAATTATTTTTCTTCCATTTGTCAGTTTCATAATTTCAATCAGATTTAACCTGATTCTAAATTTATTTTTCTCTATATATTATTAAGTATGTTGTATGTTAAAAATGAAAAATCTAATGTTGGATCAAAGCAATATGAGGTGCATTTCGGTTCCTAATAACCACTTTTGTGATGCAATGAAGTGAGTTTTGTATTTTTGCAATATTAAATGTGTTAGCTCAATATTAACCACCACCAAAGCACCGTTAGCTCTTAGCAATGATACAGTATATCAGTTTATTTAATAATTTTGCACTCTAATTTATTAATTTTTTTCTCATTAACATTATTCTCATGTTGGCTTGTTTTTCATGTTATTTGTGGTGGTTTTGTGATTTAGTTTTAGTAATTTGTTCATGAGAGTTTATTTGTGTTAACCATACCAGTGTTTAGTGGATTAAGTAAATTAATAAACTTGTTCTTGAATATTTTCTGTTTTATTTTAACTTTCCATTGGATTCGAAACTACTACCATTAATGGTCTATTGTATGATTAAAATTTACTACAAAGACCAATACTTTGCAAGTCTTGACTGGTTTGTAAGTTAAAAATATTACAATTAAATATTTAAAAAAATTATTTTCAAAACGTCTGTTACCTGATTTACAAATTAACGGTATTCTATGCCCAGTTGATCAATTTTTTCCATTTGCTGAAAGGGTTTAACATATCCTATTTCATAATTTCTTGGTAAAACTGTTTTTGTGTTACGTTATGGACTATAAATTCATTGTAAAAAAATTTCTGTGCCGCTTACAGAATAAAGTGAGGTTGGATCACAATTTTTGGAATTTTCCGGTAAGTGGGCCTTTAATCTAACGCTTAATTATCCGTCCGAAAGTATGCAACCAGCTATGCCATTGCCTCTATGTGTCGGACATTTAGTAATAAATTACAAGTTCACTTACCGGATCCGAAGCCATTAATGTCAAAGTGAATCTAACCTGAAAATTTGTGATTCCAACCTCACTTTATTTTGAAAATAATTATACTGAAATAAATTTGTATTTCATGCTAAAGCACAGAAAAACGCTAGAAAACCAGCTTCCGGAAGAGAGAATAAAATATTATATATTTTAAACCTATTCAATAATATAGAAAATCCATTAACTGGACCGAGAAATTATTTTTAAACATTCGTGTAAATCAGGTAGGTACCTAATTGTCTTTAACGATGTGTTTTTAAGGGTAATTCAGTGTGGAACACGTTAACATCAAAATATTTTTTAAAACGTCTTAGTAAGATTAGAATGTTTTAAGTAACAAACAACAAAATAACTTGTTAACAGAAATTTTTCAGCTAAACAAACTTTGCGTTGTGTTATAAATTAACAGGCTGACCGTTCACCACGCAGTCAGGAATAGAGCAATTTTTTACCCATTAAGCAATGCGTTAGGAAAATCTTTACAGGACACCGCTAGTTTTTTATTTTAGTCATTCATCAATAATTATAACTTGCATCAAAGCTTTAAGGACAGCTAAAGTAGTATTAATTTAAAGATACGAATATCCTATAAAATATAAAATCAAAAAATATATAAAACACGAATCAGTTCTTTTCCTAGTTTGTGGCGCCCTCCAATAGCCAATTGGTTAAATATATTATCCACATTTAAGTATTACTATGCAGTTTGTAATTATAATTATAATCAAACCGGGTAAATTTATTTCTTTTTTACTTTTAAAATAAACAAATCTTCATATTCCTTTGATACAAAAATAGTTGAGATCTTTAAGAGAATACGTAAATTTTTATAACAAATCCTTGAAACCCAGAATACGTTTTAAATTTCCCGCGGCTTAATAGGTCAAATGTAAAGCTTTTGCATCAGTTTTTCTACCTAGGCGAGTGGCAGGTGTAAGGTCATGAACCTTGTTCAATGCAACAAATTTCCTTGTTTAACATTCAATGAAAGGTCGTGATATTTTAGCTATTCTTCAGAAATATGTCCGGAACCTACGGTAAAAACATTGCTCCAATAAAAGTTTAGGTATCTAATTTATCCCCAAATTTGTGATGAAGATGGAACAAAATATAAAAACAGAAATGCAAAGTGTAAAGTCGGAAATGTTAGGTGACAAAAATAGATCCAGTGGGAACAACATGTGTCTTACAATAGAACTGTGTGTCGTTTGTGGAGACAGGGCTTCAGGAAGACACTATGGGGCCATATCCTGTGAAGGATGTAAAGGTTTTTTTAAAAGGTCAATTCGTAAACAACTGGGATACCAATGCAGGGGAAGCAAGAACTGTGAAGTTACTAAACATCATCGAAACCGATGCCAATATTGTAGGCTTCAGAAATGCCTAGCATGTGGAATGCGAAGTGACTGTAAGTATTTTTTTCTACAGTGCTGTAACACATTGCTATACACCGTCAGAATTTGTGACCCCCTTATCCTTTATAAGCACATTATAGTATAGGAACGAACACCTGGAAATAAAAATATATATTGCGAATTTATTTAAGGGTTCACATGGAATCCTTTTAATAAACTTGGCATGCTGTTGCTATAATACATGATCTGTTTATATCAAAACATAAATATTTCTATTTATAGGGACCTTTTTTTAACAAAATTTTTAAAATATATTTATTTAAATCATCCACTTTCAATTCCCCTTATTTCCAACCTTGCATTAATATAAGTGGACTGTCCAAGCCCTAGACTTGCATTAGGGTTGTAAGAGATAATATTTTACCAGTTTAAAAATAACAGTAATAAAAATACACTTTACATTTTATGAGATTTCCATTTTTATATCTTGCACCTTGGCAAATAAAGCTAATTCAGTGCTAACTACTTT
The DNA here is from genome assembly GCA_963971165.1 of Philopedon plagiatum. Lineage (NCBI taxonomy): Eukaryota > Metazoa > Arthropoda > Insecta > Coleoptera > Curculionidae > Philopedon > Philopedon plagiatum. Next base: position 4,631,692 of record OZ020198.1, read on the forward strand.
TTCAACTTAAAATAATTTTTTACTTTCTACATCAGTGTCCAAATAATACATGTATTTTCATTGATTATCATGTTTGCAACCGAGGAACTGAGCAAACCCAAGCTATTTATGATGTCCCTTATTGCATTGCATCCTATCCCTGTACTGAGTCCATTAAACCCAGGAATAAGGATGTTCCTAGGCCCTAAAGTTCATTGACTTCATAAAAACATAAATAATCCAGTGGCAAAGACCCAGGTCAGTGTCCTGGTATGTTTATATATTTTATTTTATAATATGCCTACAATAGCTAAATAAATCAAAATAAAAAACAAATTTATTTATAAACAAACAAAAAACTTGTACTTTAATCTAATTTGTTAAATCAAAGTTTTTCTGAAGAGCACAGCTCTATGAGAATTGACAAGAAATAGAGTAGACTTATTCTTTATAAAAGGCACATGCAGATAGCACACTTACATAGGCACAAGAAGTAGGTTTAGGAAATTTAGTTGCAGATGCTGGCACTATTGGCAGCCTTGTTATTGAAATGCTTCAACGAATTTACACACTATTTATTTCCTAATGTTATTACTGGAGGAATATCCTTTTGCAATAGTTAAACATCCTGTAAAAAAGTTTACGTAGGCCCGGCCGCGTCATAAAAGTTCTAAGCGTTTCAGAATTCTGCTGATACATATGTAGGTAATGTAGGTATTGTATTTGTATTTTTAAAATAATTGGTAATGAGCTGAGTAGAGTTAAAAATAGGCATAATAATGGTAATAGTTCTAACTTCTTTGTCTTAACATAAAGAAAACGTCTACAATTTTGAACCCCACCTCTGTACAATTCATTCATTAGGAATTAAGAGTGGTAATACCGAAAGATTGTTACAGCACTCTAAAATTACCAATTTAATCTATCTAACCATTTATCACCCCAAGGTAAGATTTTTCTACATATCAAATTGATCCTCAAAAACCTATAATAAAAAAAATAGTATACTTCGTACTTTCCTCATTTTGTCTGTAAAATACAGTAAATTGACATCAGTAATTTATTACTGTTAAAACTGTTTAAATTGTAGTAGGCTGGTCCTAAATTTTAACGGTGCATAAGAACATAAAAATGCTCTCAATAAGTTTCTTTCATTTCAGCTGTGCAACACGAGCGCAAACCGATAATTGACAAAAAAGAATACTCAAGTAATTCTGCAAATAACTTCAGTACTAGTACTGTAAATGCAGGCAAAGGAATTTTCATCCGAAAGGATCTCAACACTGACACTGGACTGATTAGCAACCCTTTCAGTCAGTGTGATTTAGGCCTACAGTTTCTTAGCAAAAGGATAAGTAAGTCTAATATTTATAAGGGCTTCTGTGGTTATTACAGTTACAACAAAATTTTTAGGTAATAGCACCACAACAGAACCTTTTCATTTGTCACCATCTCAAACAAGTGTAGATGATGAAGCTTCAATGGACAGTACAAATACAGGAAATGAACTTTCAGATGCTTTGAATGTAGCAAGAGACAAGCAACTTATTTCTAAAGCTTTAGACACTATGGCTAGAATACAGTGTTTAAACGGAACTGACCTGTCAAGTCTCACTAGTGAAGAAAAATGTTACGATTATGATGGACCCATTTTGCAGGAGCAACATATACCTTTTAATTTACAGATACCTGGACCAGTACCCCCATACCTTCATATACATTACATTTGTGAAAGCGGATCTAGACTCTTAGTATTATCAATTCATTGGGCCAAAAATATACCTGCATTTCAATATTTAAGGTAAGATTATCATCTGCAAATCGATAAACAAAATGATTTTCAAGTGTTTTTTTTTTATTGCAGTTCTGATACTCAAATAAATCTGCTTAAAGGCTGTTGGGCTGAACTTTTCACACTTGGTTTAGCACAATGTTCTCAGTCTCTCTCATTGTCAACCATTCTGTCCGCTTTGATAAGTCATCTGCACGCATCAATTGCACAAGATAAAATGACAGCAGCCAAGGTCACCCAAGTGACAGATCATATTGTAAAGCTTCAAGATTTTGTCAATTCCATGAATAGATTACACTTAGATGAAGAGGAGTATGCTTATCTGAAAGCCATCACCCTGTTTAGTGCTGATCAAATTGATGTTTTACTAAGAAAACCAGTTGAGAAACTTCAAGAGAAAAGTTTTCAAGCATTAAAGAACTACTGTAGTTCCAGTTCACCTGGAGATAATGACAGATTTGCTCGGTGAGTGAATGTTTTGTATTTTTTTCTATTAATTTAAAAAAAAAGTATTTTTAAAAATATTATTTATTTAGATGCTAGTTTTATTGTTTAGTACAGGATGGGTACAATTTTTTTAGCTTACTACTGAGACTGCCGCCCTTAAGAGCTCTAGAACCTAGCATTTTAGAAGAGCTGTTTTTCGCAGGCCTTATAGGTCAAATCCAGGTAGACAGTATTATTCCCTACATTTTAAGAATGGGGACGAACACTGGAAATGCTGGGAATAATAGGACTGTTAAATCAGAGCTAGAGGAATTCTGTAAATGACACGTTTTTAATATAATGTGTTATTCGTAACGAAAAAAATTATGGGTAATAATAAATGTGAGCAATTTGGGCCTTTTGAAAAGTATTTTTTGAGATTGCATAAAAATGTATTTTTGAAGAAAATAGAGATAAGAGAAAATATTTTATTAGAGTGTCTAATTTATAAAGTCGCTTATATATATTTTTGTGTGTTTTATGGTGTTTTATAGTGAAGTTTTCTTATAACACAGAAATTACAAACGATGAAATCTCCATTTCATACCTAATATTTGTTGGAGTGTATCTTTGTGTGACATTTTCTGCCATGTTGCAATCTGTTTTCTTTTTCTAACCTTATTTGTATTTATACAGGGTGTTTTCTAATTGAATGTCAATATTTAAGGGGGCGATTTTTGGGTCCATTTTAAAAAGAAAACTTCATATGAATGTATGTCCTAAACGTCTTAACTTTTGAGATACAGGGTGGTAGTTTTCAAAAATAAATAGTTTTTTATTAATATCTGTAATACCACTTTAGATAGTTTAATTCAATTTGACATACATGTACTATGTATCAAGAGGCATTATTTAGTGTACCACAATTTTTTTTATATCCACCAGTGGCGTTCGTACGGAATTTCACCTGCATATTTTGGCAGACATTGATGGTACGCCACTGATTTCTCGTAAAATTAAAATTATTCCTGAAATCCTCACTCATTTCTTAGCAAACTTGATCTCTTGAATTTTTTCAATCCGATGCACGGTTTTCGCTTAAAAAAATAAAAACTTTTTCTCTGCATGATCATAACAATATCGTTAATATGACAATATCACCATGCAGAGAAATAGATTTTATTTTTTAGATCAAATTTGCTTAGAAATGAATAAGGAAATTAATTTTTGAGATCCATATTCATTTCTAAGCAAATTTGATCTAAAAAATAAAATATATTTCTCTGCATGGTGATATTGTCATATTAACGATATTGTTATGATCATGCAGAGAAAAGGTTTTTATTTTTTTAAGCGAAGACCGTGCATCGGATTGAAAAAATTCAAGAGATCAAATTTGCTGAGAAATGATTGGGGATTTCAGGAATAATTTTAATTTTACGAGAAATCAGTGGCGTACCATCAATGTCTGCCAAAATAGGCAGGTGAAATTCCGTACGAACGCCACTGGTGGAAATAAAAAAAATTGTGGTACACTAAATAATGCCTCTTGATACATAGTACATGTATGCCAAATTGAATTAAAATATCTAAAGTGGTATTACAGATATTAATAAAAAAAAACTATTTATTTTTGAAAATAATACATTCATATGAAGATTTCTTTTTAAAATGGACCCAAAAATCGCCCCCTTAAATATTGACATTCAATTAGAAAACACCCTGTATATCCTAAATTTTTAACAGTATGCTTTAAATGGACAGGACAGGAGTTTGATTGGGTTTGATTGGGTATGTGGTTAATATGTTAGGTGACAATATTCTTTATTGGTGTACTTTATACACAAACTTAAAATTTTTCATCTTGGGGTGCAATTTTTGGAAATGGCGTGCAATGTGCTTGATATTAATTAAAATTCATAAAAGTGACTTAGTAATCATAAGGCCAATGTATTTTAATGAGTGTAGCCTTATGATTACTGACTGTAATCTATATGAGAACTTTAAATATCTCTAACTAGCCGGTCCTAGAAAGTAAGAGATAATATTCATTTATTTTTACCAAAGAATTAAGTTACGCACATATTTTTATATTTATTGATATGCTATATACACGGTGTCCAAGATAAGGGCCAGTATGGGCATCTGGTTTATAGTTAGAAATACAGGATTGGTTAAATGGGAAAAAAGGTGCATAATTAAAGAACTAATAAAATAAACTTTTTCCTCTAATCAGTTTTGTATTTCTAACTATAAACGAGATCTCCATACTGGCCCTTCTTATCTTGGACACCGTATATATACAGGGTGTTTCAATGTTGTACCGACAAATTTAAACAGGTGATTCCTTGACCAAAAATAATAATAAAATATCCTTATAATATAGGTCCGGAAACGTTTCATTTCCAAGATACAGGGTGTTAAACTTATTTTTTTGCAGTTTTTCTTATTTATTTTGTGCGCACTTAAGGATTGTTTATTCAAAATTTGTACATGTGTTACATAATAAAGTACCTACAGAATTAACTATTGCCATTTAGAACTATCTACGAGGTGATATTTTTTTTGGGTCACACCCACTTTGACCCCTCGAATTTTTTTGATACTGCACTGACTGCTGTTTTGTATAAAAACAACTTTTTTGGTTTATCTTTTAACTTTTTCATCTATTGCACTTTTTTCATATCTTATCAGGTTCGGCTGATATTTGGCAAAATATGATTTAAAGTAGGGCCAAATTTTAAATCTGGTCAGATAAAAAATAATTTATTTACCTAATACATTTTAATTTAGTCATAACAAAACATATTAACGATGAAGCATGTTCATAAAAGGAATTTTGAACAATTTCTGTGAACATGCTTTTATCGTCAATATATTTTGATATAATTGAATTAAAATTTATTAGGTAAATAAATTATTTTTTATTTAACCAGATTAAAAATTTGGTCCTACTTTAAATCATGTTTTACCAAATATCAGACCGTATAAGATATGAAGAAAGTGCAATTGATGAAAAAGTTAAAAGATAAACCAAAAAAAGTTGTTTTTATACAAAAGGATAATCAGTGCTGGATCAAAAAAAAATTCGGGGGTCAAAATGGTTGTGCCCCGAAAAAAATAACACCCTGTAGATAATTCTAAATGGCAATAGGTTAATTCTGTAGGTACTTTAACATGTAACACACGTACTCATTTTGAATAAATAATTCTTAAACCCGCAAAAAATAAATAAGAAAAACCGAAAAAAAAATTAAAGCTTAACAGCCTGTATCTTGGAAACGAAACGTTTCCGGAGCTATATTATTTGGAACTTTTTTTATTATATTTGGTCAAGGAATCACCTGTTTAAATTTGTCGGTACAATGTTGAAACACCCTGTATATATAGCTATTAGTTCAGAGGGTTACAATGTGTATCATAATGAAAATATTTTGTTATCGATTTTATAGAAAAAAAAGTTAGTGATTCATACTAACCTTTGTAAGACTACCAATCAGCTGAGCGTTAAAAGAACCCTTAGACTGTGAAGGTTCTGTATCTACATTTTACCTGGAAAAATATCAGATTGTGTATATGATTTAGTTTAGTTTTTTAAAATTACCAATGTTTTTATGTCCTCAGTCTACCGTGACACCGTCCCTACTACCGATGACTTACCATGGTAGACTCGTAGAAAAGACATAATTCCGCTAAGAAATCAAAATTTGATCTCTTGGATGAATTATATGTCTTTTTATGTGTCTTCCCTCGTATATCATTGATTTTTGCTTCTGTTTTAAAAATTTATTGCCAAAAATATTTAAAACATTTTGAGATATTGACCATTTGAGTCCGTGTGGGAAGAATTCAAGACAAGTTGTATAACTGTCCTTGATGTGAATTAAAATTTCATCAACCTTTCCTGAAATAAACGGTTATGACATACAGACAGACGGAGGTCGACAACGAAATCACACCATATAAAAAAAATCAGTAAAAAATCTATAAAATATCCACTGACTTTTGTGTACATGATTGTGCGAGTTCGCCAGTCTCCCCTGATGGACTCTGTTCAAGTATTACATGAGAGTGTTTAGGGGGGGGGGGGGAGTTCGGACTTATTGTTGCTGACAAGGGGCAAGGGGGGATAAAACAAATCTTATGTAAGACTCTTATAGCATAAAACGGAAGCTTTCACGTCTTGAGCCATTTAGAAAATCAAAACGTCGAATTTTCTCGCAAAATGAAAATCCCTGAAGATGCCTCATGCAATCGAAGGCGAAACATAGGAAAGTTATTCCACTTCAGCACGGTCTGATCGCAAGAATTTTCTAAGATTTTTTACGTTCAAAATCTGGGATAAATTTGTTATTTCGATTGAGATCTGAATTTAATAAAAAATATATAAAGCAGTTCTTTAAGTCTTATCCTTTGGAGGGCTTGGGGTATTCTTGTTTTATCCAAAACCAATGCTTACATAATACTTGAACGGTTCCCAATCCTCCTTCTTTATCCGGGCTTGGAACCGGTCACTAGAACCGCTAGAGCACTCCACAGTGAGTTTGTTTTTCCACCGAGAAGCGCCACCAGTGAGCGAAGTTACTTTTTCTAAAAAATTGATAATAAAATAATTTTTCAACACTGCTTCTATTTCAGTTTGATTGCGTAAAAGGCCGGTCATCCTTTGGATCCGCAAAATTCTGACGAATACTTGTAGACGATCCGATCGATTACAGGATCATTCGTCCGAATTCGTGCGCGATATCTTAACAAAATTATTCGTCCGAATTCTGACGAAAATATTTCGCACGAAAAGGATCGGCCTTAAGGCTTTCAATTCAGAAAATATTTTATTTCTCTTTTAAGGTAAAGTTAGGTTTTTAGTTTTGATACCGTAAGCCAAAAAAATGACTTAACTGCAGTTAATTAGCTTGAAATCATCATCGCGTGTCTACGGCAATATCTTTGAACAATGTTGAGAATTACAGTGGCGGCTGGTCCTAAAGGGCACAAGGGCACGTGCCCACTCTAGATTATCGACAAATAAAAAATCTTTTATCAAAAGTCAAAAAGAAATAATACACTGCTGCGCCTCAATACCTCTTTCCTTGCATGTCACACCACGGCGAACGCGACCGCCGGCGATCAAAACTTATCTCCGGGGACACAGCAGATTTGTCCCAATTTCATCATCAATTTTGGTGGCGACGCCGGTCTATGCATTGGAGAATTAGGGTTAAAATCGCGTGCTATCGGCATCTCGATGGGCACAATATTTCGTGTCTCCTAGCACTTGTTTATTGTTTGGATTTCGACCGGCGTTGTCCTTGGCGCGGCGGGCGGAAGATTATTGCACAATTTTATGTTTAGTTTTCTTGATATATTAACACGTGAATGCCTAATAATTTTTTTTGTGATCAGTTGAGGGATATTATTTTTATTTAAATAGTTTATTAATTATTAGTAGTGCATTAGTGCGTAGTATTAAGTATTACTAGTAGTTCTATATAGTACTGTGTATTTTGTTTTGTTCTTACTTTTGGGTTTTCTCGATCCGCCGTTTCCAAAAAATGGAATCAGAAATAAACTCAGTGCAATATTTATTACAAAAGACCGTTTTATAATTTTTAAGTATTTATTATTTATTGATTTGTATTTGTGCCCCCCCAAATAAAAAGGTCACGAGCCGCCACTGGAGAATTAAGAAGTGTATATGTATGTGTTTAATTTGTAATATGTATTTTTAGTTTATATTTATTTTATAATAAATAGTTTGTATAATTGTCCAGTTTACAGGAGATAGGGGGAACATCCTCGCCGAATTTCTCATAGAGCAGGTACTTAAAGCCCCGGTAATTCGCGTTGAACACTAATAATGTTATTTTTTTAATTTCTAATTAAAAATGTTTAAAACCCTTTAAAAAAGCAAATACCCAGTACTTAAAAACGGGTTTTAGTGTGTCATGTAAGATTTTGCTTTGTGCCCGGTATATTATAACAATTATTGAGGAGTTTTAATGTATTTAAACATTTTAGTCTACAGTGCATACATACACACCCCATATGAGATTACAGTTTTTCTGTATCACTACTTTTGACAGCAATTTATGAGTGTTTTTGCTGTGGCCTAGAAACAGGTGGAAAAACTGTACTAGTTTGTAATATCTGTGTATTTTTTGTAATAAACATAAATAACTGATAATCTACTTAATTTTAGTTACTTAACAATTTTATTTATTGATGTATTTTTGTGATACCATATAAAGATTGTGTGCCTTCTCGTCAATTGTGACAATATAGAAGCAACAAGAAAAACCCAAATAAATGTAACTTTATAGTCTTTAAACATAATAAATATTTTGTACCATTAATTTGACTTTTTATTCTAAAAAAAAAACCCCCTCCCCCCCCCCCCCCTCTACTGCAATTAAAAGATTTTAGCCAAATATATTAGGGAATATTCAAGTGTTCCACAGATATCCTACATCGCAAGATGTTCTTTAAAGCTGAAAATATCTCTACAAACAGGTTAAAAATTGATATTTTTAACGAGATATTATTTACTCTCTTATTGCGTCTTACCCTCAGATTATGGATGTTATTTAAGAATTCTCCTGCAAGCTGTCCTAAATGCAAATACCAACAAACTTGCCCATCATGTATCCTTTTCTGACACTCTAAGACATAATACCCCATCTCTTTTCCACTAAACTGGGCGAAGGGATAATTTTCCATTTAAAACACACCCTCTCTCTAGTGGCGACGCCTAGTGTTGCGTCGAAACGCGCCTGGTGTCGATAATTTAGCTGCTTCGATCACAACAAAGCATTTCTCACAGTAAAAATGAGGTATACGTTGGGGTACGCTCTTTTGGGAACTGCTACAGCGGGCACAACAGCCCTGAGTATGTATCTGTAGCAGCTAAAAAAGAAAATATAATAAATTTATATATATCTTTTCAGCCCTATACCATATTTTTACAGGAAAAGGCGACAGGCTAAGCATAGGATGGTGAGAATAAAATACGAATTAAAACCAGGTACTAGTAGTTTAATTTCAAATTATCGTTGCAGGTTTTTGGAAAATACATCGCCTCATATGTGGGGTACTTTCGGAATAGCATTTACAGTAGCATTATCTGTTGTAGGAGCAGCTTTGTAAGTTTTTATAATATTTATGACTTCTTTCTACCCCTTTACGAATTTTTTTACTATTTTTTAGAGGTATTCATACCACTGGAATAAGCATCTTGGGAGCGGGAGTAAAAACCCCAAGAATTAAGACTAAAAACTTAGTTTCTGTAATTTTTTGTGAGGCTGTAGCTATCTATGGACTCATTACTGCTATTGTACTTGCGGGTTGCCTTACTGTGAGTGTTACCAACAGTTTTATAATTTGTAAGCTTATATGTCTAGGTATAGCAACAAAATATAAGAGCTGAAAATTTATATACCTAGCGTACCCTCCTCTCTTTACTCTCTTAGCTTCAGTTGTAGCCAAAATAAAGATTCATTTTCCATTAGAAAAATCATTAAAAATAAAGATTAATTTTTGTATAAGTACTGGTATATTGTATACGTCTTGAAGATAAACAAAATGTACGATATTCGTTTTCGCTTTAATTTGTAGGATATTAAAATGAAGACAACCCTGTATAATACAAATCTACATGGCAGAAACTGGTTGTCAGGGTACTTGATGTTTGGTGCAGGACTTTCAGTGGGCATGGTAAATTTATTCTGTGGAGCTTGTGTTGGCCTGTTGGGTTCTGGAGCTGCATTAGCGGATGCCGCCAATCCATCCTTATTTGTAAAAATTTTGGTTATTGAAATTTTTGGAAGCGCTATTGGTCTCTTTGGTCTCATTTCAGGAATATTCTTGGTAATGGTTCTAAAATAGCAGGAAATACAGTGTCCCAATTTAGTTGGTGGAGGTTTTATCAGTGTTTTCTGTTACAGGTTTCTAAGGTTCACATGGGAGATTAGAAATTATGGAAGATTGTTGAAGAGCGTCGCACTTAGGCAAAAATAATTCTATTTTTATAATAGTGTATTTAGAATAATAATATCAATTGAGTATCATTTTAAGACCACCAATGTATATAGATTATTGTTAATAAAGAGGTTATTGGAAAATGTTCAAGTTGATTTAGTAAGGTAGGAGTAACGAATGGCAAAGAAGATATTTCAGATTAAAAATATAGATATTAGTATAAAATAAATATGCCTTTACAGCACAATAAGTCAGTGTCATAACATAAAACTCAGAAAACTTAAAAAAGGGAAGGTTTGCCTAAAGAAGTATAGGCTTATTATTAAGATAAGAAGTAGGTACTACTACCCATAGGTTGTTTGCTCAGGTGCTGACTGACGTCACCTGATCTTAGGTTTTATTGATTTTAATAACTAGGAAAAAAATATTCAGTGTGATAATCATTGCTAATGCTGAGTAATGGAGAAATGATTTAAGAGTACTCAACAGTATGCTATATAGGTTAAATAATTTTGTTCTTAGCTTTTCTTACAGTGTAGGACGTGAACAACCCTTATCGAAAATTTTCCCGGAAGTCATGTGGTCTCCCAGCGTCACTTCCGACTATTAGGGGTTGATAGGGAATTTGAGATTTTATTTGGTTGCCTACATTTATCTCAGGAACTAAATTGTCAAGAGCGTCAAGTGTCAAACGCATACCATTCATAAAAATGTCAGCCCGGATAAAGCCTTCGTAAAAAATGTGAAATATATATGTATAGTGTTTTAAAATAAAATGGCAGCACAGAAGCCAAGCTTATGGGCTGATCATTTGATTAACCGATTTGGGGATCAGGTAGATACTGTCCTTGGTTGTTGTCTTTAAAATTCAGGCAGATAATGCTGCCCACCAACTAATCAATATTTACATGATCGCTAATCATTCAATTCCATGGGTCTTCTGGATATGCCTTATATTTATTTGTTTATATATTTTTAGTTACCATGTCGAATTGGTCCTCAAACAACCCATACTACCATAAATCAAGAACAAAACAAAAACTGCATTATTCAAATATCCAAGCACAAATTCTCTTTAGTCCTAGATGGTTTTGTTAAAGTTCTTAAAAAAGTTAATGAAACGGTAAGTTTATTAATAATACTAAATTGACAATCCAAAAAAATTGTAAACTAGTGCTTGGCAGTTTTTAAAAATTCTGAAAATCCAATACATTTTATTTATTTTTATTTACCCATATATTCTAGTTAATATGTTGATATTTTTGTATAAAAAGTATATATTTTTTATTTATTATTTTCCAAAAAATGTATGGTAGTCTGATCCATTATTATATTATTTTGTTAATTTTATTTATTTAATTTTTTATTCCATTTTAATAGAAAATACTTATATTACTTGATCATTTCCTGTTAAATCTCACTGATTACTTGAGATTTTGTGTTAGTGCTGATTACAAAGATACTTTAACCATTGTATTGTAATTTAATTGGAAATATTCAGGATATATGTTTTGTCTTTTTATTTATTTTTTTGAAATTAATTAGCATTATTGGCATGTAACCAGTTAATTATCTGATATAAAATATAATTTTAATAAAATATAATTGAAGGTATATTGACAATCTAAATTGTGTCAGTCATTGATGAGATGTTTTAGTTGCCATTTATGATGACACACAAATCACACAATGCAATCATACACTGCCTATATCATAAAAAGGATGTCCTAAGTTTTAAAACCCAAGATGCATGTACTAGGTTAATATATAAAACAGTATTAAAATCTGAGTCACTCTCTGGACATCCTTTAAATGATTTTGCAGATCCTCAATTGATGTTTTAAACTAAAATTATTGGTCTAAGTACTTCCAAAACCTCACAAGAGTACCTATAAAATAAACACTCGAACAAAATCTTAATTATTTAATTCAAGCAAGAAGTGTTAAATTTTTATTTATTTTATTTTAATTTTATTTATTTAATTTATTATTTGTTATGACTATGAGGTTTAGGAATAAGGCCTGTTACGTAATCTTTTTTTTGATGATTCCCTGTTTGGAATCCCTTATTTATTGGTAAATATTTTACAGTATGACAAAAATCAAAAACATGGATCAGAACAAGAAAAAAATTATTTTGATAGTTTATTTATAGTACTAGAAACGTTAGAAAAATGTTTCAGTATTCAACCAAAAGACTCAATATCTTTGACAATGGAAGAGAGTCAAAATTTAAAAGTCTTACTAAAAGAAATTTGCAGTTATCTTCTCATAAAAGGTAGTAATAGTACTGATTATTTTCCTACAGAACAATATTAAAATGTTTAAAAATTTTAGATGTTTTTCCAGAGAATAACCCAAACACTCATGCTGTGAGATTATTAGCCAGTAAAGTACTTTTTGCGTTATCTGTGAATTTTTTTAATATTGTTTTTACAAGAATTACTTCCAAATTACAAGAATGTGCTTCATCCCCAGAAGAAATTACTGATTTGAGCGAAATTGAGTTAATTCAGCACATAAATGTTGATGTAAAGAGATTATCAAAGCTTTTTCTTGAGGGTGTGACTAAATTTAAGCAGCTGAGGAAAAATGCTCAGCAGCTGTATGTTTCCTCTCTAGAAAAAGCTATCTGGAACTGGATAGAAACTTATCCATTTGAATTTGCTGAATATCAAAAAAATCCTGATGAAGATTTGTATAAAAATGCAGATCAGCTCTTTGATATCATGGAGTCTTTCACTGACAATAAAAAAATTAAACCAAATATGTGGTCATTACAAATGATGTTACTGGTACTCATTCCTGTAAGTACTTTCAAACCTGTATCTAAATTTGCTGTGGAGCCTTGTATAGATATGAATACTTGCCTGGGAGAAAATTATATACCTAGAGCCATTATAATTTGAATAGCTTATCCAGATTGTGTTTTTATTTTTAGAAGGTTCTTGAAGACATAATAATGTCTGAAGCGAGTGGTGGATCATCAAGGTATACTAGAAAAAAGAATTATATTGAGAACATTAGGAAATCCCTCTCCCTTCATTCAAATAATAAACAATCTACTGAAGCTGCTGCAATAGCTTGTGTCAAACTTTGTAAAGCTTCTACATACATCAACATTTTAGACTCTGCCAATAAGATTTTTACTCTTGTACAAAGTGTTATGAATGACCTTAAGGTAAAAAACATTTGCTTTCCCTAAATTGCCTTTATTTTACATAAATTTGTTTTTAGAACTTGTTATTTAATCCAACAAATCCATATTCTCGAAGAACATGTGTAGGTCAGGACATAGACATTATGATAGACTGTTTTGTATCAGTATTCCGTATTAAACCCCATGGAAACGAGTGTTTAAAAGTATGCTTAAATCTTAACGCACCTCCCACTTATCACTTTGTCTTAGTTAGGTCATTATATAAAATTGTAACTCAACCTAGATTACCTTGGTGGCCTATGATTGACATTGTTTACACCAAATCTGCTGAGCTGAGAGCTATATTTGCTGATATTTTAAACAAAGTGGCTACTCAGGGTTACAGCCAACACACACCTTTAAGAATGATATCGATTACATTAAAAGGAAGTAAAGATGCTCAGTTGAAATATAGAGCAGGAGCAGAAGAAACACCTGGCTATCGAAATCTACTACTTTATATGGTTAGACTTATTCATGCTGACCCAGTATTATTTCTAAACCATCATGGTAAACCAGGACACGAAGTACAAAGCTGTACCTTGGACTTAATCAATGGCTTAGTGTCATTAGTTCACCTCCAGTCAATGCCTGAAGTAGCACAAGAAGCAATGGATGCTCTACTAGTCCTTCACCATCCAGATAAAATAGAAATGTGGAACCCAGAGGCACCTATTAACACCTTCTGGGATGTGGGATCTCAAGTCCTGAGCCAGATTTCAGGAAAATTGATCCAGCATCAATATGTTAATTATACAGATATTCTAAAATGGCTCAGGGAGATTTTGGTTTTTAGGAATGCTTTCTTAACTAAGCATAAAGAATATGCTACTTTAGGAAGTTCTATTAGTCATTCTCTTCAAGCCCATGTTAAACTTGAGGTAAGTTTTCTGTTCTTTAAACCATTTTATTGGATTTTTGATTTTTTTCTAAATAGTTGTGATTAAAAAGTTAATTGTACAACATTTATTGTATTATGTTTAAAGGTTGTGTATTATATGTATTTATGGAGCATCGATATTGATGCAGTGCTGGTAGCAATGAGTTGTTTTGCATTATTGTGCCAAGAAGCTGAAATTATTTGTCTCTCGGAGGAGATTTCTGTGACTACTTTAGTACCTAATTATCACATTTATCTTGAGTTGGCTCAAGCATCTACTGTATTGACAACAGGTTGGTGTACATTCTTTAATTAATGTCTTTGGTATTGAACACCTTCATCAAATGTTTTATTATCCAATAACTATAAATCTAGAAGTACCAGGTTAAAAAATTTGTAGGCCGTCTAGCATTACAAAAACGAATCATGGCTTTACTAAGGAAAATAGAACACTGTGTAAATGGAGTTTATCCAGCGTGGGAAGAAACATTTAGAAACTGGACTGCTTCATACAAAAGTATATCGGCCTATTCTAAAACTAGATCTGATGATGGTCAAATGGAACCTTTTCATAGATCTGTAGGAAAAAGACGGGCTTCGCATCAAAATTCGGAGCATGAACTTGAAGTATGTACATCTTACTGTGTGTTCTCAGCACACTTGGGCAATAAAACTATTTTGTTGCAGAAAGAGCAGATATTTGAATGGGCAAACATGACGGGCTTCCTTTGCGCTCTAGGTGGAGTGTGTTTACAAGCAAGAACCAAAGCTCTACAAGCTGCAGCCGCAGCAGCAGCTCAGCAACAACAACAACTGCAACAGCAACAACAGGCTCAGCAGCAAAGTTCTCATACTAGTCATAGCACCAGTCACACTAGTCATGCCAGTAGCAATACCAGTAATCCTTCAGGCTTTTCTAGCATGTCTTCTTTGACTCCAAGCGCGAATATAAGTGATCCCAATATTGCAGCAAGACGATCCAACACTTTGGGCAGTGCGCCTTCCAGACCTCATGTTGATATTGAGGGGAATAATGTAACGCAGTAAGTAACTTTAAGTTTGCAATATTTACATTTAGATTCCTACTACATATTTGTCAAAGCTTCAGAATTTCTGTGGTACTACAGAAGACAGTCACTATTATTACTGGAAAACGAATTAATGGAATTTATTTAATTATTTTTGCCTCTATAAAAAAATTTAAAAACTACTCCTGATTCCAAAACTTCATAAAACCTATTTACCTAATATAAACTGTGTGGGTTATTTTTCAGGACCGTGTTAAGCATGGGGCTCAGGGTGTTTCTCAAATCACGACCATTTACTAAAAAGCGTCTACCATTTAGTTCGAGAAGGATTTGCAAAAATGTCGACAACATACCGGGTTCCAAAAAATCCTCGTTTTGAAAAGTTTTTATCAAATTAACTGTATCTTGTAATCTAAAGCGATTTCTCGCGAATATTGCTTTATCCGATTTTCTGGTGATTCCAAAAATTTATAACTTATTAGGGTTTCGTTAAAAATTGTGTCCAGAAAATAATAAAAACTGAATTAATGTAGAAATTTTAAATATTTCCGATCGTCGTTTTGAAAAGTTTTTATTTAATTAACTGTATTTTGTAATGTAAAGGGAATTCCTGCGAATATTGCTTTATCCGATAGCAAATTTTCTGGAGATTCCAACAACGTATAACTTATTAAGGTTTGATTAAGGATTCTGCCCAGAAACTTATAAAAACCAAATTAAAGCAGAAAATTTAATTTTTCATGACCCTCTTTTCAAAAGGTTTTTATTCAGTCAACTGTATCTTCTGATCTAAAGCGATTTCCCGCGAGTATTGCTTTATCCGATAGCAAATTTTCTGGAGATTCCAACAACGTATAACTTATTAAGGTTTGATTGAGGATTCTGCCCAGAAACTTATAAAAACCAAATTAAAGCAGAAAATTTAATTTTTCATGACCCTCTTTTCAAAAGGTTTTTATTCAGTCAACTGTATCTTCTGATCTGAAGCGATTTCCCGCGAGTATTGCTTTATCCGATAGCAAATTTTCTGGAGATTCCAACAACGTATAACTTATTAAGGTTTGATTGAGGATTCTGCCCAGAAACTTATAAAAACCAAATTAAAGCAGAAAATTTAATTTTTCATGACCCTCTTTTCAAAAGGTTTTTATTCAGTCAACTGTATCTTCTGATCTGAAGCGATTTCCCGCGAGTATTGCTTTATCCGATAGCAAATTTTCTGGAGATTCCAACAACGTATAACTTATTAAGGTTTGATTAAGGATTCTGCCCAGAAACTTATAAAAACCAAATTAAAGCAGAAAATTTAATTTTTCATGCCCTCTTTTCAAAAGGTTTTTATTCAGTCAACTGTATCTTCTGATCTAAAGCGATTTCCCGCGAGTATTGCTTTATCCGATAGCAAATTTTCTGGAGATTCTAACAACGTATAACTTATTAAGGTTTGATTGAGGATTCTGCCCAGAAACTTATAAAAACCAAATTAAAGCAGAAAATTTAATTTTTCATGACCCTCTTTTCAAAAGGTTTTTATTCAGTCAACTGTATCTTCTGATCTGAAGCGATTTCCCGCGAGTATTGCTTTATCCGATAGCAAATTTTCTGGAGATTCCAACAACGTATAACTTATTAAGGTTTGATTGAGGATTCTGCCCAGAAACTTATAAAAACCAAATTAAAGCAGAAAATTTAATTTTTCATGACCCTCTTTTCAAAAGGTTTTTATTCAGTCAACTGTATCTTCTGATCTGAAGCGATTTCCCGCGAGTATTGCTTTATCCGATAGCAAATTTTCTGGAGATTCCAACAACGTATAACTTATTAAGGTTTGATTGAGGATTCTGCCCAGAAACTTATAAAAACCAAATTAAAGCAGAAAATTTAATTTTTCATGACCCTCTTTTCAAAAGGTTTTTATTCAGTCAACTGTATCTTCTGATCTGAAGCGATTTCCCGCGAGTATTGCTTTATCCGATAGCAAATTTTCTGGAGATTCCAACAACGTATAACTTATTAAGGTTTGATTAAGGATTCTGCCCAGAAACTTATAAAAACCAAATTAAAGCAGAAAATTTAATTTTTCATGACCCTCTTTTCAAAAGGTTTTTATTCAGTCAACTGTATCTTCTGATCTAAAGCGATTTCCCGCGAGTATTGCTTTATCCGATAGCAAATTTTCTGGAGATTCTAACAACGTATAACTTATTAAGGTTTGATTGAGGATTCTGCCCAGAAACTTATAAAAACCAAATTAAAGCAGAAAATTTAATTTTTCATGACCCTCTTTTCAAAAGGTTTTTATTCAGTCAACTGTATCTTCTGATCTGAAGCGATTTCCCGCGAGTATTGCTTTATCCGATAGCAAATTTTCTGGAGATTCCAACAACGTATAACTTATTAAGGTTTGATTGAGGATTCTGCCCAGAAACTTATAAAAACCAAATTAAAGCAGAAAATTTAATTTTTCATGACCCTCTTTTCAAAAGGTTTTTATTCAGTCAACTGTATCTTCTGATCTGAAGCGATTTCCCGCGAGTATTGCTTTATCCGATAGCAAATTTTCTGGAGATTCCAACAACGTATAACTTATTAAGGTTTGATTAAGGATTCTGCCCAGAAACTAAATTAAAGCAGAAAATTTAATTTTTCATGACCCTCTTTTCAAAATGTTTTTATTCAGTCAACTGTATCTTCTGATCTAAAGCGATTTCCCGCGAGTATTGCTTTATCCGATAGCAAATTTTCTGGAGATTCCAACAACGTATAACTTATTAAGGTTTGATTGAGGATTCTGCCCAGAAACTTATAAAAACCAAATTAAAGCAGAAAATTTAATTTTTCATGACCCTCTTTTCAAAAGGTTTTTATTCAGTCAACTGTATCTTCTGATCTGAAGCGATTTCCCGCGAGTATTGCTTTATCCGATAGCAAATTTTCTGGAGATTCCAACAACGTATAACTTATTAAGGTTTGATTGAGGATTCTGCCCAGAAACTTATAAAAACCAAATTAAAGCAGAAAATTTAATTTTTCATGACCCTCTTTTCAAAAGGTATCTATTCAGTCAACTGTATCTTCTGATCTAAAGCGATTTCCCGCGAATATTGCTTTATCCGATAGCAAGTTTTCTGGGGATCCCAACAATATATAATTTATTAAGGTTTCGTTAAAAATAGGGTCCGAAAAATAATAAAACCGAATTAATGTAGAAAATGTAAGTTCTTATGATCCTCGTTTTGAAAAGTTTTTTTAATTAACTGTATTTTGTAATCTAAAGCGAATTTCAGCGAATATATGACTTATTATGGTTTCATTAAAGACTAAGTCCAGAAATTCATAAAAACTGAATTAAAATAGGTTTGGAGCCCTTCATACTTTCAGGTCAAAGTGCTAGGAAACCTTAACACGGCCTTGGTAATTTTTGGACATTTCAACTTCTGCTTAAAAGAATTTTGTGAAGAAGCGGTTTGATATTCTTTCTTAGTTTTAAAGCGACTTTTCTTTTACCAGATTTGTGGAGTTGCTTTTGCGCCTCCTTGTTTGCAATAACGAAAAATTTGGTCCGCAAATCCAGAAACACGTTAAAGAACTGATAGGTCACGAGATGGCAGCTGCCCTCTACCCAATTCTTTTTGAACAAATCAAAATCATAATAGATAAATTTTTTGATCAAAGTGGTCAAGTGATGGTTACTGACCTGAACACCCAATTTATAGAACATATTATAGTTATTTTGAAGAATATTTTGGACTACACGAAAAATGATCAACCTTCTGAGCATCTTGGAGTTACCAGCATAGAAGGGATGATGTTACAGATAGTGCGTTATGTGAGACACTTAGATATGTCTGTTCACGGACTTCATATTAAGACCAAATTGTGCCAATTAGTGGAAGTAATGATGCATAGAAGAGACGACTTGGCATTCAGACAAGAAATGAAGTTTAGAAATAAGCTGGTGGAATATTTGACTGATTGGGTTATGGGCTCAAGCCATCAGATTTCTCCTCCAAGTGGTAGTGATATAACTCACATGACTAGAGAACTGGATCAGTCAGCAATGCAAGCGGTTGCATCCCTGTTACGCGGTCTTCCATTACAACCAGAGGAATCTGATAGAGGAGACCTCATGGAGGCAAAGAGTCAGCTATTTCTAAAATACTTCACCTTGTTTATGAATTTGCTGAATGACTGCACTGATCCCATGAGTGGATCAGAAATACTAGAACTGTCAGACAGTGAAGAGTGTCGACATCGTCTGAATTCAGAGAATTTATCCAATCTTCGGAGCGCCACAATACAAGCGATGTCAAATCTGTTATCTGCTAATATTGACAGTGGACTAATGCATTCTATCGGTAAGTCTTCTATTATAATAAATTTATAATAATCTGATTATTTGCATGTGGTGCCTTTGAAATATTTTAGGTTTCAATTATACTATCAATGTAATAACTATTTGTTTTTTAATTTTCGCCTTGTAGACTTAGGTTACAACAAAGATCTGCAAACAAGAGCAGCATTCATAGAAGTTTTAACAAAGATCCTTCAGCAAGGTACAGAATTTGATACACTTGCCGAAACTGTATTGGCGGATAGATTTGAACAGTTAGTGCAGTTAGTGACTATGATCAGTGATAAAGGAGAACTGCCTATCGCAGTGGCTCTTGCAAATGTAGTAACTACATCACAAATGGACGAATTAGCTAGAGTTTTCGTGACACTTTTTGACGCCAAACATCTTTTATCACCTCTGCTATGGAATATGTTCTATAGAGAAGTTGAAATATCTGACTGCATGCAGACATTATTTCGAGGCAACTCATTGGGAAGCAAAATTATGGCGTTTTGTTTTAAAATATATGGTGCTAGTTACTTGCAGACGCTTCTGGAACCTTTAATTCAGCCTTTGCTAGATGCGCCCTATCAGAGTTTTGAAGTAGATCCAGCTAGGCTTGACCCCAGTGAAGACATTGAGGAAAATCGGCAAAATCTCATAGTCCTAACGCAAAAGGTATTTGATGCAATCGTATGTTCTGCAGACAGATTTCCACCTCAACTGCGCTCAATGTGTCACTGCCTTTACCAAGTTCTGAGCAAGAGGTTTCCCCAGTTTCCGCAAAATAACATTGGCGCTGTTGGCACGGTGATTTTTCTAAGATTCATCAATCCAGCCATAGTTTCTCCTCACGAAATGGGCATCGTCAGTGATCAAGTACCTACTAACATACGGAGAGGTCTCATGTTGATGTCTAAGATCTTGCAGAACATAGCAAATCACGTAGAATTTAGTAAAGAACAGCACATGTTGCCTTTCAATGACTTTTTAAAGGCACATTTTGAGACTGGTAGAAGATTTTTCATTACTATCGCTTCAGATTGCGAAACTGTGGACCAAGCTTCACATTCAATGTCATTTATCTCGGACGCGAATGTATTGGCGCTGCACCGACTTTTATGGAATCATCAAGAAAAAATTGGGGATTATTTGTCTAGTAGTCGTGATCATCGATCTGTCGGACGACGTCCCTTTGATAAGATGGCCACTCTACTTGCATATCTTGGTCCTCCTGAACATAAAACTTTCGACTCACAGTAAGTAACCAAAATATGCTTAAGTACATGATATTCTTTAAATCATAAAGGTTCCTCTGTTCCAGCCTGCTGTTCACAGCTAATCCAAGATGGAGATCGCTAGATATGTCTTCAACAAACTTTGAAGATTTAATGACTAGGCATAATATAGACGAAAAAGAAGAATTTAAATCCATAAAATCACTTAATATTTTTTACCAGGCTGGCACGAGCAAAGCGGGATACCCAGTATTTTATTACATTGCAAGGAGATTCAAGTAATGCTAGAAATACTGGGAGGTTTTGGTAAACTAAACTAATACAAAGTTATAACATTTTCAGGATGGGAGAAACCAATGGTGATCTGTTGATATATCACGTGATTTTAACCCTTAAGCCCTTTTGTCATTCTCCTTTTGAATTGGTGGTCGATTTCACGCGAACAGGTTCTGAGAATAGGTTTAGGATTGAATGCTTGCAAGGGTGGTTTTGCGTCTTACCAGAAGTAGCAATTGAAAACATTCACGCTGCTTACATTTATAACTGTAATAGTTGGGTTCGTGAATATACCAAATATCACGACCGTATCTTGTATCCTCTAAAGGTAATTTAAAAATGATGATGTATTATGAGCAAGAGATAAGTAGTTAAAGAAAATTGTCACCTCAGTCTGTCAAGGATATAATCCAGGCGCTGCCCGTGAGTTTTTTTACAGGTGGGTCAAAATTTTGTGGGCAACTAGTGATATCAACGCAACAAGCTAAATACACTTTTTTAATAAAGGAAGGTTTTTTAATAATGTGCCAAGAAATTATTTACCTACAAATAAACACCGCAAAAATCATAAAATAGGTACTGCAGTATATTGAACATTACTACTCTAGATGTTTATGGCTTTTCTATGTGTTTTAATACTCTAGATTAGTAGATTTTAGCGGCTTCCGTTGTGATAAGTTTAGCATCTCCTCAATAGATGTCGCGCCTTGTACTAAAAGCCCAGAATATAAACAACAAAATTCTGAGCTAAAAGTATGATTATTCGTAAAATAAAATTAGGAACGCTGCCGAAACTCCGTTTTCTTTAATAAATACAATGCTGGCGACTAGACATAGTAATACGATATTTGTCTACGCACGTGCAGGCTGTAAGCTGTAGTAAATATGAGATTGCCAACAATTTTAAAAATATTTTATCGAGGAACAACTTGTTGGCAATACACCTTTTATAGCCGATCTAATTTTTTAAATAACAAAAAATTTTAAAAAAAGTTCTTGTCCCAACTCAGATTCGAACCCGCGATCGTCTGATCAACTCGCCGAGATTTTACCTCTTGGACTACGCTGGTTATGTAAGAAAGTCGATCCGATACCGTTAAATTTGATGCCTAGCGCTGGCCTGACAGAAATCGTATTTATAATTTTTTATGTTTAGCCGCTAATTAATTTTATTAATACAATACGCACATTAGCTACCTAATTAGTTTTTCTTTTTCCGAACCAAATGTTTTGAAAGAGTATATTTTACGGGGCGGTTTGAGTGTATTTTCATAGTGGGAGTGGCCTGATATTATGGTGGGCCGTCGACCAATTGTGTCTCTTTTTAACTTCCTACAGTATGTCTGTTTCTCTCTTACTTTTAATGAATTTATATCCTCCATATAAACCTATAAGATCAATTTAAATTATGACCCAGCCCGAAGCAAGCTTGGATATCCTTTGACGATGGCTTGGCGTGATTCTTTCTTGGGGAGGTTTCGCATGTAACTTTGAAACAAAAGATTCATTTTTGGTTTTAAAAAATTAAAAAATAAATTATTAGGTAGTTCACTGCAAATTTTAGGTGGGTCATTGACCAAATGACCTTATGGACGGGCCGCGCCTGGCATAATCAATTTATTTTGTGTTGGAAACACCTAATATTTCTTTACAGTTTAATTATCTGTATCAGTATAAAAACTGAATATTTCTTTTGATTGCATTACTAGAAAATATAAAATAAAGCAAAATTTACAAGTTTCAATACTCTCTGGCACTATACGACTCTCCTTCTCCAGCTCATCAATACACCATGACTGACAATTTTCAGGGAAATCGCAAAATAGTATTCTTGGATCATCCCTCTAAAATAAACGACTATATTGACCCAGACCAACAAAAATTGCCAGGCGCAACATTGAGCCTAGACGAAGATTTGAAAGTGTTTCACAATGCCTTAAAGTTATCCCACAAAGACACCAAAGTAGCAATAAAAGTGGGTCCTACGGCGATTCAGATAACTTCAGCAGAAAGGACGAAAGTTCTAGCTCATTCTGTGTTTCTAAATGATGTCTATTACGCTTCCGAAATTGAAGAAGTATGTTTAGTTGATGATAATCAGTTTACGTTAACGATAGCTAATGAAAGTGGTCCGTTGAGCTTTATTCATAATGATTGTGATGCTATTGTACAGGCAATCATACATATAAGAAATCGATGGGAACTTAGTCAACCTGTAAGTATTTTTTTTGTTTGTTATATTCCATGATTCTTATGTATGCCTATTTAACGGTTGTTGCTACTTCTAGTAAGACGCAGAATCATCAGTGGAAGTAGGTCACGCCTAAACTCATTTTCTCTACCTGATCCTGTGAATAAATCGATGAAAAGTTCCATATAAATCGTAGGTTAAAACATATATGATCTGTTTAAACACTTACTTAACATCCCATAATTAATTTTCTTTGATAATACTAGAGAAGTGCGCCTTAAAGTGAACAAAAAACGAACATATGTTATTCCTACTGATGTATTCAACTTTCTACTCCAGATTTTTTTCAGCTTAAAAGCCGTACCCGAGCTCAGAAACAAGCAGTGTTTTCTTTTAGGATACTGTGACTGTTCACCAAAAAATAAGACCTAAAGATGTACCTGGAACTCTATTAAATATGGCTTTACTAAATTTAGGTGTGCATGATCCGATGCTGCGAACTGCAGCTTACAACCTCTTGTGTGCTTTGACGGCAACGTTTGACCTAAAAATAGAAGGGCAGCTGTTAGAAACTCAGGGCTTGTGCATTCCCTCCAATAATACGCTTTTTATTAAATCAATATCCGAAAAATTAGCAACAAATGAGCCGCACTTGACCCTGGAGTTTTTAGAAGAATGTATACAGGGTTTTAGAGTATCGAGTATTGAATTGAAACACTTGTGTTTGGAGTACATGACTCCTTGGCTTCCTAATTTAGTTAAGTTTTGCAAACCCACTGATGACTATAAGAGGTACAAGAAAGTTGGAGAAATTCTAGAAAAACTTATTGTTCTTACTATAAAAGAAACTGAAATGTACCCATCTGTTCAAGCAAAAATTTGGGGAACGCTAGGGCAAGTTTCCGATTTAATAGATATTATTTTGGATACGTTTCTAAGTTGCTCAGCTAGCGATGGTCATAGTCCTTTAATGGTTGAAGTTTTAGCTGACACGACAGTTGCTTTAGCCTCGGCTAACATTCAGCTAGTTGCTAAGAAGACTATTGCCAGGTTTTTCAAAGTCATTCGGAACCTAACTACTCTGCAAATTGAGGTAAGGAACAGTCACGTTTACAAAAAAATATAGATTATCCTTGTTGTAAAGTGAAACAGAAGTGTGTATGTTTGTTTCTTTCAGATTCAGGAAGGAATACCGGCGATAACAGCTTTGGAAAACAATTCAATGTGGGATGACTTGACAGTTCTAGCACGATACCTTCTTATGCTCTCATTTAATAACTGTCTTGATGTAGTTAGGCATTTGCCCTATCTTTTTCATACAGCTACATTTTTAGTGTGTGCTGGGTCAATCAATATGAGGGCAGCCACCCATGGTCTAATCATGAACATTATACACTCTCTTTGTACCTGCACGAAACCCCGGTTTTCGGAAGAAGTACAGAAATTTCTACGCCTGTCGTTGGATGAATTTTCCTTGCCAAAATATTATTTGCTGTTTGGTATAAGTAAAGTCAAAAACGCTGCAGTGACAGCCTTTAGGTTGGGTATTAAACATCCAGGGGATCCCAGATTCTTTCCCACTTGTCAAAAGGGAAATGAACAGCAGTGTCATCATCAGTCGTGCGGACACACTTGTCAAGCTGCTCAAACAACGGTAACTACAAGTACTACAACTCCAACAGCTCCACCACCGCAATCTGATAAAGATAAAATGGCTAGTAATGCAGCAATCCAAGAAAGAGAACGAGTGTCTTTAAGCTCGCTGGAAGTGATCACAGACGCCTTACTGGAAATTCTGGAAACTTGCATGAAAGAGGTGGAGGATTGCGATTGGCTGAATCAGTGGACTATCCTAGCAAGAAGCTTGGCCTACTGCTATAACCCCGCTTTGCAACCAAGAGCTCTTATTGTTTTTGGATGCATTGCAAAAAACGCTACAGACTCAGAAGTCGTACAGATTATGCGCACTATGATCAAGTCGTTGGAATCTTGGAATGATATAATTTTATTGGAAGCTTCAATCATGTGTCTGACTAGGTTGCAGCCTGTTTTGTGTTCTGATTCGCCAATCCACAAATCAATATTTTGGGTTGCAGTATCCGTTTTGCAACTGAACGAAACAAATCTTTATGCTGTAGGCTTAGCACTGTTAGAACAAAATCTTCATACGCTTGATTCTCAGGGAACATTTGATGATACTGTAAGTGGATTTTGGTAATAATAGCTCTAAAGTCTTATGGACATTAATGAAGAAGAATTTTTCAAACAAATTGGTGATTAATCCTTTTTTGTAGCCATTGGAACAAGTAATGATGCAAACTAGAGATCCGTTGGAGTCGTATTTTAAACAAATGGACCACAATGTTGGTTTAAGTTTTAGAACAAATTTCCATTTTGCCCTAGTAGGACATTTGCTCAAGGGATATCGGCATCCCACCGCTACCACTGTATCTAGAACTGTAAGAGTTCTTACTATGCTTCTGTCGATTGTTGCCAAAACCGCCAAGAGGGACAAATTTGAGGTTACCCCTGATAGTGTGGCCTACTTAACAGGTTTGCTCCGTAATTATTTGATAGTGGGCATTTACTTTTATTGATTGGTACTTTTAGCACTTATTGGGTACTCGGAAGAAGTTAGAAGTAGATGTCATGTAAAACATTCCTTACCAAGATACATGACAGACTCGTTATCACAGGAAAATTTTCTGATAGAGCCTAACGCACAGGCCAGTACCTCTCAGCAGCCTGTTGCTACGACGTCTAGCAACGTTTTTAGCAGCAATTCAGCGCGCAGGCAAAAATCTTGTGATCTGCTTGACCAGTCTGTCCTTGCACAGGCGAGGCAAAACAAGCCTCCCACTAGCACGCCACATCAGGTATGTACAAGTCTGTTTATACTTTTGTTGTTGTTGGTATTATTTGTTAAACTAATATTATTTTATAATATTTGTGAGTTTGTGTGTTTATTTGTCATATATTCTCTTTATTATGTGTAGCTGTAGTTATTTGTTTAAAACTGACACGCATATCATTAACAGTTTTGTTTTTCATCGCTGCCTAAAAGCATTTTCGGTTCGTACTAGTTCTAAAATATATTTTTTCCAATTTGAGATTTTCCAGAGTTAGTATCTCAATTGTTAGCTACACTAAATATGTATTTTTTAAATAATTATAAAAGTATTTAAATAACAGACATTTGTAGGTATGTGAAAATTTAATACATAAATACATTTTTATACTCAAAATATAGATGTGCAAAACTTACCCCAATTTTGTTTATTGTAAAGGACATACATACGTTACTTTCAAAACTGATTAGCACCACTAAATGAATGTATCGAAATCAGTTAAAATTGGGCATATTTAAAAAAGCTGTTTTAATAAACAAAATGGGTTATTTTCTTCACACTCTATAATTGTGTATCCCTTATTTACATATTAGAATAATGGGCCACATTAATTAGTCGCATTTTTATTCTTGTGTTATGTATTGTCTTGTGTAAAATATACCAAAAAAAAAAATTCAAATAATAAAGTTAACGTAACTGACTAGGTCGAGCTGTCAAATTCAGCCGGTAATAAGGGTTGGCGGAGTCTAGATTTGACCCAGAGTCCGGGCGTTCAGGCCAACACTGTCCTGACCCGGACTTTATTTCGCACCCAGAGATCTAGCTCGGTCCCCGTACAACAGAATTCAACAACAAACGTTTCAATAAATACAGAAAGCCCACCAGCTGTGCCACAAAACAAAGTAAGCCATTGCCTGAGAGTCCACAGTGATTTTTTTATAGTTTAAATATTGCTCATTCTTCCATATAGTTATCTATTACCTATTAAATTTTTTATATACAATTTTTTCCAATGGCGTTCTTATCCTTTTAGCTTTTTTACATTTACATAATTCTATGCTTTGTAACAGAGAAAATAGGGCTATACCTCAGCAAGCAAGCATCCGTTTAATTATAAAATTTAACTGTAATAAACAAAAAGTGGAGGCTCTGTTTTGCATACTACGATTTGTATTTTTAAAATCAGTTTTGCTTTATTATTGTTGCAACTCTTTTTAATCTAATCCAATAGTTAAGTTTTCCACAGAAGAGCCCAGGAAGCTACATTTTATTTAGTAATAGAAAATTCAATATTCCGCTGCCACCCAGGGGCGGCCGGTGAAATTTCAAAGGTATATATCTCTGTTCCTACTTACGGGACCCGTACCAAATTTAGGGGTTTTAACAGTAAGGCCACTGGGAATGTTTTAGCCAAGAAAAAAACATTTTGTACGTTGCGGAAAAAAATGAACACGTTTGGGTATTTTATTTATTATTTTTTCTAAACAAATTTTGCATTATTTTGTCGAGAATTTTTTAATTTTAAGAGAAAAAAATGTGTTAGTCGAAAGTTATAGTCATTTGAATTTTTTAAACCTAAAATATAATTTTAAAAAAATCAAATGACTAACTTTTTACTAACACATTTTTTTCTCTTAAAATTTAAAAATTCGCGACAAAATAATGTAAAATTTCTTTAGAAAAAATGATAAACAAAATCAAACCTGACCGGAGCAAAATTTAAACTTTTTTTCGCAAATTACAAAATGTTTTTTTCTTGACCAAGGTATTCCCAGTGGGCTCACTATTTAAACCCCTAAATTTGGCACGGGTTCCGTAAGTAGGAACAGAGATACACCTTTGAAATTACACCGGCCGCCACTGCACTGGTCCCACCCACTCTCATTTTATACTCAAAACATGATTCTAATTAGTTTAAGATAAATTACAAGAAATACACGAAATTTTAATTAACCAGCAGTGTAATATTAACAAATAGCAATTAAAATTTGTAAACAGAAATCAAATTTAAAGAAGAAACAGTTATGTTTGAAAATTGGAATTAAATAACACTGTAATAATTTTTTTTCTAGATGTAACTAAGCTAAGTGAGAACGCTGATAATTAGGGCTGTTCCAAAGAAAGCATCACGTTTGGGGTGTGTGCAGTGTGCTTTGATGTGGACTTTGGAACAAGTCTTTTTATGCTTACTTTTTATTATAGCTGGCACATTACTTTTTTCTATAAATCAAAGTGTATTTCAGTCAAAATCATGTAACCAGAATAATATTCGTATGGTGATGGTATTTTAAATTGTTACCTCATACTTATGGCTTACAAAATTAGTCGTTAACACAAACATAACTATACCAAGATTCAATTTGTTACTTAATCATCAATAGTTCACACAGTACTGTTAAAGTAATACACTTTGTTTTCTCTCAATCCATGCCCCCCTTTAACAATTCTAACGTTTTTTTCGCTTTTTGGTCTTTTGTTACAAGTACCAAATTACACAGTACTTGCTTATAGTACGCCTTTAAAAATTAAATACTTTTCTAATATACAGAAAAATTTGCATTGGCTCACCTTAATGTTTTTTTAGATGATATATTCAATACTTTCCGTCTCTTTTATATTTATAAAAAAAATTCAGACAGAAATTTTGTTGTTACTGACATATAAGTAATGAACAAGCAGAACAAATGCTGCTTTTTCGTTTCGCCTATAACGTTTATGCCGAAAACTGTTTAATCTGCCGATTTAAATATTGATATACATTCTTTAAAAATTATTCTTTAAATTGTAATCTACAGACTTAACCTGTTTTTACAATAAACGTTATATTACTGTTGACAACATATAAGGATGTCAATAGATGCTTTTTTGGACCCCATAAAAGCACTGTTATCTTCTGGTGTCCAAAATAAGTTTTTCTTGGCTTTTGTACAATTAATTTAAAATACAAAGGCGTACTGTGAGAGCACTTATGCATATTTTCCTTTTAAAAATGGCTGCTTATCTCTGCTGTTTGTGTAACTTTTGGGGCCTTCCATCTATACAGTCTGCACGAGCTCTCTTCAAAACGCAACGTTCATTTTCTGTCCCAACCACTAAAGAACAAAAATCCATTGATGATGATGCATCCAAGGTATGATCTAAATCCTTTGTTTCTCACACTAGTACACATACTTTTATTTTTCTTAAGTAGACATTTTTAGAGGTATGTATGTACCTAAAAATGGGGTATATTACTTTTTAGAAAAGATCATTAGTAAGGGCCCCACCGAAAACACTTGTGAACATCATAAATGTATTTGCTGGGATCCCTATTAATGAATCCCTCGCCGTAGTTCTTACGTGCACTGCTGAATTTTGCAATAGATTGTGGTAAATTCAGTTAAAGCCGACTATAAACTAATTATGTGTTGTTTACCGCTTAGACAACATTCTCTTCCACCTCATATTTTGGTACTTCTGTCACTACGCACATGGTAACATAGTAACTCTGAGACTACAAGAAAAAGTAGGATTTAAACCATTGGCTTAATATTGCACATGCAGTTGGCAAAATTTTAGGCTTTGTGAAGCATGTATAGGATAGTATTAATCAGTAATAATTTGATTTACAACTTACCAATTTAACGCACAATAGTAAAAAATTAAGTGCAACGCAGCGATCAATACATATTATCACCTCTGTACATGACGCAAGTAGAAACCCGAAAATGTATTGACTGCCTTGTACTAACTTAGAATTAAACTAAACTTTCCATGTGGAATTTCCAGAATCGGAGTACCAGAGTGTCTGTAAGCAACGAGAATAACGTACTTTTAGACCCAGAAGTACTGACAGATTTTGGTACACAAGCGTTGGTACTCACTACTCTGGCGACTCTCGCCAAATACAGTACTGGCGAGATCGAGACGAGAACGCTTTATAAGTTTTTGGCAGAAGGAGCTACCGTATTTCCTAGAGTTTTTCCCGTAATGTAAGAACCAACAATTAATATTAATCGAGTCTCAACTTTATCGGTTTCAGCTTAACTCATTGCTAAAGGTGTTTATTTATATTTTAGTTATAATTTGTTGGACCAAAATTTAAAAAGTATAGTGACTGGGAACCATGACTTGGAAACTCTGAGTGCTGTGAGAACTATTATACAGACCATGATAACGTGTGAGGGCACTAATCAAGAAAATATTCATTATTTACAAAATTGTGGTTTTGCGGGGCTATGGCGATTCGCGGGTTCATTTTTGAAGGTTAAGCAGGTAAGGTACATATCTCTAGAACGTAGAAATCTGTTTATAATATATAACTTTAAATAAAAAATGTTTACTCAAAGTGTTTTCGGATATTCGTACTTTTTTCCAAAATTCCAAGAATACGTAATTGCATAGTTCACCAAATCTAAAAAAAATCGATATTTCGAATCGATCTTAGATCGTGATCATGGAGATCGATTCACTATTTAGATCGCCTTAAGAGATCGATCTTTAAAAAAAATCGAATTTTGGAAAAATTTGGGCGTAGGAGAGGGGAGCCGGGAGAGTAAACAGTGTCCAGTCCAAACCAATGCTATTTAAAACTCTTAAAGTATAAGTTGTACAGTTGTAGTTAGAAAAAGAAGGAAAATATTGAAATTTTATATTTTTTTATGTTTATTTTTAAGTTATAGGAGGGTATGGAGGGGGTAATATTTGATTTAAAATGCTATCATGAAAAACATAATAATTTATTGAAAACTAATAAAATAGATAACATTTGAACGAAAAAATGACAACCGCAAAATAACAAACTGTCCATAGATACCGATCGACATGACCGGCATAGCTGTTTTGTACGATTTCAGATTTGAGTTTTCTTCTAGAAAATGTTAGATGGCGCAGTTTTACTATTTTCTTACTCCTTTCCTAATTCTTACTAGGATCGTTTTGATCGTGGCGCAGCGACCCTATCGTTTGTAAAGAATTACATATTAATATTAATTTCCAATTATTAATTAAGTCTTAAAGTTCACACACATGAAAATACCAGCAGAATCGATTCTGTGTAAAATCGCCGATCTCGTTGCAGGATCGAAGGGTAAAAGATCGATTCTTAACGATTTTCATTTGGAAAAAATCGATCTTGCCAAAAAATCACTTTAGATCGTGAATCCCTAATAGTTACATGAGATTAAAAGTAAAGGAATTGGGTATTTTTAGGGCGAAACTCAAAATATGGATGGACATAGTGAGTTATTTAGAGATTGTTTAATGCAAATGGTAGAAAATTATATGCCAACTGAAGATGGTGCGGGGGAGATTGGTGAACCAGCGGCAGCCTTTCCTTCTATTTTAAGTGTTAACGATTCAAATACGAATCTTTCAAATTCAAGTTTGGTGCTATCACCAACGGATAGGGACGGAGGTAGTTTTGAAAAGGACGATGATAATGGAACCGGGGGAAGTCAAACGTCCCTAGACAAAGTTTTTTCTAGTAAATTGTGAAAAGTTACAAAACGCTTTTATATAAATTGTTAGAAGAAATATAGCCATTTTACTGTACATTGTGTTCACTTTTTAATTTATGTAAATTTATCGTTAAAGACTGCTAATTATTTCTTTATTTTTAGATTAAGTTTTAGTGTGCTTTGGAAAATGGCGTCCATTTTTCTAACAATTTAAAAAATATTTATATTCTAAAGGATATGTGAAACTATAATGTACAAATTTATTACTGTTGTTAATTTTTTAATTTTTTTGCATTAATTACATCTCAGTATTTATTTTTTATTACGAAATGTTTTTTAGTTAAGGACCTATATTTAAAACATTCACTCCAAATTGACCAAATGGATAATAACTCATTCCTATTAAAAAGCTTTCTTAACATTTCACTAATACTAATATTAATAATAAACAAGTTTGACATATACAAATCATTTTTAGATTTTGGGCCCTATACAACTTTGTTGACATTTAATATACAAGTAATTCATTAATTTAGTAGAAAAGTTACTAATAACCCGATACCAATAGCATCATACCTTCTTTAAAATATCGTAACGCTAACATTTTTTTCTAAAGCAGGAAGGTAATTTATACGCAGGGTTTTAAAAAAATATATAATAAAAAAGCTTAGTTAGGGGATTCGCCCTGTTTAATTTACTTGAAATAATAATGAAAAAGTAATTTTTATCCTTGTACGTTTAACATATAAAGGATTTGTTGTTAATTCATATTAATTTAAACATTAAAAGAAAAACCTCTTAAAATCATGCATGTAAATTAACTAACGCTCCATTTTTTTTATTTAAAATATGTCACAAATCTATCTAGCCTATTCTGGAAAACTGATTTTTTCTATGAATATTTTGGCAAACGCTCTAATCTACGTGCGAGACTAGCACATTTCCTGTATTACAAATAAATTTTAATATGAAACATAACTAAATTTAAAAGAAGACATACGTTATGATGTGCCTGCCAAACAAGGGTTAAATATATTCTTTATAAAAGTTACAGTTTTCCCGAATATGTAAAAATACTAAATCTTCTGTCAAATTCAAATTTGAGTAATCTGAATTTCACCAAGACAGCAGATTTTCACAAGTTTTGTGACAAGCTTACAGAATCGCGTTAATTGCATATTATGCGGTAGTTTTTTTTGACAAAAATTCGGTGTATATAGGCATGGAATCAAATAAATGTATATTTTTTTCATACATATTGGCTCTCAATATACGTTCGTTGTTTGTACAAACACTTTTTTCGTGTATGCTGTGATGAACTTAAAAGCGTTGTCGAATTATATAAATAAATATAATACAGAATGTGGAGAAGCTTTCAGGGTCGTAGATTAAATTTTATATGACTTTCAAAAACATTTTTTACTGTTCATTTATGGTTTAAAAGGACAGATAAAGTTTAAGTTAACTTAGGTGTAGTTAACAATCATAGTTCGCATGTACATACGTTTGTAAATAAATTATATCTTTATAAACTTTATTAGCTAGCAGCCTTTACAAATCCAAGAATTATTTTAATTTTTGTACATACATAACACAGTACACAGTTTAGTGTCGGTATGGTAAAATTATATACAGGATATTTAAAAAGTACACGTGTTACATTTAAAGTGTAGCTTATAAGATGTAATGATATTCGTGTGAGAAAATCGTTCAATATATAGGATGTATTATTTATCGGTTATTATCAGTAAATTTGAGTTGTCTAATTTTTTTTTCAGTATTACTTCTTTGGGTCAAAAATGTTGGCTATACGATATTTCTAATTTTTTTCAAACAGGTAACCATGCAGAAGTACTAATAATGTTAAAAAATAAAGCTAAAACCATTTCACATATCCCATTTTTCCCCATTTCTCTATATTAATGTACAATATATAGCGCTAGTGCAGAGAGAGCGGTCGTAGTTCTTTGTGAGGTAAATAAAAAAAAAATAACGGCCTTACATTTTAAGAACTAGGCGAGTCGCAATTTGTTGGTGTGTAAGGAAAAATATGTGTCTTTTTCTTGAAACTGGTAGGAAACTTAATACATAATACATTAATAGAATAACCTTTGTAAGATATATAAGGGAACATTTGTCGTTTGGTGTCAAATATTTGTAAAAGAATTTTAGTCCAGTCGACTAAACTAAGCACCAGGAAGTAAATTTACTTCAGTTTAGGCGTTTCATACACGCATATCTTTCGATTCAAAATCAAAATACCAAGATAATAATTAATAGTTAAAAATCAACATATGTACCTACACACATGATTACAAATTTAATAAATTTCAAGTTCTGGTAATGGACGAGTCGATTTTTATAAAATTCTTTGATAATATCGCGGATTTTCAACATAGCGTATGGTGTCCTTAATATAAGTAATCTAAGCTCGGAGATTCTTAAATTTACAAGCCAATAGTGTTTTTAGGATTTGTATGCAATTTCTTGTGAATATAGTATATTAAGTATATAGCGAGCGGGGAAAGTATGATTTCCGCACTCGGCTAGCGCCTTGTGCGTTAATATTCACACTCGCGTGTTAAGTAACTTTCCAGATAGTCTTGTACCACTTTTTCCTACCCAAAAAAGAAAAAAGCCACTTTTTATTAATTGCTTGTAAACGTATTTCATAACTTTGTTGAAATTTTTGCAGTAACAAATTCAATGATGGATGTTTTGCGGTATCTACGACACTCCGTGGAGTATGTTCCATATAATCTTCAACACTGATATCAGTATCTATACCTTTTTTTATATTTATTCACATTTAAACACTTTAAAAACACTTTTCGAAACTTTTACAAAAAATTTCCCTTTTAAAATGACATTTAAATATGTTGACTACGAAAAACAAACTAATTTTTGATAGTGACCGTTGCACTGCTAGACCAAAAGAATTCAGATATTTTTCTAATATACACGTGTGTAATGAAAATTACTCACGTTTGATAATGGACGAAATATCTAAACCTGTTCTTGCGAAAACACAACGGTTTGTCATCTTACCAAAATCCTAGCATTTTTTTTATTTATTCCTTTTGACCATTTGGACTGATATATAAAATTTTTTCGAAAATATATTTTTGGAATGTTTTTAAATTTTTTTTTCGGAAACCCAACCCAACCCAACCCAACCCAACCAACTTTTCGAATTTTTTTTAACCACTTTTCGGTACAATTTTTTAAGAAGACATGTTTTTAGAAAGTACGTTTTTTCAAACATTGTTTCGAGAAAGACTTTTTTAAAAGTAATTTACTACAGCCACTAGGAAACTTAAACCTGACCGAACATAAAAACGGTTCGTTTAGGTTAGTTCATGATCTTTCTGTCATTTTTTCATTGACATTTTCTAAGCTAGTAGAGTGCATAATTTAAATTTAGAAACACTGTTTTCTAAAAAATATATTTTCAGAAAATGTATTTTTGAAAGTTTCTTTCAAAAACAAATCTTTTCTAAAAAAGTTTGTAGATCCATTTCCGAAAAAGCACTTTTCGAAGAAGCTCGGCTCTTTGAAAAAGTAATTTACGAAAAAGTAACATGCCAAACCTAAGAAAACCTGATCAAACCCAAAAAAGTTGCGTTTAGGTTCGTTCAGGATCTCCTTTCGTCTTTTTTGAACATAGCTACTAGCGTTCATAATTTAATTTTCAAAATACTGTTTTAGAAAAAATATATTTTCGGAAAATGTACCTATTTTTTGAAGACATTTCTGAAAAAATGTAAGTACTTTCGAAATCCGTGTTTGCGAGAAAATATTTCATAAATCCGTTTGCATAACAGCATCTTTGAAAAAGCTGTCATTAAAAAAAATGTACGTTCGATATATGTGTATTCGAGAAAATATTTTTGAAAAGTTTCCTTAATCCGTTTTCGAAAAAAATTACATTCAAAAGAATGTTTTTTTCAAGAAAAACTATTTGGTTATTAATTTCCCATAGAAGCCAAAAAGGTCAGGAAATTTTGATAAAATCGCAGTGAGATGTGTAAGGAATGTTTTTAGAAACAATCTAAAAGCATGTAAATCAAAAATGCCAAAAAGGCTTGCATTTTTTATATTATATAACATATTAGTATTGATCTATGATTCATATTTTTGTGGTATAATTCATTTCAAAGATCTTACATAGACGGCAAATGTTTGTTTTTGTTTATAATATTTTGTAGAATATGTAGGAATGATTAATGTTTATTGTACGAAAAATTATGAATGAATGTAATTTTTTCGAGCAGAAAAGTATTTTTTAAGAGAAGGCCTAAAAGGACACAAGTAATTAAAATAAGTAATAAAGACATGTCTAAAAAAATACGCACATTAAATTTTTTTAACGTGAGTCGTGATTAAGGTAGTCTATAACACCAAACCGATTCTAAACATTTGATAATATTTAATAGCTGTTAGGTTTAAACTTATTCTTGCATTGTATACATTACGCAATATTAAATTTTAAATTGCAGCACGCGTAAGAGGAATTTTATTTTTAACGCACAAAATATATGTAAATTCACGAAAATGTCGATGTTAAGTTTACCATTGGTGTTTAGCTGGGTGGCTTTATTGGAAGTCTATGAGTGTTAACTTAAAAAGTGTCTTTAGTATAGGCTTTTATTTTTTGTCACTGTCTTTTGTATTGTACATGAATATTTTTAAGCGCCTAAATTAGTACAATGAAAATAAATATTACCAAGCAGTTGAGTTCAAGGACGCTAGTTCTTTATTAAATATCCTGTATCTTAAAATGAAGCCCATTTTTCAGAAAAAAATCATTCAAAGTATATATGTATACTGTAACTATTTCACTATTCCTTGCTTAGAAATAAGAGTAATATTACGCACAACAGTTAAATTTAAAAACAAGCACTTTATTTTTGAAGTTTTGTATTCTGTTCATGGAAAAAAATTCTAGACGCTTAAGAAAGTTTTTGTACAAACAACGAATCCTGATTGATTAAAAATAAGCAACGACTTTACATCTACACTCTATTATTTTAAAGTTTACTGGCAACACTGTACAAAAGTATTTGCAAACTCCATAGGAGTACGTTTGGTTGGTCCTTTCAAAATAATCTAAATATTTGGAGACATATAAACGTAATATTATGTAGTGATTGTGTTATAGATACGCATGTCTTAGTTGTTAACGTCATCTACGAAGTTCTAGATATCTTGTATATATGTATATGTACGTATGTCTTGGTCTGAAATATTTCTTGGATAAATGACCGCGTTTGAAGCGTTTAAAAAGTATTAATCCCCTATGACAGCAGTTCTTACTTCATGCGAAATATTGCAGCAATAGATATTTTCATTTATACAGGGTGTTTTCTAATTGAATGTCAATATTTAAGGGGGCGATTTTTGGGTCCATTTTAAAAAGAAAACTTCATATGAACGTATGTCCTAAACGTCTTAACTTTTGAGATACAGAGTGGTAAAGTTCTCAAAAATAAATAGTTTTTTATTAATATCTGTAATACCACTTTAGATATTTGAATTAAATTTGGCATACATGTACTATGTATCAAGAGGCATTATTTGGTGAACCACAATTTTTTTTATTTCAACCAGTGGCGATCGTACGGAATTTCATCTGCCTATTTTGGCAGACATTGATGGTACGTCACTGATTTCTCGTAAAATTAAAATTATTCCTGAAATTCCCAATCATTTCTAAGCAAATTTGATCTCTTGAATTTTTTCAACCCAATGCACGGTTTTCGCTTAAAAAAATAAAAACCTTTTCTCTACATGATCATAGCAGTATCGTTAATGTGACAATAGTACCATGCACAGAAATAGATTTTATTTTTTAGATCAAATTTGCTTAGAAATGAATAAGGATCTCAAAAATGAACTTCCTTATTCATTCCTAAGCAAATTTAATCTAAAAAATAAAATATATTTCTGTGCATGGTGATATTGTCCTATTAACGATATTGTTATGATCATGCAGAGAATAGGTTTTTATTTTTTTAAGCGAAAACCGTGCATCGGATTGAAAAAATTCTAGAGATCAAATTTGCTTAGAAATGATTGGGGATTTCAGGAATAATTTTAATTATACGAGAAATCAGTGGCGTACCATCAATGTCTGCCAAAATAGGCAAGTGAAATTCCGTACGAACGCCACTGGTGGAAATAAAAAAAATTGTGGTACACTAAATAATGCCTCTTGATACACAGTACATGTATGCCAAGTTTAATTAAAATATCTAAATTGGTATTACAGATATTAATAAAAAACTATTTATTTTTGAAAACTTTACCACCCTGTATCTCAAAAGTTAAGACGTTTAGGACATGCGTTCATATGAAGTTTTCTTTTTAAAATGGACCCAAAAATCGCTAACGACATTCAATTAGAAAACACCATGTATGTTCTTGTTTCCAAGAAAATTTTCGTTTAAAAATATTTATCTTGTGTAATGTCGTTGGTTTAAGAAAACACATTGGATAAAACTAATGTCACAAATTGCTAGATAAAGCGATTATATTTCGATCAAGAATAATAAAAAATGTGTAATATTATGTACTGAATGGCAGAAATGATTTAATACGCTTTTTAAAGTATGATAGACTGTGATAAATCTAGATGTATAGCTGTTACAATAATTATTTTCTAATAAAAAATTTTATTTTTAGCCAAACCATACGTGCTTTTTGCAAATTCTAAATAAAAAAATGCCTGCTTATTCAATAAAGCTTTCTAGTGAAAATTTTGTTACTAGCAAGCAGTAACCGGGCAAATTTATCTTGTAAATGTATAGCTAAAGGTGCAGACACAGCTTGTGTTGTGTGTATTAGTTCGCAAAATTAAATTCATTATTAAATACTTTCGTTTTTTACTGTTGTAATATTTTAAGTTTAACCTAAAAAACACCAAAAAAAAAACATTAAAACGTTAAAATAATATAGACACAAAACAAGCAGGATGTCTTGTCACCTTAACCGTACTCAAGAGACGTATTTGTTTGGCTTTAGTCCTGGTGCTGGTTGACAGTTAAACTACACATATTATGAAGTTAAATTCATTAACTGTCAACCAGAACCATGACCAAAATCGTACAAACGCGTCAGGCAGGCATTATAATAGTACTGTTTATTGTACGCCAACTAATATTTAACCTTACGTCCACTATTTTGAGATTAGATTTAGTATTGATGTCTTTAACAAAGTCCTCCAATGAACTACGGCCCTTTTTCCAGTTTTTTAAAAATCTATTTGTTACAGTAAAGTTTTTAACTCTTGACGTTTTTAGAAATCTACTTGTTTAGCGAAAGGGAGAGTGTTATGTGCATATTTCCTTATTTCGTGTCTAAGTTTTATATCCATGACATTTTTGAGCTAGTCAACTAATTACTGCTTTTACTTTACTGAATACATCCCAGTGTTTTATGCCAATTACATTAGGATTATTTTACAGTGACCTAAAAAACATTAATATTATTATTATTATGGTTTTAAAATATATCTTACCTACTAACGTAAAATCGAGAAAGTGTGGTTGGGTTAAAATGGAATTGCTTCTTAACGTTTAGTTTGTGCTAGCAAGCATCCTAAAAGCTCTTGACACGGCAGATTAGAACACTAATATTTATTTAATTTTGAATCTCATTGACATAAAAGCTTTAAAATACTGTACGAGGCAATGTTAAGAAAATATTCCCATTTGGAAATCCAAGTTGTATATACTTTAATTATACGTTACAAACTTACAAAAAATACAATAAATAATATATAGTTGTTAGGATCAAAGATTCTGAGATTGTAATTTCCTATGTTTGTTCAAGCTTCACAGTTTATTTAAAAACTCCACGGATTTCGTGACTAACTATTAAGACCATACGTCTCAATCCACTTTACCTCTACTGGTACCACTTTCCAGGCGCGGCCCGTGAAATTTCAAAGTTGTATATCTCTGTTGCTACGTATGGGACCCTTGCCAAGTTCAGATTTTTTAATAGTGAGCCTACTAGGAATGTTTTGGTAAAGAAAAAAATATTTTATAATTTGCGAAAAAAAGTTGAATTTTTGAATTGACCCACCTGGGAACAAAATTAACACGCTTAGGTATTTTATTTATTACTTTTTCTAAACATATTTTACATCATTTTGTCGACAATTCTTAAATTTTAAGAGAGAAAAATGTGTTGTAGAATGTTATAGCCATTTGAATTTTTTGTTAAATTATATTTTCGGTTTAAAAAAATTCAAATGACTATAACTTTCTACTAACACATTTTTTTCTCTTAAAATTTAAGAATTGTCGACAAAATGAAAAATGATGTAAGATTTGTTTAGAAAAAATAATAAATAAAATATATAAGCGTGTTAATTTTTTACCCAGGTGGGTCAATTCAAAAATTCAACTTTTTTTCGCAAATTACAAAATATTTTTTTTTACCAAAACATTCCTAGTAGGCTCACTATTAAAAAACCTGAATTTGGCATGGGTCCCATAAGTAGCAACAGAGATATACAACTTTGAAATTTCACGGGCCGCGCCTGCCACTTCCTTTGATCGTACACTTCACTTTTTTCTCCAAAAATTAAAATGAAATTAATAAATTTTTAAAAAACGCTCTTTGTAAATTTTCTGTCTTTTTTTTAAATTGCGTATTATATAAGTATCGTAGCTAGTGGTGAAAATAGTATCCTTAAAAATAATTTTTCAGGTGTAAAAGTTTTGTTATTAGTTTACCCCTCATTCTGTTGGCCTGAATCCTCAAAAGGAAACTTTTGCTTTCTGTTGCTGCAAATCTACTAAACGCTTTTTTATTTTGTTTAAAATACTCACAGAAAAACCTGCACAATGAAAAAGTATGCTAACCACAGACATAATCCCCAACAAGAGACTTCATTTAATTTTTCTTAGTTTTGAAAAAATTATTAATTTTTTTATAGACATAAACTTTGTTTTTTGTTGTAAACTAGAACAAAAATTACAAAATTAAATATCTGTTATGTTGTGATAGATTTGCAGATACCAAAAGAAAAAAAAGAGATTTCAATTAGAAATATTTTTTGCTGTAAAGATATGTAAATATTCTTAAAAAAACGAAAGTGTGATATAACTAATTAAGGTCAAGCAGTCCTCAGGGTAACCACACTGAACAAAATCGAATGCTTTAATTATTGTTTTGTGTTCTTAGCTGTACATTTCGTTACCTTTTTATTCTATTGACATTCTTACGTATGTCATAAGTCTCTCCTGATCTTGATCGTTATGAAATAAATGTTTTTCAGATTACCTAGTTTATATTTGAAATTAAAGCTCACTTTAATTGTTTATCTATATGTAAAATTCTATTTGTGATAGATTTATTGGTATGTATAAATGAAAAGTGTATGTTTCTTAAGAATATGAACATGTTTGTATCTATGATATTACAAATATATACATTGGAAAGTCTAACAGTTGTTTTTTAAACCCCCACTTAGTGTTGTTTTCACAGTGCTTCTATTCCGTATCCCATGACAGTTGACTAGTTTCTAATCAAAGTATCAATAATATATTGGGTGCAGACCGCCCAGTCGCCTCCCACGGTCATCGTCGTCATCATTGAAAATTTCGTAATTGCTCCCGTCCTATTAAGAATGAAGGGCTTAAAGAATATGAATATCACGTATTTCGAAGAGTTCTTTCCGATGATGCAAATAGAATTTTGATTTGGATCCATCTTGAGCCCTAAAAAAATTAGAACCCGTGAAAAACTGGGTCAAAAATCGTAATTTTCAGTCTCCCAAATTTTGTCAATTTCCAATGGTTTTAGGTATAGGGAGATGTATTTCAAAAAGAAATATCTGAGATTCTATATCTAAAGTTTGACGTGTCAAACCGTTTTCGAGTTTTTAAGTGCCAAACATGGGTCAGGAAATGACATTTTTCGACCTAAAAAAATTCAAACCAACTACTTCCCATTTTCCGATCCTCACCGATATCAGTAGGATTCTGTACCCCCGAGTCCTCTATAATCTCCGAAAATTTAAATCGAATTAATCTAGTTTTGCGACCTGTACCGGATTTCAACTGAAATCGCGAAAATTTCGACTTTAACGTTTAATAGCTCCCAAACGAAATACCCTGTATAACTGAATTTCTTACCGAAGCTAGTCCCACTATCCTTCTATTAACCCAGACAGTTTGAACGTTTCGATTCCAGATTCCAGCCGTTTCCGGAAAAAAAAAAATGTCGAAAGTAACGCCGCCGCACAGTAATACGGCCAGTGGCGGAACTTCAAAATTTGGCCCCCCCCGCAAAATTATTTTTCAGGCCCCTCAAAATTACTTAAGCTAAAATAACGACCGCCCCCGAGCAAACCCAAGCATAGGGGCCTCCGAAGTGAGGAGATAAAGGGCCCCTCGATCACTTGCTGCCCCGGGGCCCCAGAGCCTCTAGCTACGGCCCTGGTATTAAACGTGACGTGTAATTGCATGAACGACACTCTGGGCCGTGGGCCCCCTAGAGGCCCCCCCCCCCCGCATTGCGTCCTCTTGCTGCATAGTAGTTCCGCGCCTGAATACGGCTAATCTGTAATAAATAGGTACTAGTACATAGACGAACACTGGCGTGTAATAAAAATGGACCAAAAAGCGGGTCTCCCTCGAGACATTTTGGGAGCATACTAGTTGATGACTTAGGACTATGTTTGTCAACCATTATATATCTATGGATGTGAACTATATAGATATATAATGGTGAACAAACAAATTCCTGAACCATAAACCAGTAAACCCACCCAAATGTTTCAAGGGAGACCCGCTTTCGGTCTATTCGAGAATTTGTCTATATTCTTTATAGTCTCTGGTACTAGGTTATATAAAAAAAGCCTGGTAAAATGTAAATTATCTATTTACTTTAATAACTTTACATACAAGGAGGAAATAATTTTATCACTATATTACAACGAAGTACTTACTAATAATGATTGGAATCGTATAATCTTTTTGTCCATGTATTGGTTAGTTGGACAGTTGACTATTGATTTTACAAACTCCGTCCCACTCCTGTTCTACATGGGCAACTGAAGTAGGGAGATATTTGACGCAATGACAAAATCTACTACTGCCCTATCCTACATTTTGAAAAATTCATGAATAAAACTCCTATTGGTTTTTAAAACATTTATTATAAAATTCTAAGAGAGAGAAGGGACAATAAAACAAACTTAAAAACATGATACATCTTAACAAAATTCGTAAAGAACGAACATCAAACATAACATTTAAAAATAAGTAACATCAGTCTTGCACATATATTTTGGAAATTTGTTAAATGTCTGTAGACAGCAACCATTCGTTGGTTAGCGCTTGGGACGCGGTGGCTCTTAAGGCTGGGTCTGGCTCAACCAGACTTTCCAAAAAACCGGCAAATGGAATGGCATCCAGTCGTTTCCACTTATATTTTTCTACTAAAACATCCTCTATTTTCCATATCCTTAGGTTATCAGCTGGTACATCTTTTAAATGACCTAAAAAAGAATTGCTTCAGTCCCTCTTCAAACACTATTGCCAAATCTTACCGTTTACAAAAAATTTTTTAGATTCGCTTCCAGTTTCCGTAATATACCTAGGAATTCCTCCCAAAGTTTCCCAAATTAAACACAGGTGGTCAATGTTTGCCGATAAGTCACTAGATCCCTTTGGACTAAACAGCATCTCTCCAGTAGCTAGTTCAAATGCCATGCAACCAACAGACCATATGTCAGCTGGGTAACTGTATCCGGCACCCATAATCACTTCCAAAGCCCTGTATTGCCTTGTTTGGATTTCTTGGGAAAAGTGATGGTCCTGTCAAAAAATATAAAGGTAGAATTTGTTCCATATGACGACAAAAATCAATCATTTCTTAAATTGTGCTGACAACTTACCACCCAGCAAGCATTTCCCAAATCGGCAATTTTAATTTCAATGTTAGGGTTGACCCACATGGGGCTGTTGAAGTTCGTTTGACTATGGCGTTCTCTGTAATTGACTAATTCACTTAGATATATGTCATTTGGATAAGATGAAGCCCTTTGTTCCCCGAAACGACTGATGATGTCATCGTCTGACTCGTGAAGATTGCTATCTTTTTCTGTCCAAAATTCTGAACTTACTACAAACAAT
Source organism: Philopedon plagiatum (assembly GCA_963971165.1). Taxonomy (NCBI): domain Eukaryota; kingdom Metazoa; phylum Arthropoda; class Insecta; order Coleoptera; family Curculionidae; genus Philopedon; species Philopedon plagiatum. The sequence continues at coordinate 4,675,450 of OZ020198.1, forward strand.
ATTGATCATTCAGTATAAGGGTCAGCTTTAAAAAAATAAAATTAAAGCGAGCTAAAAGCATTTAGAAATTTTTAAAAGCTTTTTAAGTAAGTAGATTAAACAAGAGTTTTCATTACCATAGGATCGTGGTAATTCAACTCCTAATTCGGAAAACCTTTCCATTTTCCCAATAATTCGTCTAATGTAATTTTCGTCAACCCTAATTAAAATGTTTTCCGGTTTAACGTCTGTATGGATTATGTGGCATCCTTCGTGAAGATACGTCAATCCTCTTAAAACCTAAAACAAGAGATGACTGGATCAGTAACTAGGGTCCAGACCGCCCCATCGCGTCATCATTGAAAACTTCGTATTCTCGACCCTCTACTAAGAAAAATATCACACCCTCGGATTGATGATCCATGCCCCTCGTGTACATAACCCTACATACATAAATACATACGTATGAACACCCAAAGATACATACCAACACACACACGCAAACATATATGCATACATACAACAAGGAAATATACATACGATGGGTCGATATCGTGGGCAAAAAAATAAAAACAAACAAATTTATTCATCGATTGCTCCCTACCGAGAACGAAGAATAAAAATCTTTATAATTTGATCTGGATACAAAAAAATTAAAAACCGTGAACACTTGGGTCAAAAATCGAAATTTCCCTAATTTACAATGATTTTAGCTATAGGTAAATACATATATGGGAAAAAGAAAGTATGAGATTTCGAAGTTTCACGTGGCAATCCGTTTTTAGATTCGTCGTTTCGGCATGTTTCGGCCTAAAAAAAATTCAAAAGAATTACTTCCCATTTTCCGATCCTCACCAAAATCAGAAGGGTTCTGGTAGGCTGTCTGTAACAAAATTATGGCAACCCATCATTAGGTAAATCATTTAAACCCAATTTTTTTAACACAACTTATTTATTTACAAAACAAAATGATTTACGCAAAATTGACATAAAAAATGTGGATATCAAAATTTATAGTGAAATAATATACTTACTTGAAAAATTATTCTGCGAACAGCAGGCACCTGTATACCCCGAAAGTCACTTTGCATAAGAAGATGTAATAAGCTTGGTCCCATTATTTCTAAGGAAATGGCAGTATGAACCCCATTTTCGCTAATAAGTTTAAAAGTATCCACCATTTGGACTATGTTATTAAAGCCCGGATGATTAGGATTCACCGATCTAGTCTCTTGAAGTAGTCTTATTTCGTCATTTGCTACTGCCGTAAACATAGGTGCAGATTTACATATTTTTAGAGCCACGTATCTAGGACCACTAAAAATTAAAATAATTTTGATAAGAGTAACTAGTAAACGCCATTTTTATATAGCTATTTTTAATTAATTCTAAAAGAACTTTTAAAAATTTTCAGAGATGGCACACTAAGTTTTAGTATGTCCTTGATTTATATAAAAACTTATAAATACTTTTTTTCTGAATTACTATGCCACTAAAAAATTAACAAATACACATCACTACAAGACAAAACACTCAACATACTTCTCATATAAGTTTTTACATAACCAAACGGTAGAAAAATGCCCCCAACCTAATTTTCGGCAAACTTTATACTGATTTCTCAAAACATCGCCGATGTTAATAGGCATATAACCTCCAGCTTCATACTCTGCTTCATCCTCTTGACTTTCTCTATTCTCAATACACCTTAACTTCTTAATGTCTTCTAAATCTAATAGACTTACATCTTTGCTGGGCGAACTAAAAAAAATTATAAGAACATTTTTTACTGGGATTTAGGTCTGGACGATTTGTTGGTCGTTGTTTGTGTTAAAGGGAAGCAACAGAAAAAGAATATTTATGCTTTTTAGAAGAAATAAATCATATGATCTAAAGTTAAAGCTTACTATTTTATATTAGGACAGGATTTAGTTATCCTAGGAAAAACCAATGGTGGTCGAACTTCTACAGTTTCAACAACTTCTGGCTTAGGTTCAACAGTCTCAGGTATTATGAAATTTGACGCTACTGCTGATTTTCGTATCGATTTATTGTGTTTTAACCTTTTATACAAAGCGTAAAAAGTAAGTGGAATGAAGGGTATTAAAATATGAAACAATACTGAACTAAACCCGTTTAGAAATATATAAAAGTCATTATAAAAATGGTGAGTATTGTTCGCGATGCACGTAGAGTCGTTAGCCATCGTCGTTTCAAAAAACCCGCGCGGAAAACGACTGAGATTTTTTCCAAAGTGCTAACTTTTACGGTTATCCTTTAAGAAAAATCGAAAAACTATCGAAATCAGATTTTTATTCATGCCGGCGGCCACCAAGCCTTTTTTGACAAGTAAAACAACAATGGACTAGGCATTCATTTATTTTTTATTGAAATTTGCACACTAGCTCGGTCGTTGCACAACACGCGAGACATCGCGAAATAAACTAAGATAAAAATAACCCGCCTTGGCACTATTCAAAAAATTTAAAACGCCAGTATTTCTAAAATTGTTTTACGTATTTATTTAAAGCTTACCAATTCAGCTAACAAGTGTGTGAAAATTTTCATAGATCGATTTTTAGGATCCAGCTAAAATATACTTTGTCACCTGGAATTAGGATGGAGAATGGAGGTCATATGGATATTAGGAGAGTATAGTGCAAAACGGGACAGGAAATACACTACACATACAATAAGTATACAGCCACTGTTTCGTGTTTATTGAAACATGAAAGATTCGCCGCACTTACTGGCTGTGTTAATCACCAGGACCTGTTTTCTATTATTATGTCAAGATAAAATTTTACTTACAGAGAAGGACAGTCCCTTAGGAACACACTCTCACTTCTGGAACCTGGAGGGGATAATGACAATGAAAGGTAGTCGGTGCGATCTTTGATGCTAGTTGGCTTGTATCTATTAAACTGAAAATCACTTGATGCAGAAAAGGCGCTTTCGGACATTTTTTGAGCCATAGGAGGGGACGGAAATCGGAACTCTTTGTAAGACCATTTGTCATCATGGTCACTCTTTTTTCTAGTGTTGTAGCGAGGTGTGTAACAGGTCTCCAAAGCCCTAAAAAAGGTTTTGAAACATATACAGAGTGGGTAAGTCAATAAAAATATTTGTCGCAAAACCCGGAAGCTTACTACTTATACGCTAAACGAAAACGAAACTTCGGCCTTTTTGGGTGTTTAATATTTGTTATGAAAAAAAACGCTCGGTCGATTTTGTTTTCGAGGGGGAAACTTTTTGAGCACATACTCAAACCCCTACCAGAAATTCTTCCAAAGAGGCTGGTTGGGTGGCATAGATTTTACTTTAATGTGACCCCAAGGCCCCAAGGAAAAAAATCTTAAGGTGAAACAAACCTGAGCAAACTCAACCAGCCTCTTTGGAAGAATTGCGTGAACGAATTACGTTTGAATGCAATCAAATCACTCCTGAAATTCTCCGGAACGATTTGAACAGAACCTTTATCATTGCATGGAAGTCAATGGTGGTCATTTTTAACATTTGATATAGGTACCTACTAATTGTGTAGTGGTAGTGATATTGTTCACTAACTTTTTTACGTTGAAAATTATTTTTATTTTAATAATAATCATTAAGCCTAAATAAGAGGCAAATCTATTCCTTGTAGTGATTTTTATTTAAAATACGAGTTAAAAAATTTATTGCTATATTATTATAATTAATCTCTGCCCTTTTTTCGCAATTTTATGTAAGAAACAAATATTTATTAAATGATAAAAAAAAATTAGAAATTTTAAATTAAATAATTTGAAAACCGCTAAAGTAAAAGGGCATATACGGGGTATGGTGATAAAAAATTCGAAAGACCTTTCAAACAAGGTGCAACTTGATCCCCCTTTCCATTTAAGATTTTAGAGGTGAAGCCCACCCTGCCCAAGGGGTTGCAGGTAGTGATTTGAGTATGTACTCAAAAAGTTTCCCCCTCGAAAACAAAATCGACGTGTCCGAGCGTTTTTTTCATAACAAATAGTAAACACCCAAAAAGGCCGACTTTTCGTCTTTGTTTAGCCACCCTGTATACTAATTATAATTGTTACCCCACTACTACCACTACCACTTAATAAAGAGTAGATTTTACTTACTGTGATACTATTCTGTATGTTATGTTATCTTTTAAAGCCCTTTCAAAAATTATTTAGCCAATCAAAATAAGATATTTTGTCTTCATTATTACACAATGATAATCTTACCAATAAAAGTTTTTGCTACGTGTTTTTTTAATATATAAAAAATACATATTATGAAGATCATGTAAATCTTGTATAGTAGATTATGATTATGATGATGATAAAAACCCGAGTACCTGTTAGATGCTGATTCTTCATCAAAAAAACTTTTTTGTGTACTAGATGGTTTTTTCCAATAGCTTTCAAAAGAAAATGATTGTTTCTGGGTAAATTTAGTCTTCGAAGAGAGAGGGTAAAGAGTGTCAAAAGAGGAGTAAATTTCGGAAGTTCTAAGAGGCCTCGAGGCCTCACCACTGGCCGTTCTTGTAAGTCTGCTGCCACTCCTGTTAGCAGTAGATTGCAGACTTGCCAAAGTCTCTGGAGCCAGAATGGTGAAAGTCTTTTTAATAAAAAATCCGAAGATTCAACGACACTCTGGGTTCTCGCGGCACTTTTTTCTATAGAGTATGGCTTAAGATGTGGTACATTAGTCATAATGAAATTAAAGGAAATTCACTTGATATGTTACGGTGCACGACATCAAGTTTTTCTCGCCCCCGGGAACATTCGTTTAGAAGATCCGCGTCCACTGCGCTTGCTCGGAAGGAAAACGCTCGATAATCTGGAGGCCTTGGAAAATTATCAGGAATTCGCGATTCTACCTGATTTCGCTTTTGTTTGGGCACCTATCTACAAAAGGTCGAACACTTTTCTTTGTATTTGGGATTTATCCCAGTGGCGGTGCTGATATTAGGAAAATCATTAAGATTATTTTTATCTTCAAGAAATTTGTGTGTTAATAATAAAGTACTAGCGAAAACAACCCGGCCAAGAAGAACAACGTTCTTCTCGACCTAAATACTGAATTAGCGTGTTAGTTTCGCAGGAACATAGAGGAAGAAAGTGTTGTAGTGCAACCAAAGGCGAAAGGTCAGAAAAACCATGTACAAGCCCTGGATGTGAAACAACTTTTATTCCATCTCTTATCTTCACCTTATCCGAAACGATTATGTTATTTATTCCGGCAATATATAATATACCCTACTTACCCTACAACAACACACTGTGTATTGTTCCAATGTGGCGACGCGACGCAAGCAATTTATTTTTATTGCATTTCTTTGTAACAGATAAAGCAAATTATTCCTTTTAATCGGTATTTTTTAAAACGATAAGATGGCAATTCAAGTAAGTAGTTTAAAAAACTGAAACAAAAGTATCCTAATTAAACATTTTATTACACAAAAAAATAATAGACACTTTGGTATTCAGCTGGTGATATTAATTATTTCTTCTCAGACTAAATATTGGCACCGTCTTTTAAAATATTTCTTAAATTTTCTTTTAGCTCTTAACCGCTCTTTCTCTGTCATACGTTCACTTTTTATAAAATTTCTGTAAGCGTTTTGAAAATTTTCGGTTTGCAACTTCTTTATTTACAATAAAAATATCCGGTAATCATTTAAATTTGATGCAAAAATGAGATTTGCCCAGTCCAGTATTCCAAAGTATCCTGGAGCTTTCCAAAATATAGGGTTAGGGTTTTCTTGTTTCCTCGAAATACCCGTTCTGCGTGATCTCTCTCGCAAAGAAATTTTTTTCTTGTATTCCAACACCAAATCCAAGACATGAATACCGTCTAGTCTTTCCCAACTATTGGGTATTTTTTTACTACCGAGCGGGGCTATCCATCTCACCAAATATTCTGTGTGAGACCCTACTTTTCGGTAATCTAAAAATTTTTTTTGGCCCATCTGAATCTCTTTTATATTCAGGAGGAACGTGAATAACCAGGACCATTTTTGCAGGTTGGTCTAAAACTAACGTAGAAAATGGGGCCTCTTAATGTGAACAAAAATCGCAGTAAAAGTTTAAAAATTTGAATTGCGTTTAGACAAAAAATAATTAGTGCCATTAAATGAAATAAGATACACAAAGATCCTTCACAAAAAGGTACTCTAAAGCAATAAACTTCTTTAAAGCATTATTTAAATATTTTTAAACAATATTTTGAACAAATCAAATTACTTACTGACATCTTCAAAGAAACTCAGCGAGACACGGCTTTGGCCTAAACTCCTTGACGCTACTGACATAAATGGTTCTTAGATAGGTATGGTATACCGTTGTACACCACTACTGAGCTGTTGGTTTAAACAATAGGTAGTTATCGCCGGTGTAAACCTCAGTTTTTACACTTTTTTAAACTGCTTTAAATTTTGATTGATACTAGAGCCACAACTAATTTATTTTTTGAAATAGTAAAAATTGTTATTGCTCAGTCTGAATCGATTCAAACTGTAAAAACTTTCCGATATTTCGGCTTTTTCGCCTAAGGTATCTTCAGACTTTTACTCTATAAAATTCATGCACCACTTCTATCCAAAACACTAAAACGACAGAATTTTTGTAACATTTTATTATAAATTTTATTAAGCCATTACAGCAGTTACACTAAGGGGACGCAACCTTTTTTTGCTGATCTTCTTTATACTAAATCTGTCTATACGTCGTGATATAGATAGTTTGTTCTATTTAATTTTTTTTTAATTATTACTGTGGAACTCTTGATTTGTCTTCAAAATATTTTTTTACAAATAAACAAGGGCCTATGGCATTGACTAGAAACGTGGTTATGTAAATAGGCATTTAGACAAAAAAAGTAGGTGATGGATGCCGTTTACTTCGTGAAAAATAAAAATTAAATACCAAAAGTGTAAGATATTAATTTTTTAACTGGAAAAAATTGCCTCGTCAATTTGTTTTTAATTTATAACTTACACACAATGGTACCTTACTTTTATTCTATGCGAAATTTAGCAATACCGCACTATAAGGTATTTACCATCACCCAACTATATATCTACTGTTAGTAAAGCAAAAATTAAGCTCTGTTTGTACTTTTAAAGCAAATTAAAAATTATCTGTTTCATTCGTATTTTTTCTTTCTCTTTAATTATTTTGTCATTTGCTATTTGACACATTGTAAAGTTTATTAAAAAAAAAATAAACAGAAAATTTTTATTGGCTCCCCCAGTTAAGTAACAAGAAAGAGTTGCGACAATTAACAAGAAAAATCGATGAAGTAGTTTTGATTTTGCAACAAATCAAATTGATTTTATATGGAACTTTGTTAATTAATAGAATTGTTTAATTTTGTTGCAAAATCTAATAAACATTTATCCACGCATTTATAATTTAATTTTTTAGTACTAGTACCTCAAAAGTGGCCAATTTTAATCGATAAAATTTGATAAATTCTGTTGTGACATCAATAAGAAAAAAATGTAGGAAAACTACCGAAAATTAAAAATAAATGCGAGATAAACATTAAATAAGTTAAAGAATTTATCAAAGTAAACAAAAATGCATGATTTTTCCGTTAGTGGTGTGTTTGGATAAAGCAAAGTGAGAACAAATTACAAATGTGTTTAAAATTCCAGTGCAAAAAATGTAACATTCATATGTTTAATTTTTTATGTTATTTTTAGACAATTCTTTATATAGCTGGATTGTGATTGGACTAGGTGTGTTTTCCCAAATGATTTTCCTTTAAGACGCACGCATTTTCGTACCAAAAACTAAAGATTATTAACAATACTATAAATCTCTCTGAATAAATAACAAATATGGGGCAGATGCTTAAAGCACTTGCTTTGTTATGGCAAAATCCTTATACTTAATATTTTGGTATTAGAATGCGGTTTTAGTGCATCCTATTTTAGTGGTATTTTAGGCAAAACTTATTTGAACTAGCTTCAAACATCTATCCTAAATATAATTATATAAAACCACAATAACAATCAATAACAAAATATGGCATGCAGGCATGCAAACCTCTCCCAAAAAGCTTTAGTTACCCATTTTATCCTTGTCAGTTTTCGGAGATTCCTCCATCTCCGGAGTTTCTGGTTCAAATTCGCAGGAAGTTGTAAGTGTGCTGGTAGGGATAGTTGGAGATGTAGTGGCAGTACGGATAGTTGTAAGCGATGCAGCTGCTCCCGTAACCTTCTTGTATATGACACGACGAATACTGCTTTGTACTAAAAGAAAAAGAAGTGTTAACTTCGTTAGATAGCCTCTCCACAAAATTTTACATTACAGCATAGCTTTTTTAAGCAGGAAATAAAAGAAAAAAAAAACTTACAATCGCTGGAAAGTACTTCTGCAGCTAACATTTCATCAGCTGTATAAAGTTTAGGTTCCGAAGTGCTCGTAGGAGTAGAGTGAACAACCTGATAGATCCCTGGGTGAACTAGAGAAATTCTTGTTGTCCCAGATTGAGTGGAAAGAGAACGCCTGTCTGGCACAGAAGTCTGGAATTGTCCGGTAGATGTGCGAATCGGAGTAAGGATTTTAATGTTCTTAAGGGGTCTTGTTATGGTAACAGTTGCGGTCCCTGGAGTCGACCCCACCACTGTGAGGGTTTGAGCGAGAACGACGTCTTTCTCGACTTGGTATGGTATCATGGCAGATTTCGCCTCGGTAGTGGTGAGCTTTTCAACTGTTGAAGACTTCTGCTTTACGGTTTGAGATGAAGCGAAGCTACTTTGCATTTTAGATAGTAATCTTTGAACATGAGCGACTTTTGTTGCAGCCAACGGCGGTTTCATCTGGGCTAAAGATCCTGGCATAGTTGTTGCAGTTTTCGGAGTTTGAACTGAGGCAGAACTTGCTTGAACCAATTTTTTAACTGGAATAAGAGTGGCTAATGCTGGTACTTGGCCTTCTCGTCGAGCAACCGTGTCTGTGTGAACAGAGCCGCTTTGTATAGCTTTTTTTCCGGAATCTGTCTCACTAGTAACTTTTTTCGTTTCAGATTGATTCTCAATAGCTGATGCTGAAGCGACTTTCTTGAGTTGAGTTAGATAGACAGGACCCTCAAGTGAATTCGATGACCCCTGAATTGCTTTAATTTCACCGTCTGGCTTCTTTACCAATTGAATTAGAGGTATTTGTTTTAACTGAACAGTCGAAGTTGGTGTAACGACAGTTTTGGTTGGGATGGTTTTTAATTGTGTCTGGGCCGTCAGAACTTGCATACCCAAAGTTTGTACAGTTTTGGCTGAAACGGATTTTATCTGTGTCTGAGTTGTCGTAACAGATGTACCCAATGTCTGTACACTTTTAATTGTAGTGGTTTTAATTTGAGCTATCGAGGATGATGCACGCAAGGCCTCTACACTTCTAACTGTAGTGGTCTTGATTTGGGCTTGAGTTGCTGAGGCTAACGTTCTTAACGTCTGTACAGTTTCAGCTGAAGCGGTTTTGATTTGTGCTTGAATTGTGGAAGTAACTGTACCCATTGTCTGTACAGTTTGGGCTGGAATAACTTTTGTTGGTGGTTGACTCGTGGGCGTGAATTCATTTGAAGCTGCTTTAACCAGGGCGTTATCGGTTTTTATTTGTGGCATTGAAGGATGCATAAATTTACGGGGAATAACTTTTGTTTGTGTGGGAATCTTGGAAGCTGTAGAAGACTGTGCATTTTTTTCTGGAATAACATTTGTAATCGGAAGCTTACGTTTATCTGCAATTCTCGAGGTATATTCAGTTTTGCTTGGCAAAGCTTTTATTGGTGTTTGAGTATTGACACATGATTTACTGTCAGTATGTACAGGTTTAGGTAAGCTTGTTTTAATTTGTGTTTGTGTTGCTTCAACTGCTTTAATTGGACGTGAAGCAGCAGTAATCTGTCCCTGTCTGACTGGATGAGTTTTCATCACTGGTATACTTGAAATTTTAGTGAGTTTACGTTGTGACATTTCATCCTCGGGTTTCGGGGCCTGTTTAAATTTTGTATAAACCAAATTACTTATCGGCTTCTGAGGAGCACTTCTTAGAGTCTGTCGAACTGGTTCAAATTTGATTTGCTGAGCTGTAAATGCTGGTATCTGCGACTGATCAACATCAGTTGGAAATTGTAGTGTTATTATTTCCTCCTCGTCATCTGACGAACTAGAGGGTAGTTTTGGGTCACATTCAAATATATTATCTCGTGATTTGATAATTAGTGATGGTTTAGGGCCTGGGTATAAATTAGTCTGTGGTAATTTGGTTTGAACCACTGCTACTTTTGTCTGTGTAAGTAAGTTCTGACTTGTCTGAATGACTGTTGGACGACTTATTAATAATTGACTTTCTGGTGTTTGAACTGCCAATGCTTGACTAACAGGTGTAATTTCTTTGTGTGCGATCATTTTTGGAGATCCAGCCGAGCCAAATTTTGTTTGCTTTATTTCTGGTCCTTCGTCCGTTTTTAATTGTTTTTGAATTAAAGTAGCTTCTACTGGCACAGCCCCAGTATTACCAAAAGCCAGTGGCCTAGTAAGACTTGACAGAGCTTCAACTTGAGCCTGTTGAAAAGCCAGTACTTGCGTTTCAGATAAACTAACGAAAACTTCCGAGGATGCTGTCGTTGTTGGTTCCAATTTTTGCTTTATTATTGGAATATATTTCTCCCTAACAGCTGTTGTTAAAAGTTGTTTAGTTTGTAACATTGAAGCCGGGCAATGAGTAGGACATGGTTTTACATGCGGTGGCACTTTAATTTGTGGTTTCTCGGAAAGCAAGGGCCTTTTTACCATTGTCCTTTTGATGCTTGGCTTTGTTTCCGCAGAAGTATCTGTGTCTGAGGATTCGGTTTCGGGTAGTGTCATTTCTGCAGGTCGTTTTTCCCGACCTGCTCTATCAGTTGGTATAAATCCTGTTCTAGTCGTTTCAGGTTTCTTTTCCAAACTAGATACAACAGGTAAGATACCTCCTTTGTTTTCTTTTTTATTCTTTTCAATGTTTTGTCGATTCTCACCTGATTTAGTTATATCCTGTAAAGGTCGAAATACTGGCTTATCAGTTTCTTTGGATGAAATTACTATAGTATGTGATTTTGGCCTTACTATAAATTTCTTTTTATTAATAATACGTTTTGGTTGGATCCTTTTTTCCCTCTCAGTTGTCATTATTGGCAAATAACTGATGGTGGGTGAAGTATTACCTAATATTTTAACTTTTCTTTCATTAGGTACAGATTTAGTGTCATTTCCCGCAAAAGAAACACTCAAAGGTGTCTCTGGCATTGCAAAAGTACAGCTGGTTGACGGCTGAGATTTCACAGGATCTTGAGGAGATTTTACATAGGTTAATGAATAAGGTGTGGTTGTATTAGCCTGAACTGTAGGCACATATGAACTAGAATACGGTACTGAATGTTTATAAGATCTTACACTGGTAGACGGTTGACTAATATCTCTGTACTTTGCTTGAATTTTCTGCACATATAAAGCAGTACTAGTAGGAGTTTGTTCAGTAGCATTGACTTTCAAAGATTGAGGCTGTGCTGCACTGATTAGGGGATTTGCCGCAATTGAGGTTGATGGCTCTTCGTTCTTCTTATTCACATTGGAATCAGTTTGTGACTGATCTGATAGCGCTTCTAGAGTTCTAGGTACATAAAATCCTGGACCAATTACATCAGGTTCTACATTTTCTGGTCGCTTATGCTTACTTTGTGGTACATAAGGTGTAGGGGTTTTATTATCTATTTTTTCCTCTAAATATCTGTCGCTTTGCATTAAATTATACGGTATCGGCGGTGGAGTTGGAACTGTCGAAGCATCAAGTTGAGAACTTGCTGATGGCTTATCACCTGTTGACAACTGGATAGTTGTTGATGGTTTGTAAGACAGAGGCGCTAATGGTGGTGGCAATCTAGGAATATACGAGGATGGTTGGGACAGGTCCCATTGCGGGGAACGTTCAAGCATTTGGTGCTCAAACATACAACTTACTGAAGGCTCAGTAAGATCCACCATGCCCGGGGAATATCTTGATCCAGTGGAAGAAGGACCACACTGGCAGGGACGAAATGAATTGTTACTAGAATTAGCATTTCGAAACAGTGGATCCGGTATAGGTGGTATTGATAGGTCGATGAAAATTTTTTTTCTCCTGTATGGCGGTTTACTATAAAAGCAAGGAGGTGGAGGAGGCGGCACGAAACGTCTTCTTGGAGCTCTTCGCTTCTTTGCTGGTGGAGCGTCTTTTGTTTCCGAATTATCAGTAACGTCACTGACTTCAGAAATTTGAGTATTACTTTTTATCTCCTCTCCTTCAGTGAGATCACTAGCTTCAGGCTTTGGACTAGCACTACTTGTCTCATCAATTTCAATATCAGGTTTTGCCTCAGCCTTTTCCGTAGCACGTTTTGCCTCGGCCTTTTCAATAGCACGTTTTGCCTCAGCCCGTTCAGAAGCACGTTTTGCCGCGGCCTTTTCAGCGGCACGTTTTGCCCCAGCCCTTTCAGCAGCACGTTTTGCTTCAGTCCTTTTGGTGGCAACTTTCTTCTCAGCCTTTCGAGTGCCATTTTTTGTTTCAGACTTTTGACTGGCATCTGCTTTCTGTAGCTTTTGTGCGGCACTTTGCGGTGTCTCAGCCTCTTGTGCGACACCTAGTGATGTCTCACCGTTTTGTGACATACCTTCAGGCTCGACCTTTTCAGCTGCTTCAGCATCAGCTACCTTTTCATCGGCAGTTTTCTCCGCAGCTTTTTGAGCGGCAACTTGTGATCTAGTAACTGGAGCATTCTTGTCTCTGAGAACTGGTGGCTTAGGGTCTGTTGCAATTTTTCGCTTTCTTCCCCTAGGCTTCCCAGGAGGAGGCTTTGATTTTGGTTTTGCTACTATCTTCTTCTTTCTACCTCTTTTTTTTGGTGGTCCTTTTGGTCCCCTCTTCTTTGGACCACCTTGATCCCTTACTGGATTTATCATTGCTTCAAAGACACGTTTTGCGGCATGTTCTAATTCATGTTCCGCATCACTGAGATCCCACATCTCTTCAAGAGTGGGCTTATGTGGAACATTTGACTCGTCTGACGACGAATCACAGGTAGAGTAAGTATGCCAAAAATTGGTGTCATACGGCTCTGGTTTTGGATATACCTTTGGGCTACCAGTAATATGGGGATACTTTCTTTCTAGATCGGATGGCTTATTCGTTAAGAATTCTTTTAGCGTGCATTTTTCAGCTGAAAGGTGGGAAATAAAAAGGGGTGAGTGCTCTCAGACAGGATATGGTATCTAATAAGCAATTAATAACTTACACAAAGGTGAAATTCATTTGGTGAAAGGCAATGATAACATTTTTAATTTATTCAATTACAATAATTACTGTAACAATTTTACCAATTTGTATTTCCTACTATAGGAAAATGCTGCAAGTCAGCGTTTAGAGTTTAGAACCCCCTTATGAAATACTCGAATCCACTATCTTATACCAGAGAATACACAAATACAAAAATTTTTACTTATTTTTAAAAATATGTACAAAAGAGTAGGTACATATGTAGTTACATAATATAGTACTTAATTTTTTTTGGAATCAAAATTGCCCAAAATTAATGTACCAGTTTTTAAATTTTAATCAATTCAAACAAAGAAATAAACTTTATTTATTATTAATTCATCCCTATATGCATTTTGTTTGTACCTAGGTTGGGCAATAATAGAAAGAAATATTAGTATATTCAGTATTCACTTAGTATTTCCTATTGGAAAATGCTGCAAGTGCAGCGTTTATGGTTTAGAACTCCCTTAAGGACTTGAATACACTACCTTGTACCAGAGAATTAACAAATAGAAAAATATTATTTATTTATATTTTTTAAATGTACAAAAGAGTACATAGAGTAGTTCATAATTATTTTATTATATGAAAATTGCCAAAAAATAGTGTACCAATTTTTAAATTTTAAAAATTACAACAAAGAAATAAACTATATACATACTTTATTTATTATTAAATCATCAAGATAAGGAGGTCCAGTATGGGGATCTCGCTTATGGTTAGAAATACAAAATTGGTCTACTGGGAAAAAAGTTACGTAATTAAAGAACTAATAAAATTGATGTTCCGAAATTTTTTAGACGATTTTTCAGTTTCGAATTATTTTGAAAAATCTAAATTTTCGAATTTTCAATTTAATTTTTTTCTGGCGTTAATATGAAAGGTAGGGCAAAACTAATAAAAATTGTTTGTAGCAACTTTTACTGAACTTAAAGATTACCTTATCAATTTTTTTATTCGACGTTTCGTCTTTGGGTAGCGATCATCAATTTCATTTTTTTAAACACGATCCTGATTTTTTATGTCAAATTTTAGAAGCCCTTTTTATTCTGAATTCAACAGTGTCCTACACCTTATGGTTAAATTACGTTTCGAGTCTTTTTTTTTTACTCTTATTAAGAAATTTCTGTGATACGGACCTGTCTCCTAGAACATTTCATACATTATTCTAGATTTTGTAATTTAATGAAGAAAATAATGAAGCATACTCAGTCTTTTTAATGTCTTATTTTAATTATGGCTTGTAAATAAGAAAAATAACACAGGTCAACAAAAAACAATGAACATCATTTTATTAGTTCTTTAATTATGCAACTTTTTTCCCATTTAACCCCTTTTGTATTTCTAACCATAAGTGAGATCCCCATACTGGCCCTCCTTATCTTGGACACCGTGTATACCTTTATGCATTTTGTTTATGCCTAGAATTGTGCTTTTTACTTTTTTTTTGGGCAATAATAAATAGGAATATTATTATATTCAGTACTCACTCAGTATTTCCTAATATTGAACAATACTGCAAATGCAGCGTTTAGAGTTTAGAACTTCATTAAGATATACTCGAAAACACTACCTCGTACCAGAAAGTCAACGAACAGAAAAATATTTACTTATTTTTAGAAAAATGTACAACAAACAGTAGGTACTTAAGTAAAGTAGCTCCTAATTTTTTTTTTTGTATAAAATCGAAGAGAATAGTGAAATACTCCCTCAACTGTACATTTTTTCAATGCTGAAGCAATCAATTTATTTTTAGGCATCTCATACATGAATAAAACCTTTATTATATATCCAGTTTAGTCGGCCTAATGTGGTGTTAGGCTAGTAAGCAACCTTTAAGGCTTTATGTAAGCCTTATTGCAGCAGAAGCCTTGCTTTCGCTGATCTGTACACATTGACTTTTTGGGAGCTTTTAAAACAACAGATAGTTAGAAAACTTTATTAGGAAAAACTATGTGAGGAAATATAAAAAAGGTACTATTTACTGCTAGTTAAACCCTGGCAAATGTTTTGTGTGTTTCTTTGCATGTTTCCAGCTGTTTAACACTAGTCTCGAGGGAAGTGCCTAGGAAGTTTTTGTTCCTTTTTTGCAACACTTTTCCATTAAAATGCATACCGGAACCTACTTCCAGCATCAATTAAACTTATTATTAGGTCAAATATTTTACTCACCGTGCCGAGAATCGGTCATGTACACTGTACATAACACTCTATAGCTAAGCCTTTTGTTATAAGGCAACTGTGCATACTCTTCTTCGGTGAAACACTCCTTCACAAGATTGTCGATTTCTTCAGTAGTTAAAGTGTGACTACAATCTGCGTCTACGTCTACAACCTCCATCTTGCTCCTAAAATTGATTTAAAAACGCGTTTGGGACATTTTTTCTCGCAATTAGAAGACTTGACAAAGTAACTGACACTTTGACAGTTTCAACACTATAGGTGGCAGTGTCTGATTTCTGTCAAAAACTTAGGGATGGTCAATGGACGGTCTTTTTTAGCAAAGAATAACTCGGCTTTTGAAAGTAAATGCACTGCAAATAAACTCTGAAAAAAAGACAACATATTATAATTTATTTTTTTTAAATCAGTGGCTAACTACTCATGATCAAATTAAAAAAAAATCAGTAAGGGTAGTTTTAGACTTCAACAGTGTAGTACCATACTATCCTTATTTATAAATACATAAACTTCACTTAGACAAGGATAAAAAACGACAAGACCTGTGAAAATCAGTGGTGGAGTCTACATCCTGGTGCAAAACTTTTTGTATGAAACCACGTACATCATATGTACTCAACCTGTAACATTCCCCAGCTTACCCCCAAATAATAAAGGTGAAAATTAAATAGTAAGTATTGTATAAATTTATATTCAATTTAATTTGAAAAAGTTGTGTCTTTACGAATTAAACTTTATAACAACCTTAGAATTAGTAGCTGTAAAGCTGTTCGCAATATTGGCAATTCAAATTGAGGAAGCCAATTGCAATCAGCTGATTTTTAACGGGGAAGAAGTGCTCACTTGCCGACAAAACTGATAAAGATGCCAAATAACATGACAACGAATACAAAGACGAAACGAAAACATTGTCCGGTATAGTAGTTGGAAAATCGGCAGAAGAGGACGCCACAGTCTTAATATGAGTCGCCGAGTACAGGTTACGAGTTGCTAGAACAAATTGGGTATCAGAACAATAAGTCTGTTCTTTTGTGCTCCAGCAATGACCTGGCGCGGCATGTGAAATTTTAAAGTTGTATATCTCTGTTGCTGCTTATGGGACCCATGCCAAGTTCAGGTTTTTTAATAGTGAACCTAGTAGGAAGTTTTGGTAAAGAAAAAAATATTTTATAATTTGCAAAAAAAGTTGAATTTTTGAAGTTAACACGCTTAGGTATTTTATTTATTACTTTTTATAAACAAATTTTACATCATTTTGTCGCCAATTCTTAAATTTTTTTTTTATCTAAGACATCCCACGTAGACGTCAAGCCTAAGTACTAACGTACCGTGGGTGTCTGAAGAGAAGGGAAATGTAGTCTAAGAGAAAAAAATGTGTTAGTGGAAAGTTATAGTCATTTGAATTTTTTTAAACCTAAAATCTGATTTAAAAAAAATCAAATTGTAACTTTCTAGGCACTAACACATTTTTTTCTCTTAAAATTTAAGAATTATCGACAAAATGATGTAAAATTTGTTTAGAAAAAATAATAAATAAAATACCTAAAGCGTGTTAATTTTTTTCTCAGGTGGGTCAATTCAAAAATTCAGCTCTTTTCGCAAATTACAAAATATTTTTTTTTAACCAAAACATTCCTAGTAGACTCACTATTAAAAAAAAACCTGAACTTGGCATGGGTCCCATAAGTAGCAACAGAGATATACAACTTTAAAATTTCATGAGCAGCACCTCCAAACTGCACTTTTCTTTTATTCGTGGAAGATATTCATAGGCAAAAAATTAGTGCAGATTAGTGCAGTTTTGTGCAACACAAAAGAACGAACGTAAGTTGAAAGTTGGCATTATTTTTACAATTATTTTGCAAAATTACATATTGTGTGCAAATTACTATATAGTAAAGTGGTAATGCACAAGTAATAATATGTAATTTTATAAAATTATAGGAAAAATAATACCAACTTCCACCTGGTTTTGGTAAATTTGTTTGTAAAATATACCCAATTAGCTTGCAAAGTAGTAAAATGGAAATTCATACACAATATGTACTTTTACAAAATAATTGTAAACATATAAATTTTTACATAGTCCTGGTAAATTTACGTTTGTAAAATATACTTAGTTAGTTTGAAATGAAATGCAATGACGATGTAATTTTAAAATATAATTGTAAAAATAGTTCTCACTCTCAGCTATTTTTGGTAAATTTACATTTGTAAAATATACCCGATTACTCCTGGCAACCGATTTTTCCTGTCATTTCGCCGAACAGTTTTTTCAGCGTACCGGGGATAAAAGCAACGTTTCACGATTTTTAAAAACGGATAAGAATGCCATTAATAAAATAAAGTAAGTATAATTGAAAAATTGTAGCAAATTTAAAATAAGACTCCCTGCAAGTAGTTTTTCTGGGCAGTAGGTAAATAAACATTGTTGAAAAACGAACAAAGTGTTTTAGTACAAAAATCTTGAAGACTTACCTTTAACAAAAATCTTGAAGACTTACCTTTAACAAAAATCTGGAAGACTTGCCTTTAACCGTCGTTTGTAAACAAAGCCAATGCTTTAACTAAGGATTAAATATAGCTGGGTCCTACACTTGGGAAAAAATTAAATTAGTTAAAAAAGGTAAGACAGTATGCAAGCAATACAACTACAAAAAAAATACCCATGATAAATAAAACTTTATTTAAAAATAAGATTAAAATCAATCAATTAACAACTTAATAATGAATGTACATTCAATTAATCATTAAAAACAGTAAAAATCGGTTATTTATATAAATAGGCATTTATTCAACTCGTATAGCACCGAGAAGTGGTAGTTCTTCCCTTCCCTTTCTTCTTTTACATTTGGGGCATGGTTTTGATGCATTAAGGCAATTTTTATGGAATACAGCATTACACACATCGCACTGAAACGATAAAAATAGATCAATAGCCATTGGTATACGAAGAACCATTTTTAAAGAAACTTACTCTATAAACATTTTCTACATCAAATGGAAACAAAGCCTTTGGTTTTGTACAAACTTCGCAGACAAATCCTTTCTGGCTACACAACCAACAGTTAAAAACGTGGTCCTTTCCAAAATGTACCACTTTTTCCAATGTTTGAGCCAATACATCATTTTGTATTTCATTTAAATCCTAAAAAAAAATACGTTAGTCATAGTAAGTATGATATCACGCATGTTAAAAAAGGAAAGTAATCCCAGACACCATAGTAACATGCTAATTTTACCTTTAAACTCTTGTAAAATACTTTGAAGCATTATTATAGACATTTTCACATTCTCAATTTTTTTTCTCGGACACGGTTGGAGTAGGAACGTTCAAACTTTCTGGGTTAATAGAGGGATAGTAGGACTAGGTTCGGTAAAAAATTCAGTTATACAGGGTGTTTCGTTTCGGAGCTATTAAACGTTAAAGTCGAAATTTCCGCGATTTCCCTTGAAATCGGGTACAGGTCGCAAAAGTGGATTAATTAGATTTAAATTTTCGGAGGTTGTTGAGGACCCGGAGCTAGAGAACCCTATATAGATGTTGGTGAGGATCGGAAAATGGTAAGTAATTGTTTTGATTTTTTCGGTGGAAAAATGACAATTGCAGATCCATTTTTGGTACTTATAACTCGAAAACGGTAGGTCGGATCCAAAAACGGGTTGACACGTCAAACTTTAGAATATCAAATACTTTCATTTTGCAATATATCTTCCTATACCCAAAACCACTGGAAATGGGGAAAATTTGGGAAAAACTGAAAACTACGATTTTCGACCCAAATTTTTCACGGTTTCTAATTTTTTTCGGGGTCAAAATGGATTCAAATCAAAATTCTATTTACATCATCGGAAAGAGCTGGTCGAAATTCGTGATATCCATATTTTTAAAGTCCTTCCTTCATTATAAGAAGCAAGCAATTGACCATTAGGTACATTTCGATTTTGTAACTTTCTTGCCCGCGATATCGGTACATTTGTCACACTCTGTATTTTGTTCTATCCAATTTCCTCCAACTTTTTCAGCGTTATCGGATCAAGGGATAATCAAGCTTTAAAATAAATACCCAATGGGACATTCAGGAGCCTATTCAGGGGATAAAAATTGATTTCTTTTACTTTTTCAATCAGAACCTATCTTTAACTGGCATTATTATATATTAATTTTCTTATATACCAATTATTTGTGGGTATATATATATATATATATATATATATATATATATATATATATATATATATATATATATATATATATATATATATATATATATATATATGCTATGTATGTACATTTGTATGGGTGTATGTATGAATGCACGCTAGTTTTTTACACTTACTGATATTGAATATTGATGTATATGTTCATACATGTATTCCCTGGGCCACATCTGTTTCTGTAACTGCTCTATAACAGGCTCTCGGCAAGTATATAGATAAGCTCTTAGGAAATTCAATTGATTTCTAAGAATTTGTAATTGCGCCATTTCTTCAACTACTCCATAAATATAAGGATTTAATATCTAAAAATAAAGATATGAATAACATTATCTGTCAATTAAAGCTTAAAAATGCGAAAAAAATAAATAAAATATGGGTAAAATTGCATTAAAAAAGTCTGTCTAAACCGTTGAATTGTGATTCAAAGAGCTATGTTTCTTTCATTTCCAGATACCCTGTATAATGTATAGTAGTGGCCATAATAAAGTGACGGCTGGTGAAATTTTAAAGTTGTATATCTCTGTTGCTACTTACAGGACCCATGTCAAGTTCAGGGGTTTTGATAGTGAGCCTACTAGGAATGTTTTGGTAAAGAAAAAAATATTTTGCAATTTGCGAAAAAAAGTTGAATTTTTGCTTTGACCCCCCCCTGGTTAAAAAATGAACACGCTTAGGTATTGTATTTATTTTTTCAAAAAAAAAAATACATCATTTTGTCGACAATTTTTAAATTTCAAGAGAAAAAAATGTGTTTGTAGAAAGATATGGTTATCTGAATTTTTTAAACCTAAAATATAATTTAAAAAGAAAAAATAAAATGACTATAACTTTCTACCAACACATTTTTTTCTCTTAAAATTTAAAAATGTTAGACAAAATGATGTAAAATTTATTTAGAAAAAATAATAAGCGTGCCTAAAGCGTGTCCATTTTTTTAACCAGGGGGGCCAAAGCAAAAACTCAACTTTTTTTTGAAAATTACAAAATATTTTTATTCTTTACCAAAAGTAGACTCACTATCAAAAACCCTGAACTTGGCTTGGGTCCCGTAAGTAGCACCAGAGATATACAACTTTAAAATTTCACCAGCCGCTTCTGTGTCCTATTAGGAAAATAAAAAATTATGAAATATTAACAGTACAAAACCCACGACTCTAAAACCTACTTTAAAATCTATCACAGGATGATCCTTTATTTCGTTTATGTAATTAAAGCTTTTTTGGGACACCGGGTACTGTTTGAAATCCCAATTGTGTATAATCTTGGCGGGTATGCTAATTTCTTCACTGCTCATACACCCTTTGCAAAAATATTCTCCCGTATAATGACAAACACTAAAAATAAAGGATTAAATATGCAATAAAAATAGGTAAGTAACAATCGCCTAACTTGAAAACTTACTTCGGTTTTTGTGTTACACTTAAAGGATGCTTGCAATCAGCACACTCAAAATTCTGAACATCAAGCCCTTTTTCTGTAGCTATTTTTCCAACCTTGGCTGCCAACGACATTGATTCTGTTTTTACCAAACTAGAATCTGATACTGATTTAATAATAGTGGGTCCATCCTAAAAAAATAAAAAAATTAGTTTACTATATAATAAAAAAATATATAAAGAAACAGCTTACTGTACTCATAGGTGGGCTTGTACTCTCCTTTTTCTCATCTTCAAATTTCTGCCACATTTCTCTGATGTCAGGGGTTCTTATATAACCTCCACTCAACATATTATAGCTTTCTATTAGAGCAGTGAAACTCGCTTCCATTGATTTCGTTTCTTTATTACCCTGTACTCCATTTTCTGTACTTACAGCAGCACTTTTCTGTTCCTCTTCTCCATGAGTTTCATCGAAAGACCAGCCAGTTCTATTAAGAGAGTTCCCTACGTTATGATTTATAGTGTCTTCAACACTATTTTTGTTGGCCTCCATGTCAGAGCTGCTGTAAGATGATGAACAAGGAATTTCTGAGCTTGACACTTGCTCATCTCTATCTCTAGCCAAGATTATTTTTAAAACTTCATCCTCAGACAATGCAGTCACTTGTTTCAGTCCTGAAGCTTGTGAGCCAAATGACATTGCAGAACAAAGTGAAGCAGTTTCAGAGCTCTCCTCACGAATTCGTTGCTGTCTTGAATTTTCTTCTATGATCATTGCAACATCATCACATGGCGCTACAGGGCAATTTTTAAGCGTAGGAGCCCAAATTCCTGCCAACAGGAGACTTTGTATGGGCCATGTGTTTAGGAGACTAGAATTACTGGGTAAGGTGAACGTTTTAAAAGCTTCTACACCTTCAATTAGCCTCTGGGCGACGTCTAGGAGGTCGCTATCACGAATGTAAGCATTATTATTGTAAAATGCCTTTAGAGCTGATGAATCTTGACGCACTGTCATTAAGTATGATGATAATAGACAATCGTTGAGTGCTAGCCTTACCCATGCTCTACACTGACCCACTTCTGTGGTTATTTGTGATAAATTCATAATCTGAAATGAGCAAATGAATAACATATATACAAAATTAAAAGTACATGCAATCCACAAAGATGATCATGTAATTTTCTATCTGTCCCCTTTGACTATAGCTACATTAGCTACCGAATGTTATTTTGAAATTCTTAAACCAAGAAATTCACCTCTGTGACTTTATATTTTTTAAATTAAAAAATCTGTATAGGGATA
Organism: Philopedon plagiatum; assembly: GCA_963971165.1. NCBI lineage: Eukaryota > Metazoa > Arthropoda > Insecta > Coleoptera > Curculionidae > Philopedon > Philopedon plagiatum. The sequence continues at coordinate 4,697,838 of OZ020198.1, forward strand.
TCCAAATAAAAATGCAGACCTTATAACTTTTTTATTTTTAAAGATAAGAAAAATGTTAAATATGGAAGTTTTAGGGATTTTTATGGATTATTCATATTTATCAGCAAAACAATTGAGCCTCGAATAAAAAAAATATAGTAAAACACGTCGATTTTCTCGCTTACTTTAAATTGGATGGTATGATTCTTATCATATTTTTGGATTCTAGAAGTTCTAGACATACTTTGTATAACATACCGTATGCGATTTTTCAATCGTTTTTAAAACATTTCAAATTAAAAATTATTTCGCCTAAATATACTTTAAACGTAACTATCTAGGTTGCAAACGAAATACCGGCTACCTTTCTAAATTTTCTTCGTAGGTAAGTCAAAGCTGACAATAATACTTTAGTCACCGTGAATTTATAATTTTATTTTTATGCAAAATGAGCTTTTCTATTAATGAGAGATACAAAATGTTAAAATTATATTTAAAAAATAACAATAATGTTAGAGTGGCTCAAAGACAATATGAAGAAAGTATTGAAGAGGGACACAGAACTCCATCATTAAACACCATAATAAAAACAAATGGGAGACTAGAAGAAAGAGGAATTCTGGGCAATGGAAAAAGAAGAAGAGAAAGAAATGAAGAAAGGGACCTAGCGATTTTATTATATTTTCAAGAGAATCCAAAAAAATCAATTCCCTCCCGATTGTGTGCGGTATCTCAGATATGGAAAAAGAGATACAATGTTAACTTATGGAGCAGTTCAAAGAACGTTAAAGTATTCTAAGTATAGACCATATAAAATTATGCCAGTTCAAAAGCTTAGTGCCGATCAGAAAGAAAGGAGATATACTTTTGTCACACATATTAACGAAAGAATGCGGCAAGATCTTAATTTATTTCATACTATCAGTTGGACAGACGAAGTAACTTTCACAACTGCGTGAATGTTTAATAGACGAAATGTTCATGTTTAGTTGGATGAAAATCCCTTTACCATCGAAGATATTGCTTTTCAGGGGCGTAATTCAATCAACGTTTGGTGTGGGATATTACAAAATAAAATTCTAGGACCATTGTTTTATCAGGGAGCATTAACTGGCAAGCGCTTTCTTAATTTTTTAGAACATGAAATCGAAGATATTCTCGACGAATGGCCACTTAAAGAACGTCGACGTATTATATGGCAACAGGACGGAGCGCCTCCCCATAATATAATTGAGGTTCGGAATTTTTTAAAGCATCAGTCTAACGAATGGATCGGTAGATATGGAACGTTACATTGGCCTGCAATTAGCCCAGACCTCACACCTTTAGATACATTTCTTTGGGGTCATTTGAAAAATGTCGTATACAGCAATCATAATGAAAATATCAAAGAAATTCAAAGAAAGGTGAGAAATGAAGTACGAAATCTGAACGAAAATGATGCTGAGAGTATGTATGACAAGTGCGAAGAATTAAATGGCGGACATGTTGAAAATTTCTTTTGATATTCGCCAATGTTAAATTTATCAATTTATGTTATAATTCATTTATTATTGTTTATAATCACTGGTTTATTGCTTTCAAATATTAATAACTAATAAAAATCAACATTTACTGTTTAATAGAGTAACTCATTTTGCATAAAAATAAAATTATAAATTCACGGTGACTAAAGTATTATTGTCAACCTTGACATTAACTTTGACTGACCTATGAAGAAAATTTAAAAAGGTAGCAGGTATTTCGCTTGCAACCTGGATAGTTTTAAAGTATCTTTATGCAAAATAATTTTTAATTTGAAATATTTTAAAAACGATTGAAAAATCGCATAGGGTATGTTATACAAAGTATGTCTAGAACTTCTCCTAGAATCCAAAACTATGATAAAAATCATACCATCCAATTTAAAATAAGCGAGAAAATCAATGTTTTATACTGTATTTTTTTTATTCAATGCTCAATTGTTTTGCTGATAAGATATATGAATGATCCATAAAAATCCCCAAAACATTCATATTTAACATTTTTTCCCATCTGTAAAAATAAAAAAGTTATAAGGCCTGTTCACTTTTATTTGGATATTCCTGTACAGGGTGTCCGGATTTCGTTGTAATTGCAGGGCATGTCAGTTGTTATTAGAGTTATATTTTTATGCCATCTTTCGTTTCAGCAAAAAGTAGCAACACTTCGCGAAAACCGCAACCCTCTATCTCTAATAACAACCGACCCGCAATTACAACGAAATCCGGACACCCTGTACAATGTAAGATAAAAATATAAGTAAAAAATAATATAATATCAGCACTGATCGAAATAAAAGACTTTCTTAATAACTTAAAATATACAGTATTTTATGTTTTCTTAAAACCCCAAAAGGTACCTGATCAATAATCTGCCTGTGGGAAATAACCAAAAGTGGAGCCCAAAAGTTTGGATCAGGCCTTTCATCGACATCAGCCAGGGCTCTTTTGAATCTGTGGGACAGAGAGTCTTTTATTCCATGCAAAAAAATTGCTTCTATGGTTATGCAAAGCTGGTTAGCAGCTTCAGTAACATCAATAACTTTGTTACCTCTGTTTTCTTCCAACCCAGCATATTGTATTTCTTTAACAGTATTTGAGAGGTTTGTTGTTAAGGACTCTTTAACGAGATCATCCTTTTTGTTTGCAGATTTACGTACGCTTTTTAATAATTTATTCATGCTGTCTTCTTAACCCAAACTTTTCCAAAATACTGACTGTTTCTTTGTATGCTACACCTTTTCTAACAATCTGATATGTACCAAGCCCTGATAGATCAATTATTGTAGATCCACTTCTGTTTGTGCTGGTTATACCTCCGTCAAAAACTGCTGGAATTTTATCCCACACTGTCTGAAATTCCAGTATGCTTACTGCACTGGGCTGGTTACTTAAATTTGCACTAGTAAGAGCTAATGGTTTTCCTAAGCCAGATGCTAACTCTCTAATAAAGTAATAATCAGGTATTCTTATTCCCACTTTTCCTTTATAGCAGAGGGAGTTATCTAGTTTATTAATACTATTTAAGATTAAAGTTACTGGTCCTGGAAGTAAGTAATTTAGCAAAGTGCTGGGCAGATGCTTTATATTTGCCTAAAAAAAAAATTCTACTACTTTTCTCAAAAATTACCCTACGTAATTTTTGGACAAGAAGTAATGCAAGTTTCATACCCAATGTTTTATATCAGGTATATCACCAAGACAGATAGCAACAGGTTTATTCTCGTCGCGACATTTAATGCTATAAAGTTTATGAATAGCTTCACTGTTTGTTGCGTCACAAGTAAGTCCATACACTGTATCTGTTGGTACAGCTATAACAGAACCAAATTTCAGCAATTCAATGGCCGAATTAACTGCATCTGATCGCGTTATAACAATGTGCTCTGCCATAGAATGAACATTTAGTTTTGTGGAATATTTTACTAAATTAGTTATTACACTATTAAGTACAGACATTTAATAGTTCTTCAATCACGCCAATTGTGATGACACTCGGTGTTACAACATCGGTAAAAAGTGGTCATTGGTTCATCTGCAGATCTTGTTTGTAGTTGTAAAAAGTATGCCCGAGGATGGCTACACTTAGGACAACGCTCCTCTGTTGAGTCTACGTTCTTCCAAGCCTCTTCTCCACCCAGAACGTCGTCAATTTCCTAAAATTTAACGATATAGAAGCGTAAGTCACATGGTCAACATGTACCCAACGAACCTTTAATTTATAATAATTCCTGTAAGATATATTCCTTTTTACGGGAAAATATACAGGGCAAACGTTGCAAGTAAATTGTAGATGACCAGATACGTTTTCTTCTACGAACAGTATGTTTGCACAAAAAGGACAAAAGGCAACCATAGTACTACCACAACTTGGGCAGTATCAAAACATAACCCAAAATAGGTTTTTATATAGATTATCAACGTGAGAGCACAAAAACAATATGATTTGGTGTAGATAACTAAAACGATGTATTTGAAGTAATAAAAATGGTTTGTGTACCTTTGTTTACTTTATAATTATTAATTTCACGTTTTGCTTTCATCACCCATCGTCATATACCATTCGTGACTGACAGCAAACTGACAGTCACAGACTGTGACCAAAGCCATTTTTAAATCAGTGACCAAATCGTGACCTAGTCAGACCATTGGGCAACGCTGTCTCATTTAATCTTAATACTTTGATTTTTTAGGTTAAACATTGAATATATGGAGCAACGTTGCCAAATAAGGTGATGTAGTCATGACTAGGTCACTGATTTAAAATCGCCTCAAAGAAAATAAAAGGGTTTGATTGGACTGTGACTGGCTGTGACCCACAGTCACAAAAGTTACGCATGCGGACTGAGGTGGAAATGGTAATAATTTTATTACATTTACAGTAACAGAAAAATGCATTTGCTTAAGAAAACAATATATTTTACACACACAAATTTTCCTTGAATTCATACAGGGAAGTTTCTAGACTTTGGGTATGGGACTGTAAATTTACTGCACACTTACCTTTGAAAGTCTTTTAACATAACCCAACTTTTAATTGTCACAAGTAGTCATAACCTAACAATTTATAAACACTGTAAAATTTAATTAACAAGAAAAACTCAAGAAAATTAGGCCAAATGATACGACAAAACTTCAGCACGTTATTTAAGATATTAGCAGTTAATGAAAATATAGTATCCAATACTGCAAGGTCAATTTTTACAAGTACAACAAAGTTTCGAGATGTAATAGACAGAAAAGAAATGCTAAGGTCCCTTCCAGCTACAGATGAAGGCACAGCAGGTGAAGCAAATAGAGACATAGACTCATTAATTTATGATAAATTAGAGAGATTCCCTACCTCCCAAACGATGACTAAACTTTTTGATGGCGTACCGTTTAAAGATATTCCTATTTTTAATATCAGAGTTACCCACAACAACACTATTGTAAGCCTTACAGACGCTAAAGGCATCCCTAAATTGATCAGATCATGCGGTATTGAGGGCTTTAAGAATACTCGTAAAGGGACTAATGTTGCTGCACAAGCAACAGCCATAACTGTCGGAACCAAAGCTTTGGAAAGAGGGGTAAAAACTGTAAGTATATTAAAAACATTACTTTTATTTTACAGTTAATAACAGTAACACTTTCCTAGACAATATTTACAGAGAATACTTCATATTTTAGGTACGAGTAAGAGTTCGTGGTCTGGGCCCAGGTCGAATGTCAGCAATAAAAGGATTGGAGATGTCTGGACTGAAAATAATTTCAATTACTGATAATACTAGAGTATCATGGAATCCACCAAGACCAAGAAAACAAAGAAAGCTTTAAACATCTCTATTTAGCTTTAATATTTATTATTGTATTGTGGATTTTGTAAAAATAAATGTTAAATAATCATTTGTGTTTACTTCAGTGGTGAATTTAGGGGGAGGGGGCAGGGGCGCCCCCCTAGAGCCTTGTACAAAAAGGATTTCAATAGCGAATTTTATCAAAATAAACATTGTAACATTAACATTAACCATTTCTACATATTCTACAAAATATAAACAAAAACATTGCCGTTTATGTAAAGTCTTTGAAATGAATTATACCAAAAGAATATGAATAATAGATCAATACTAATATGTAATATCAAAAATGCAAGCCTGTTTTGGCATTTTCTTAGACTGTTTCTGAAAACATTCCTAACACATCTCACTGCGATCTTACCAAAATTTGCGCTGGGTAGTTTCGGCTTCTAAACGAAACAAATAACCCAATAATTTTTTTTTTTGAAAAACATCTCTTTGGAAAGGAATTTTTTTCCAAAAACAGCTTTTTCGAAAATGGATTAACGAAATTTTTCAAAAATAATTTCTCGAAAACATATTTCGAACCTACATTTTTTCAAAAATGTCCTGACCGCTTTTTCCAAGATGCTTTTTAGAAAACGGATTTATGAGATATTTTGAAAATATTTTCTCCGTATTTCGAAAGTACATTTTTCAAAAATATCTTCAAACAAATAAGTTTTGATTGGGTTGACCAGAAGGCATAAATAAAAAAATGCTACAATATTTACACATTCATATTAATCAATTTGTCCTGTTGAGTGTAAGCTAAGATAACCAACTTTTCTAGCTGTTTCATTTTTCAACAAATAAGTACAGTGCGACCTCGATAATCCGGACTAATTAAAACTGCGGTGATCCGGACTAGTAAATAATTCGGATTACTGAAGCGGGACAGTTTTTTATTGGAAAGTGAAATATGTAATACAAAATAATTAGCAAATAGTACATATACATATTAACAAAAAAGTTATAGTCATTTGAATTTTTTTTTAAATATATTTTAGGTTTAAAAAAATTCAAATGACGATAACTTTCTACTAACACATTTTTTTCTCTTAAAATTTAAGAATTGTCGACAAAATTATAAAATTTGTTTAGAAAAAATAGTAAATAAGATATCTAAGCGTGTTAATTTTTTACCCAGGTGGGTCAATTCAAAAATTCAACTTTTTTTCGCAAATTACAAAATATTTTTTTTTCGCCAAAACATTCCTAGTAGACCCACTATTAAAAAACCTGAACTTGGCGTGGGTCCCATAAGTAGCTACAGAGACATACAACTTTAAAATTTCACGGGCCGCGCCTAGTCAACACAAAGGCACGCACTGCTTATGTGACTTATATTAAGCTAGCTCACCATGGTCACGTCGCGCATTTCTAACCTAATGGATATTTAGTTGCTAATTAGTTACGCTAATCCCGATTTAGTTGTTATTCATCCCTCCAAGAAACACGCGGTGAGCTAACTTAAATATTAATCTAGCAGACCAATTACTATAACTCGGGTTCTGATCAACTTATCGACTTTGTTCAGCCGCCATATTTAGTTGCTAATTAGTTGCTGGAAGATAGCGTAGTTTATTTTACCCCCCGTCAACCCCTAACTCCAGGATCGGCACCCCTAAAGGCATGAATTTCAATATGGCTCTGTAGGTAATTATAAATGGTTCTATATTTAGTTGCTAATTAGTTGCTGACGTTTTATGATTTTTATTTTTTTCCCTCCCCATTATACCCGAAAACTGCGGTGGTGCTAGAATAATTGTTTGTCTATTCAACCCTTCCGCGCAACTTTTGATCAATGAGAGATATCGACTTCGTTCAACCACGGTATTTAATTTTTTAAGTGATAACGGGAAAAGTCGAAAAATCTGATCACATCGCTGAAAAGCTGAGGATAAAATACGTCGGAAACATTATATAAATTTGTAATTACATTTTTGTGTGGTAATTTCCTTCTATAGAGATCTGGCGTTTGTCGCAAGCAATTGACGCTGTTTCATGTTTGCGATTGAATTTCTCGAAAATACTGAAGTTGTGTATTTTTTAAAATACTTAAAAAATATACAAAATATACTCTTCGAGATATAATACAGGTGGTATGTTCTTTTAAGTAGAAAATTATTTATTTCGTAAAATCTGACAACAGCATTGAAAATCTGAGCAAAAAATACGTCGAAATCATACATTGCAGATTTTTTAAGATACATTTCATTATTGTACCTGCTACGTGAGGAAACAGCACGGTTATCTTATTACAACAAGAACGCGATTCTAAATGTGCATCTTTGGTGCCGGCCGTGACTCAACAGTATAGAGTGCCAGACTTGCAAGTCCAAGATTTGAGGCTCATGCCCGAGTCTCGCCACTTTTTAGAATAATAAAAACCGTAACGTCTTCTGGTATCTATCGAGAAGTGGGTCTATAAATTGATTGTTCGTTCGCTGTTGCCTGTCTTACCTACGGCAGGAATTAAAAATAAATAAATTGTAAAATAAACTAGGCTATCTTCCAGCAACTAATTAGCAACTAAATATGGCGGTTGAACGAAGTCGATATCTCTCATTGATCAAAAGTTGCGCGGAAGGGTTGAATAGACAAACAATTATTCTAGCACCACCGCAGTTTTCGGGTATAATGGGGAGGGAAAAAAAAAATAAAAATCATGAAACGTCAGCAACTAATTAGCAACTAAATATAGAACCATTTATAATTACCTACAGAGCCATATTGAAATTCGTGCCTTTAGGGGTGCCGATCCTGGAGTTAGGGGTTGACGGGGGGTAAAATAAACTATGCTATCTTCCAGCAACTAATTAGGAACTAAATATGGCGGTTGAACGAAGTCGATATCTCTCATTGATCAAAAGTTGCGCGGAAGGGTTGAATAGACAAACAGTTATTTTAGCACCATCGTAGTTTTCGGTTATAATGGGGAGGGAAAAAATAAAAATCATAAAACGTCAGCAACTAATTAGCAACTAAATATAGAACCATTTATAATTACCTACAGAGCCATATTGAAATTCATGCCTTTAGGGGTGCCGATCCTGGAGTTAGGGGTTGACGGGGGGTAAAATAAACTATGCTATTTTCCAGCAACTAATTAGCAACTAAATATGGCGGTTGAACGAAGTCGATATCTCTCATTGATCAAAAGTTGCGCGGAAGGGTTGAATAGACAAACAATTATTCTAGCACCACCGCAGTTTTCGGGTATAATGGGGAGGGAAAAAAAAATAAAAATCATGAAACGTCAGCAACTAATTAGCAACTAAATATAGAACCATTTATAATTACCTACAGAGCCATATTGAAATTCATGCCTTTAGGGGTGCCGATCCTGGAGTTAGGGGTTGACGGGGGGTAAAATAAACTATGCTATCTTCCAGCAACTAATTAGGAACTAAATATGGCGGTTGAACGAAGTCGATATCTCTCATTGATCAAAAGTTGCGCGGAAGGGTTGAATAGACAAACAGTTATTTTAGCACCATCGTAGTTTTCGGTTATAATGGGGAGGGAAAAAATAAAAATCATAAAACGTCAGCAACTAATTAGCAACTAAATATAGAACCATTTATAATTACCTACAGAGCCATATTGAAATTCATGCCTTTAGGGGTGCCGATCCTGGAGTTAGGGGTTGACGGGGGGTAAAATAAACTACGCTATCTTCCAGCAACTAATTAGCAACTAAATATGGCGGTTGAACGAAGTCGATATCTCTCATTGACCAAAAGTTGCGCGGAAGGGTTGAATAGACGAACAATTATTCTAGCACCACCGTAGTTACCGGGTATAATGGGGAGGGAAAAAAAATAAAAAGCATAAAACGTCAGCAACTAATTAGCAACTAAATATAGAACCATTTATAATTACCTACAGAGCCATATTGAAATTCATGCCTTTAGGGGTGCCGAACCTGGAGTTAGGGGTTGACGGGGGGTAAAATAAACTACGCTATCTTCCAGCAACTAATTAGCAACTAAATATGGCGGTTGAACAAAGTCGATAAGTTGATCAGAACCCGAGTTATAGTAATTGGTCTGCTAGATTAATATTTAAGTTAGCTCACCGCGTGTATCTTGGAGGCATGAATAGCAACTAAATCGGGATTAGCGTAACTAATTAGCAACTAAATATCCATTAGGTTAGAAATGCGCGACGTGACCATGGTGAGCTAGCTTAATATAAGTGCTTATGTGAACGCCCAGACATCTGATCCGGCCGAATTTCGGAAGTTAGGGGAACCCCACACAATCGATTTTAGATATCCTTCATTAATTTGTATGAAGAAGTCTATAATTTAATTACAAACGCAGGTCCGGATTAACGAGTACTATCAAATCCGGATTATAAAGTACACAATGCAATTGAAATGCTTGGCCGGATTACCGAATAATCCGATCTACTAAAGCTCCGGATTATCGAGGTCGCACTGTATCTTTTTTGACGTCAAATTAAGTAATTTTTTTCAAAAAACAGCTTCTTCGAAAATATATTTTTTTAAAAATAGCCTTTTAAAAGTACATTTCCCGGAAATATCTTTTTTAGAATACATGGTTTTTCTAAATTTAAATTATGAACTCTATAGACTTAGAAAATGTCAATAAAAAATGACAAAAAACTAAACTAAAACTAACTTAAACAAGCGTTTTTTGTGTTTGGTCAGGTTTACGTTTCCTTTTATTTGCTATGTTACTCTACAGTAAATTACTTTCAAAAAAGAGTTGTCTTTTAAGATCAATATTCGAAGTCTTTTTTGAAACAATGTTTAAAAAATGTTCTTTCTAATTTTCTTGAAAAAATTTAGTTTCAAAAAGTGGTTAAAAAAATTCAAAAAGTGGTTAAAAAATTTCAAAAAAAAAAAAAATTATAATATCCCTAGTTTTCGAATATCTGTACCTATTATTGAAAAAGTTCTGTTTTCGAGACAATATAGTTTCGAAAAAATGTGTTTTCGAAAAATTTTCATATGTATATCATCAGTCCAAATGGACAGAAGGTATAAGGAAATTTAAAAAATGCTAGAATATTGGTAAGTTAGGATAACAAACCGCTCTGTTTTCGCAAGAACATGTTTAGATATTTCGTTCATTATGAAATAGTGAACATTTCTTAGAATCCTGAACAATAAAAAAGTAATGTCACTAATGTCGCACTAGAGCTTGCTCCCGTTTTTTTTTTGGTCTGTACTTTTGTGTAGCTGGAGGTGACGTTCCCCCCCCCCCCCCCTTAGACGAAATTCTAAATCCGCCTCTGGTTTACTTACCACTCACATGGATGTGTTCATTGGAAAGTATGATAGAGAGGAAAGGGAAAATGTTAGTGGGTCAAAATAATTTAAGTAAATATTTACCAAAATCTCTAAAATACTTTATTATCGACAAAAAATACAATATGTTACAAAACTTATAAAAATTAAATATGATGGAATGTTAAAGGTTCCTTAACAATTACTTTTGAGACAGTTTAAAAGAAAAATCAATAAATACCATAAAACTGTTAAAGAAAAACTGTAGTAAAAAACTTACGACATAATCATGGTGTAATCAGGATTAAAAACGTAACATGCAGATTGAAAGAAAGATTTTAAAGAGTCGATGTCAGAAATATGTACAAAAGCTACCTAAAATTCGTATAAATTAATCTAAAATTTCTCTTTCAATAATTTAACAATAATTAAGTAACAATATATATGACACACAATAATATATAAATTAAAAACAGCAACAAACGTACATGGAATCGCTATTTATTGACACAGTATACTGTTAATTATTAACAGACCTACCAACAGATCTACCAAAAAAGTTTGTCCATGATTTACAAGCCCCCAGAAATACTTTCCCATACATCTTTCCAAATTATACCAACCTGTTGCCTTTTATGTCCGTTTCAAATATTTTATTGATAAAGAAATAAGAAAATGCTACTTTGTTATACAGGGTGTTAATAAATTAGGGTATACTTCCACAAGTTAAGACAAAAAGTGTTATATCAATATCAATAGGGGTCCCCAAATCCTTCGCTATCAAAATATAGAGGGTGTACAAAAATTGTTATTTTTTATCTTAAAATAGTTTTAAAACCATTTGAGATAATTAAATAACAGTTTATGGGTGTTATTAGGATGATAAATATTTGGAAGGTGGTGAAGTACTACCCCACACAACCTCTTAAAGGGCAGCAGTGTACTGCCCACAGATAAAAAAATCACAAACACAACTTTTTTGGTGGACAAGTTAAAAGTAGTATTAGATCTTATTTTTTTGTATCAGTTAAGGCACGGTGACTACTCCTAATAGGAAGAGGTGAAGAGGGAGTTTTAGGGCTATTAGACTTGGCCTTTTTAAGTTTAGTAGGGTGAGATTTCTGAAAACTTCGTTCGTGAGCATAAAGCAGTACTCCTATGTGCCTGTGGCCTGCTTCCATTGCTATTTTTAACGCTGTGCTGCCATCCTGCAAAAAAATAATTAAAAAATTGATTAGTCTTAATTACCAATTGGCAATAACAATTAAAATATTATTTTTTTAATAATTAGGCTTAGGCCATTTTTACTTACAACATCAGTAATACTAGAATCACAGTCAGGTTGACTTAGAAAATGCTTAACAATCTCAATATGTCCATGTTCAGCTGCACACATAAGAGCAGTGCTGCCGTCTTCATCTTGAATATTAATGTCAGCTCCTGCTTCCAGAAGCATTTTCACCATGTCCAAGCGGCCATGACTGACGGCTAGCATTAATGCGGTTTGGCCATGCTAAAAAGTATTTATTCATATATTTTAATTTCAAATATTGTGAATGGTTGTAAAATCTACCTGAGAAGCTCGAATATTAACATCCGCCAACTGGAACAGTCTTTTAACGACATGACCGTGAGTCTGACTTCTTACTTCCGCTAACGAAACCAGCATAACACTTGTGTACCCTGCTTTATTAGGTTTGTTTATGTCGCATACTTTAGAGTCTAGCAGGATGGAAACTACATCGAAATTTCCATGAGACACTGCATAGTGCATTGCTGTGTTTCCACTAGCATCGGTCATGTTAACAATGTATTGGAGAAGAAGAGAAGACATGTCTTCAAACGCGTCTAAATAGTCTTCCACGTCTAGAGGGTCTGCTGTGACAAGACTAGAGATTTTAAACCATTCCTGTTGAACAATAGTCACTGCACTTTGATTTTTGAGTGCTTTTGACGGGCTCTTTTGAAGGGAGTCATTCAACACTTTCATCGCACCTTGCATCTCTTTGCTTGGAACTGCTCTGTAAAATAAGAATTTATATGAAAATTCTGATTTTTCCTACAGAATTTAAAAGAAGGCGAGTTGTCAAAAACCAGTTAATAGAGTATGACTTAAGCCTATTTAAGGAAGTCTATATAAATCTAAAATACATCTTTGAGACGTTGTTTATCTCAGCAATTGAGTTAATATAAGTCACATAAAACCTACTTTTTTCTATTATGAGCTGGGGGTTGAAATATGGTAGATTCTGAAACTGGCAGTGTCGTTTCTTGTATTTGAACTTTGGTTATAGGAGCAAAATTAATTCCATTCTGCGACTGTGAGCTAGAAGCACTTACGGGCGGGTCAAGCTTCAAGTTTTGCTTCACTTTGTCGAACGGGCTTATAGATTCCGTTGATATTGCTTTGGGGGATAAATCTAAGCCTGACAGTCTGCAAAAATGTATTTATTAATGTATATATTTTAAAAAATGACGTTCAGGTTAATTTAATAATTTTAAATTAAGACGTTTTTTTTAAATAATTTTATTTAGTGGTAGGTAGTGCATAAAGCACAGACTAAATAGTTATAGCTAAAAGGAAGAATCACAGGAATCAATAATAATTTTGTTAAAAGTGAACTGAAGGCTTTTTGGCATAAGAATATTCTAAAATATATACTAACACTGTTTCAAGTTTAATACAAAAAAGAAACAGTTTTTTAACAATTTTACAGGTATTATACGCAAACTGGAAAACAAACCAGAGGCAAAATTAATTCCAATTAGAAAGAGGAAACGTTTTTATCGCTCAATATGAGAAAAGTTCCTATTTATAATAAGCTTAATAGGCCTCAACATAACATTTCATACACAAAAAGTACAAATTCTAAAAACAAAAAATCAAAAAACTAATTTAAAACTACAGTTTGTTTGTATTATATTTTATATTCATATATTTTAGTTACCTAGTTAAAAGGATATGTTGATGCATATATGAACAATGAGCATTTTGGTTGAAGTTTTGCTTGGGAGTTAACATTCGGGAGAAGCGCCTCAAAAAATGTTCATAGCAAAGAAAAAAGCAGCAAAAGCACAATTTACACCTAGTATAGCGAACGCATTGTTTTGCTACCAACAGAAAATTTTTGCCTCATCAATAATGATTTGCCATTGGCGCGTGCGCCCTGATGTTCTCTCCGAATATCAGCTTAATTCCATTATACCCCAAGATAAGGGTTGGTTGAAAAGTTTAATTATAATAACAGTAAACACGCGAATTTTTTATTTTTAGGTTTTGTGGCACATAAACAATTGGTGCCAGTATAGGGTGGGACTTGCCATAAAATACTAAAGATGTATAATCAAAAATAAAAATAATTAAACAAGTTATAAATAGAAGTGGAAATTAAAAAATAATTGATAATAAATAAAAAATGACATTGGTAAACATACATCTTTTTGTCGTTCTAAAGATATCTGATTGCAAGAATAATTGCCGTCCTACCATTATAAATACTCAAGTCTTTAAGTCAACCTGATGTAGATAAATCATTTATCAGCCATAAAAATTCGCTTCATTGCACAAGACCTGTTTGACGATACTGTTGGAATAAATAAAATACACAAAGGGAAATTAACTTTAAAATTAAATTAAAATAAGACGTAATATTGTTACAAAGGGTTTGTCAATACCAAATTATATGACAAAAAATTGTACTTACTTGTAAGATTCAATAGGAGACTTATCGGTAGGTGAGGATGAATAGATTTTCGTATACGTATCTTGTCGCCTGAACTTTCTATTTTCAATAGGGGTTGTCGGTATAGGAATCCTACTAGGAGTCGGACTACTAGGTACGTCTTTTTTAAATTCTCTAGAGGTCTCCATTTCCTTACTGGCGCATTTGGCACAAATCTTTTCTTCTGATACTTCCTTCTCTTCACTAACAGTATTGCTGCCTTTGTCCGCTGTTGGAAACTTTTCTTCCTTTGCTTCACAAGCTACCGATTTTGAAGGTGATTGAAGGTCTTTGGTGTCAGTGTTTTTCGACACTGATGTACTCTCATACTGTGTGTTCTTCTCTGCAAACTTGGTATCATGTTGGGAAGATTTAGTACTCATTTTGACTTCACTCTGGCATGATTTAGTCATAGTGTGTAAAGCACTTTCGTACTGTGATGCTACCGTTCGAGTTCTTTTGTGTAGATCTAGTCTTTCCTCTCCTAAGTTGAATGACTTACTTCTATTACTTAAAGCTGCTAAAGATACTGGTGATGTGTGAACATCCTCACATGTCTCTGGCCCTACACCTACTGACTTTTTGAGAGCGTTGCATTTTTCGCACATTATATCGTCCAATGTATCATCTGAGCTACCTATTGAATAACATTCGACGTCCTTTTGAAGACCCACGTGCGATATTCGAGCAACTGCTTGTGAAGCCACATGGAACACTTCCGGTTTGAAAACAGGATCTGTCTGAGAATACCCTATTACAGTTACTTTTTTAGGATCTAGTAGGGACGACTGTATACCCATATCTCGCTTTTCTTTCACAAAAAGAGTTTGTGTTCCTCTATTACTGGTTATTTTTGGACTTATTAGAACCGATGAGTTAAGAAACTTTGCTTTTTCAGGAAGCCACTTGTCAGCAAATTCTGTAGTCAAGGTTGCAGCGTGTCTGGTATTAGGGTACTGATGACCAACCCCAATGTTCCTCGTTAGTACCCCACACATCACCCCAAAATCTTTTCGTGGCGGGGGAGGGGGCGGTTCTTTTTTAATGTCGTCTTCGAAACTGTCTATGTGGGTAAAGCTTTGTGATCTTTTGCGGTTTGTTTGGTGAGTTTGGATGAGATGAATATAATTGCCATTTAGGGAGTTTAATTTTGAACTTGCTTCAGATTTTAACTGCAGGCTTAGGTGTTGGTTTTCATTACGTAAGCGTGACAATTCATCCTAATAAGGAAAAATGATATAAATAAATCAGTTTCTGGAATTGCTAGAAGCTGTTGAGATCACATTAAAACTATTTTTTGATGTCTTAAAATCAATAAATGTTCAGCTCTTAAAAAATAAATTATTTGATACATTTTGTTTTAAACCGGGACTCCTAAAAATTCGCCGTAGAAAATAATGTTTGATTATCTTATTACATTTTATGTCACAACTGGAATTAGATAATATGTTAGGTCAAGATAATGATACAATAACAGGTAAAGAAACAATTACATATATTTCTTTGGGTTTTAATCTACATATTTGGTTATAAATTTATAAATAGCCGAGTCATCAGTGAGATATTAACTTTTATAGAAGAAAAAACATATTACTAGTAAAAGTAAAAGTGAGACATGGGTTTCAAGGATAGTTTCGAAAGTATCTGACGCATGTATTAAAGAAAGTAACATTGTTTTTACCTAAAAATTTAAATTTTAAGAATGCTCAAATTAAAGGTTGATTTTCTGATAGACCACTACTTTGTTTTTGTAGGTAGTAAATATTTAAATCTTTATTTTTGTCCCTTTTACCCAATTAAAATAAAAAAAAATTGCAAATTTACCAAGAATAAAACAAAAATTACGCACCGTTTTTTCACCGATCATGTTTTAGTGGATAAAAATTTGAAAAAGTTAAATTCGCACTTGACACCAGATAGTCACTCATCCAACTAAAAAAATACATTATTATACCTGTGACATTACATTTTACGATCCTTTGAATACCAATTTAATTAGTTAAATTATAAAAGCACTATTTACTTTTTGCGACACACAACCTTCCTATACCTGTGACAAAACTGGTTATAATTACTAATTAGTAATGTCAATAAATAAATATAAACTATCGTACTCCTGTAAACAACGCTAATATCAGAAAAAATTATTAGTATTTACTGCTGTTATAATATACCAATTTTAAGAGATTGACATCACAGGCATAGCATGTCAATCAAGCCAGCAGAGTCATAAGTTAAAAAAAAACGCAGAGAAAAAAAATTAAAAATGTGGAAATAAATTAGCAATTAAATAGTCAGAAACTATGACAAGAAAAAATTTGAAAAGGCGTCGTGGCTCTGATAGGTTAATTGACAAAGGCAGAGCCGTTTTTTTTTGTGACACGCTGATACGTCTTGAAAAATACTTTAATATCATAGGTAGGGATTGCTATCCCGCAAAGTGGGATCCCGCAATCCCGCGGGATCCCGCACCAGCTATGCGAATCCGCATAGCCATGAAAAAGCCGTAAACTCTTAAAAAATAACGCGAAAACGTGTATCTGCCTAATATCCGTGGTTTTATAGTATGAGAATTAATGAGACTGCTTGGGTATTATAAGTATCTTACTTACCTTACAATCAAATTAAGGTGATTTACTATAAAAACTAGTAAGACTTATTATCTGAGGTAGAAAAGTAATAAACATTTAAAGTTCATTTGCTCAAAGTTACTTGTTAATTTAATTGATGAAATAAAATTTGAAATGAAATGAAAAAAAAAATAACTGATTTATAGTAATAGTAGTAAAGTTAAGAAAGGCTAGACTTTAAATTATATAATTTTGTTGACTGAAATACTGTTAATTTTTGATGGTTATAATAAAAAATTAAAGTTGGTTTAATAATTAATTAAATAAACGTTAATTTTTCGAATTTTATAAAATTAAAAAACCTATGCGGGATCCCGCGTCTAAACATTTGAAGTTTATTTGCCCAAAGTTACTTGTTACTTTAATTAATAATAAATTTGATTGATTTATAGTCATTGTAGTATAGTTAAGAGATGCTAGACTTTAAATTATATATTTTTTTTACCTGAAATACTGTTAATTGTTGATTTTTATAATAAAAAATTAAAGTTGGTTCAATAATTAATTAAATAAACGTTAATTTTTCGAATTTTATTAAATTAAAAAACCTATGCGGGTTCCCGCGGGCGCAGAACCAATCCCGCAAATGCTCTGCAGGATTTAAAACACTGCGGGATTGCAATCTCTAATCATAGGCGTAGTTTGAACTGTTTATGCAAAAATGCATATAAGTAGTAACCGAAAAAGAAAAGCAATGTACAAAAAAAAGTGAAATTTTTCATCGACCCTCGTATCTCCCGAATTTTCATTGCTAGAAAACCCCTAAATTTAGCGTATAATAGGGACAATAACCCTAAAATGTCATTTTTAAACATGTAGGTATATAACAAGATTGTAGGTGTCAAGTAAACCTTGAAAGGTAATAAGAGTTTTACATACAAAAAAAAATATTTTTTATTAATGAATAATATAAAATTACTCACAAAATGTCTCTGAATGTTTTTAGACCCATTTAAAAAATCAATAGGAGGAGAACTTTTCACAAAATGCACATTTACAGAGGTCAACTAAATGTTATTAATAAATGAGATGATTTTGTTGGTTTTAAAATCATATGTGTACGATACAAACAAAACGACTTGGCATAAATGAAATAGGAGTTTAAGGCGAATGAACTAGGTACAAAAACGGACTTTTCTTGTAAGAAGCGTGGGTTATATGAATATATGACAAAGCGATTATAGGTGTAATATAATCGCTGTGCCAAAAATCAGGTTTTTGGCAGGTTTTAAGAATGTAATGTACTTTAAAAAAAATATCAACTCTGTCTTAAATCAAATTTACGCTGCACTACCTAAAATATTTCAGCCAAAAATCTGACCTTGGGTTCAAGTTCAATTAGAATTCCAAATATCGAATAATACAAACATTTAAAAATACTACTTTTAACACCATAGGCAGAATGTTAGAAAACAACTTGATTTTGTAAAATTTCAACAATCAATTTTTTTTGTTTAAAAACCTATTCACGCAACTATTTCAATACGCTATGTAGATTATTTAACAATAGATCTAATTAAGTGCGGTAATCCATGTAAAAACAACTGTATGTAGTAATAGCGTTATTTTAGAATTACGCTGGATATTTCTATAGAACGATTTTGAGGTATTTTGCTGTAAAACTTTTTAGTTTTTAAATTTTGTCTGGTTGGATATACCTACATTACGTATATATTTAAATTTTAAGATGCTTTCTAAGCAAGTCTGTAATAGGAGAATAATGCCGAAACTAAATTAAACCTGTTTCACGCAAGACCATTTTTATTTAAGTAGTTAAACTTACTTTAAAAATCTATTTTTAAGTAATAAAACAGTAATATGTGAACATGATTTCCTACCTGTAGCTCAGGTAATAGTCGAACTTGATTTTCTAACTGTTTTGTCCTCTCCAGGCTAAGTGCTAGGGCTTCCCTTATATTTTGCAAAGCCATAGGACAAAGGCCACAGGATTCAATGCTAGCAGCGTCAAAATCGGCCTTTAAAGGGCCATCCTGGTTATTTGGCAACACTGTCAGGGATCCAGACGTAGACGATATGGAGGAAATTGAGGGGACCCTCCGCAAATTTTCTAAACATATTAAAAAATCTTGATAACACATGGAACGATGAAACTCAAATGCATTATCATCTAACTGTAAATAATTCCGCTTGGTATCGATGTAGATAATGTTATCAACGAATAAAATAATCTTTCGCAAAGCCGCATAGAAAAACCACGCGAAAATGAAAAACACTCGCGCTAGCTTGATTTTATTCGGCTCCATTCGACCTGTTAATTTTTTTAAGTCGATTTCTTGCAAAAACTCGTAAAAACACACACAAAACTATTGCAAACTGAAAGTAGTAAAGTTAATAAACGCCCGGGGGGCTTGCGCACTTTTCAACCGTTGAGGTCGAGTGAGCAACATAAGTTTGAAAGTTCATGGCTTGACGATTGTTCTTTGTAACCGCTGCTTGTTCGTTGGGGGCTTTCACAGACTGTTTCCGATTTTTAAATTTATTTAATGAACAGTTTATGAGAGGTAATTGTTAGTCTCGGTCCCAATTTAAGCCAGAGAACTTCTCCGACACCTATGTCCGACACCGATAAAGCTTCGAAGGAATTAACAGAATAAAAGGATTTGGTAACGAAAGAAAGATGGTTGGTGGTAACCGCATGGGAAACGCATGGGCGTATCTAGATAATTTATTGGAAGAATTTTTTTATTTAAATAAATACCTCGGCAAACTTTATTTTTTGTAAATATGTTATGAAATGAATTCTTTTAAAAATTAAATAAATATATAAATATTCAACCTTTTTCACACTATAGAAATTAAAAACCCAATAACCCTGTATAATGGATTAAACAATATAAAAAAGTTAATTGTGTTTTGCCTTTTGCTGTGTCATCTAGAAATAATACACAAAGAATAACACAATTATTAACCACCGTATCTTTCAATGATTTGTATTTTATTCCAACAACGAAATTAATCTTGTAAAAAGTAAGACATCATTGGTTACCTTTAAAGGAAGGTTGTCTTTTACGCATACTAATTTATAGTAAAAAATACCATGAATGTGTAGATATAATGGGAATGTCGTAAATAGCAATAAATGAGCAAGTATTTTTAGCATATTTCTATATATAAAAGAAGAAACTGATTGACTGACGTATCAGCGCACAGCCCACACCGCTGGGTCTAGAAACTTGAAATTTTGCACAGAGGTTTCTTATATAACGTAGGCATGCATACAATTACAAGAAATACAATACTTGTATATATCGGGTATATATTGGGTATTTACCCAAATTTTAATATACCCAGTATTTGCCCATCACTGGAAATATCCACTTTATAATTTTTTTTCTATATTTTAAAGAACACGCGAGGATGACACGCGTCCAAAGGAAGAACCATAGTAAACCGTGCCTGAGCCAACTGTAACATTTGATGCGTATCAGGTTTATAAAAAATTGACCTTCGCGGTATCTTTATTTTTTATTTACTTATTGTTTTATCTTAAGGTCAACTTAAACTAAGGATTACCATGTTTACACACATACATAGGTTCATTCTATTTTTAATATTTACGCATTTTTAGGAACTAAAATTCCAAAACGACTATCATTTCCATTATTTGTTTCTCAGTCAATCGAAATCATTGAGAACGAAATTTTATTGAGAAAGTAAAGAAAAAAAACCTCTTGTATCTGTGGTGTTACTATTTTAAATATAAATTTTTTTAGGGTTAATTATTTCATGAAAAATCGCTGCAATGCCAATTTTTTACACTCCATATTTTATGTTTTAATTTCATTATGTTTTAAATCAAAAAGTGCAAATATTTTTTTCTTGCATTTGTAATTATTACAAAATAACTATTTTACGGAATTAGGGTATTTGACTATTAAAAATTAACATATTTTGAAACATTTGTTAAATGAAAGTGAAAATGTCTAACCCAAGGACTTTACAAGTGGACTTACTTTTACTTTTTATGTTTTCTAATGTGGGAAATAAAATCGAATTAGTTAATTTACTACTAAGTAAGAAAAACAGAAACATCTGTCCACTTAGTCTAAAAAATAAATTTTTCTGTTCTTAAACTTGTTCTTCGCAGGTTATTTATAAATTAGAAACTGGTTCTAATTTACAATTTTGGTGTGTTAATATTTTTTCTGCACATAAAAGAAAATTAACTCTTATAGGTAAATAAAATATACACTATTATATAGAGTACGATGCCTAAACCAAATAAGAAAATTTAGAAATATCAAACCTGAGACTGCCGTAACGTCTGGAAGGTTATTAGACAATTTGTTTTTAGATTTCTGTAAGGCTCTCTCAAAGTCTGAAACAGCATCATCAAAACCATCATTAAAATGTTGCACCGTTGACTGTTGTATTTGTTGTTGGATTATTTTCGGTGATTCTTGTGAATAGTTCGTCTAAAAATAAAACCCAAAAGCTAATCAAACGAATGGTATAAGTATTTTTTGCAATTTTTTAAGACTTTAATATCCAAAATATCCTAAAATTTGACAAACTTTACCTTGTAAGCTTCATCCAAGACTGCCAAAACGGGTGGTGTTAAACCCAGCAACATCTCCATGCTCTGTCTCTGTTTACGTCTATCTTTTCTTCGTTTAATGGACCCCGTGCGGTTCTTATCCTCCTTGCTAATGGATTCGCAGTACCGCACGAAGTCCAAGTCAATATGGTATCCATAGGGACAACAGGTGCACTCATCATACCAGCTGTTATAACCTGAAAAAAAGAAAGGAAAATAGATAAAGGAAACTTTTTCAGAATCTAAAATAGGTTCCAGGATTTTGGAATTAGAAAATTCCCAAATTATTAACTTTAAAAGCACCAAGTGCTAAACCCTAGCAAGTCTTGCTTTCGGTAAAAATGTGATACCTACCTACCAGTAGTCTGAGAGGGCGTCTAATACCTATAACAGGAAAAAATATCTGGCAACGTGGTAAGCAAAGGAGCGTTAATAGGGTAATAAACCCTTTTACGCATTAAGGAGGTTGTTGCTAGGGTAGCAAAACCTAAGAAAATAAATATGACATACGAGTAGATGTAATATTAGCAAATTTTTTATGCAAATCCATAATAATGGCGTAATGTTGCACTTGTTACAAAACAATTAGTAACCAATTTAATTATATCAATGTTTGATTAATTGCCTTGCGATATATGGTGGGAAGATCAATTATATACAAATATTATGTAGCCACTTCTAGATTTATACATAATATGTATTCCTGTTATTTTTTAAAATTGGACAAACAACGTTTTTGTTTTACCAAAAGTAATATCACATTTGCAAAGCCAATTTTTCTAAAATAGTAATCCTTGCGACTTTTATCCTTGGTTATCGTAATAAAAGATTTTACTGCCTCAGCGAAAAATGTTCTCACGTTTTATTCCCAACTTCTCGAGTTTCAAAGTTAATTTATCTATAAGTGACTCACGCAGTTTGTCATTTAGTTAGTGAGCTTTTTTATTTCACATAATATGCATTGTCATACATAAAATATAATCTTCTTTAGAGTAATTTGCTTTATGTGCTGCGCTACATAATAGCAGAGACTATGTATTATTTAGTCTATGATAATAGGTATGTTACAGTATCTATTATAACAAAACCCTGTCGATACAGGGTGTTAGATCAGGAGAATAAAGAGAAACAAAAATACGTGATAGCTGAGAAATGCTATACACTGAAATCTTATCAGTAATTATATTGGATTACGTACGGAAAACATGCCTTAGTAGTGAGGAGGGGGGGGGGGCAAAATATTAACAAAAAGATGTATTACTGGCATTACTGCACAACAGCATCAATTTTTATCTTGTTTAAAGTGACATTTTGGATTTATCTTAATCAGGACTTACACTCCGGCTTCTTGCAATATCCCTTAGTTTTTATTCACTTAGCTTCCACCTAAATTAATTTAAACTTAAAAACATTCACTATTGCACCAGTATAAATTAAAAAATTATTGTAAATGCGCCCCCCAAAATGAACTGCGTAGGTTTTTTAATAAATCTAATCTACTAATAACTGATTAACCTACCTAAATAAGCGCTTTGATATTCATAATCAACATACATTTGTATGCTCACTTGTAAACAATCTAAATGTTTTGCTTCCACACTTTCTAACTGTCAGCCACCTACGTTTAGTTAAGTATTCTATTCTGAAGATAATAGGCGTATCTCTGAATTTTGTTTTTATCAGAATTGTATTCGTTGCCCACCTTTGGCATTTTTTAATTGGCGTTAAAATTGTCTCTCAATACAGGGTAAGGTCAAAAATCATTCTTTGTACATTTATACCGAGTAATAGGGTATGCTACAAAGAGAGCGAGTCTTAAACCCACGCAAATGGCTGTAGCGCCAAGGTGAGGACGGTATAAACAACAATAATAATTCAAAGAGTTAATCAGCTTCAAAACCTCACAAATAATAAGTTCACAAACGAAAGAAAGATAAAAAAAATTGTCTATTTATAATCATAAATCAATAATCCTAAATATAGTATATTAGAGATAATATATTAGACTGAGTAGGTGTAATATAATAAAGAATTCCAATTATTTCTTATGCACGTGCTGTAAGAAACTGAAAGAAAACTGTAATGGACGATTTCCATGAAAAGATCCAGAGTTAGAGTTACACCTGATTTATGAATTTTACCCACAATTTTACACTATATGCTATATGTGTAGCGTACCTGTACCACCCTGTATAAACAAAGAAATATTGTAAATATATTTAGATTTATGTCAGTTCAATTGTTCAGTATTGTTCTTGTGAAACGTTTTCAGGTCAAGAACAAGCATTCACGGTATAGAGAGAGAATACAAGGGCTCAAGCAAATTTTGATTTTTGTCTGCTCTGTACATATTTTCAGGTATTGGCTCTGGAGTCCTTCTCTACTCTGATCTAAAAAATCCTTCGTAGGCCCTACGTCTGTGTTGTAGTTTTCTCAATTTTTGAAATATCTCATAACAAGGGGTACAAAGTTAATGTTTCCAAAATTTTTAAAATAAAATCTACTCAACCCAAAGAAATATGTATTTTTCAAATCCAAGAGCACCTCTAACTTTGATATGCAAGTATATTTACCCTTAAACAAAATAATTATATTATATTAGTGTGATCATTGACAAGTTTCTTTATATATATATATATATATATATATATATATATATATATATATATATATATATATATATATATATATATATATATGTAATTCAGTGTTGGTTTATTCTATCAATAAACAAAGTAGAAAGACTCTGCTGCCCTAGTGACCTTTATAATTAAGTAAATTTAAACTAAAATGTCAATTTAAGTTTCAATAGCCATGTACTTGTTATCATCAATTTAATAGGTTTTCAATAGCTGTTGTATTACACTGTTGTGTGTTTTATACTGCTCTGATAACGATAAAGTGCACTTATTATGCAACTTACCATTTTCTGTGGTTCTATTGGGCGAGATATTTGGTGTATATCTAGGATATGGCATTCTGGACCTCAATCAGAATTCGCTGGCACTAGAAATTAAAAAAAATATAAGTATATCCATTAAAATAGAAAGATAATATTCGATCTGTAAAAAAATTCCACATCTATTGGTTGCCACGATATCATTGGTACACATTGCTGAATATATTGAGCTTAGACCATCAATAGTTTGATTAGATAAGAAGTATTTAGCTCATTAAACAGGGGTATTAAATAATAACAAGCATTTTGATCTATTTGCGCTTTTTTGCTGCAGTTTTCAACACACAAAATTAATTATGAATCAATTTTATATAAATATCTCCTAAAAGCTATTTATTTAATAAATAGCCTTTAGCCTGTCTTTTAGAAGTGTCTTTTAATATTGTTGCCTTGAAATTTTAGTAAGGTTACCATTTTTGTTCACTAATGGGAAACATGTACATTATTCAAATAGCCATAACATTATCGAGACAACACTGACAACAGAACTTTGAACTTTGTGCTGGCTGGAACCATTTGATTCCGAATATTTTTGTTAAAAGACAATAATGTGTGATGGCATAATATGTTGTGTCCAAAGAATTTCAATTCCTATTACTGCTAAATTTTTTTTTAAATCACTTTTGATCGAAAAAACGCATCGAGGTTCAGAATAACGAATAATAATATAATCAACAATGATAAAAATCGGGAGTAACATCTACCACAATGCTTTGTTAAAATTCAGCTGCACTAATTTGAAAAGAAATAAATCACAACAAACATTTGGTTCTAAATTTAAAATCCTCGGATCTAAGAAGCTAAAGAAACGTTTACACTGAATTTTTTTTATGTGTTTTTACAAGAATATGTCGTATTTTTCACACATTTAAGTGTATGTGTCATTCAACTGCGGTTATTTTTAAGTTTCATCTAATGAATGGTGCGACACTTTTTCTTATATGAGTTTCAGGCGTGCAGATCTAATTTAGAGATTCAAAGGACATATTATACAGGAAATTAAAACATAAATAGGACTCATGTTAAGCCAAGAAAAACAAACGTTTTTAGATTAAGAAAACGTGTCTCATAGAATGAAAAGATTTGCACAAAATGAGAGGCGATGATTAACTCATAATGGATTAAATATTGCTTTGTTGAGTTACATATGATTTATACACGGTGTCCAAGATAATGAGGGCCAGTATGGGGATCTCGTTAATAGTTAAAAATACAAAAAAAAATTATTCGACGTTTCGTTTTTGAGCAGCGAGTAAATACGGTCTTCATTTTTTGATGTAAAATTTTAGAAGTTCTTTTTATTCTGAATTTAACAGTGTACCACACATTATGGCTAAATCCGCATACTGGCCCTCCTCATCTTGGACACCGTATATTAAAATATTACAACTTTTATGAAAAAAAAAAAAAAGATCAAAATCAATCAAAAATTATTCAAGAAAAATATAACTGCTTGAAATATATATATATATATATATATATATATATATATATATATATATATATATATATATATATATATATATATATATATATATATATATCTATAAGATAATTATTATAGAAACGTATTAAGAAACTTAAATATTTGTAAATAATTAAATAGTAATTATCAAAATTTTAATTGGGTATGAGGGACAACCACATCCACATCAATTTCTGTAAATGACACCATGAGCGTATGTAAGGACGTATGTTATAAAAGTCTGGCACTGATAATGTTATCTCTTGTTAAAAATAGTCATTTAGAAACATACAAGCTGTAAAAAAACCTGATGATAATTAAGATAACGTTAGAACTAAATTATATTAGACTATGATTTCAGTCTCAGTCCATTTAGAGCCTCACTATATTTTTAGATAATCACAGTAGTAATAAATAAAAAAATTATGCAAAATTACTGACATTACCCAGAAGGCTACTTAGACAATTTAAAAAAAGTAGTGGTGGCAAGTCTTAAGAATTTTTAAAAAGCCAGTGCAGTTTTTGGGATTCTCAACGTCGTTTTGCAAGTTAATACGGTTTTAAAGTTTGTGTTTTAGTCACATGATTGTAGTTTTAGTCATCATATCGTGTTTAATAAATAAGTATTAACAATGAAAAATGACGGATATGTGAAAAAGGGGCTGGTTTTTTTTGTAGAAGTAAAATTTGATTAAAATAAAATTTTATTAACAATGGAGGGCGTTACTTTGGGCTAGTAAATATTTACATTTCAAATTACAAGTAAATATAAAGCAGGTATTGCGGGAAAAATTATTCCTGGCAAGGTCGTGGCAACAGGTGGTTATATCGCCAAATTTGCAAGAGTTATCTTTATTACTATTAATTTTGACATTTTTGAAAAAAGTATGTTAATGTAACTAGATTATGTATTCAAAAACCTGACTAGATAGCTCGAGGGCATCTGCATAATAGTTAAATAACAATATTGTCATCGCTAAAAATAAGTTTTGCATTTAAAAAAACTATCGCGCGTCTACTGAAACTATTGAAAACAATAAACTATTTGGGTCAAACAAGAAATCTAGGAACACTATTCAAATCGCCAGGTACAAATTTAATATGCAAAGCCTGAGGTAACGAAATAACGCCTACCAAATTCCAAAGAAGCAGCAGCTCGCAGATTTAGATTTGACACCAAATTTGAAAATCCCTACTGGTCGTCAAAGGCACTGACCATCACAGTCCGGTCCCTAACATTTCAACAAATACACCACTTTAATTTTAACACCAGACCTATAGTTTACATCGCAGTCGTAAGAAAATTAAAAATCGCTTCACACACATCTGCTTAGTTGGATTAGTTTTAAAAGACAAACAAGTAAATGTGTGCAACGAACTCGAGAGTTCCGCGGCAGCGCTTGCGCTAAAAATCTCTACAGGTGATTTTCTAGAGAGATGCTGGCTGATTTTAAGCGGTTCTTTCGTTTTTCTTCTTTTTACATGTCTGTTACCAAAAATAACGTCACAAATAATCCTTAGACAGCGTGAAGGAAGATCTGCAATATTAAATTTACAATGTCCCAAGTAGATCCCTAGCTATTCTCGGAAACACAGGTAAAACTTCCTTTTTTACGAATATTATTCACATTTGTAATCCCTTTAGGGTTAAGAGTTGACAGTTAGGTATGCTGTTGCAACGCATTTTTTAGGGATTTTTCACTGTTCTTTGGGTCTTAATGGAGGGGTTGTGAAAAAGCTCACACTTTACAGGGTCAGGGTGAAAAGTCGCATGTGCGGGGATTTTCCCTTTAAATCGCAAAAAATGCTCAAATTTAAGCGGCCGTACACATAGTTCCAGGAAAGCTGGCTTGATGAATTTTGGGAAAGTTATAGAATTAATCGTTCTCTAACAAATGGCGGAAACCGCATTTTCTTAAGTATTTCCGTTATTTCTTGAGAAACTTTCATTCAGGACTCTGCAATAGGGTTGTCAGACGTCCAGATTTTATTGGGATAGTCCCGATTTCAAAGGGTATGTCCCGCGTCCCAACACACTTTAAATCGGGACGCGATTTGTCCCGATTTTTAAAATTTTCTAAAAAACATATTTTTGAACTCAATAATTTAAATTATTTAATCATAAATTTAAGATGTGTAGTTTTAAGAGCATTATATACCATATTTCTTACGTTTGAATTTCATAAAAAATTTATCTTTTTGCTTATTGTATGCTCTATCTGTTCATTTATTAAATACTAGTGCAAAAAAATAGCGTCCCGATTTTTGTCCCAAGTCCCGATTTCTAAGCAGCTTTTAAACGCTGATACCCGACTTCGAAGATGTTGGATCTGGCAACCCTACTCTGCAAGCAAAGGTTCGTCGAGAAAAAGTGGATTTGGAAATAGAGTCGATTTGATATTGTTTTAGTACCTATCTATTTGTGTACCACGGAAACTTATTTTCAGGAAAATCCGAAAGGTAACCACAAATGACATTTTTTCACATACATATAGTATGCATGTGACAAGGGTATCTTCCCCGATAGCTCCAAATCCATTCCATCCAATTATAGACCTTAGACCTATCGCTCATCTTCTCTCTGTTGTCAGCAAAGATATGGAGAAAGTGATCAACTTGCAAATTTTAAAATATCTAGAAAAATGCAAAATCATGACCCAGTCCTCACACTTCTCTCACTCATTCATACCTAGAGCCTCCAGATCATGCAACAAATTGCCTGCAGATGTTTTCCCTTCCCCTCCCAACCTCCAATCCTATAAATCCCTTGTCAGTAAACTACATTTCCCTTGTCTTCAGAGGCCCACGGTACATTAGTACTTAGGTTTGCATCTACATAGACTGTCTCAGATAAAAAAAAATGTAAGGGAGAAATTTGCTTTCATATAATTGATATAAATTAGCTTTATTCCACACTATAATGCTTTATTGTTGTGAGGTGGTTAATAAACAATAAATACCTATAATAAAAAGCTTTTCTTTAAAAACAAGAACATTTTATTTGAACAAAAAACACATTTGATCAATAGTTTCTTACATTACTACACAAGTATTGTAAAAAAAATTGAACCAGCTGACTACAGACTAAACTCTACATAAAAAAACAATTATCCTGTACATTTAAACTAAATTTATTAGTGTCTATAAATACTTTAATTAAATTTAATAATTGCATACAAACTTATTTAAAAAACGGATATACTTGGATCCTGCACAACTAGTACACAATTATCAGTAATATCTACCTACCTGCAATCAAATAAATATAATCTTACACATTACAATTTAAAACTAATCACTTTTTATTTTATTTTCTCCGAGTAACTTGCTCTCTATATCGGCAAGTGCCCACTGATGATCCACTATTTCAAGAGCTTCCCATTCGGCTTTAAAAGCAATTTTCGGATCTTGTGGCATTGCCATTGCAGCTCCTGACATTTGGTCTTGCATCTGTCGTGACTGATCAGCGGCTAAAAAATTATAGTTTAAGACAATGAATAATTGTAACTATTTAAGGATACTACCATTATTTTCCCCTAAAACCAGTGCATATATGCTTCTTAAACCAAATACATTTAAAAAATACCAAGAGGCTGATGATACCCAAGAGGCATCCAGATGGGACAATTCTATGCCACGTTGTAACATAGATTTAAATCTTAGTGTCAATGGAAATGGTACTTTTGCTAAAAAAATAACACATTTATTTCGTTTGTGTACTCTGATTGTACAAATATGATAATAGGTAAAATTGTAATATTAAAAATTTATGTTACTTGTAATAAATCCTGAAAACATCCAGTTAATCCATCCACCGATAATAATCATAGGTAAAACATTAGTCAGATTCCCTTTAACCATGTCTGTCATCATTGAGGGGTCAGTCATCATGTTTTGTGTTACTGCTGGTCGCTTTTGTGTTAGGTATCCATCCTCTTCTCTGTTAAATGCCTGTCTTCTTATAAGAAAGGCCTCTTTTGGGATGTATTTGGCATTCTCACGAAGTACTCGTGATCTCAGTATTAGCTGGCTAAAAGTAGGACTCTTGAAATGTTTGAGACAATCAAAAACTGCTTAAATAGTACTTCACCCGTCCTACAGTTGCTAAATTACTAAAAACGGCTTAAATAGTACTTTACCTGTCTTGCAGTTGTTGAGTTTCGATTTTCTTTTGACTGGATAACAAAATCGAGACATAATGCCGAACTATGCCCACCAGAAATGTGATTACAACAATGGGTAAGAAGACCCAAACTCTTATCTGTGAGTCTACTATTAAATCTGATGTCATTTTTTAGGATTTACAAAGTAAATTACTCTGAAAATGCTCAAAATTCAGAAGAATAGTTAATAAAAAAGCGAGGTTAGAGTAAAACGTCAAACTCCCCAAAAGAGGTTATGTCACGTTAGCGGTTTTCTTTAGGCAAGAGGAAGAGCTGGAGCAGCTAGGGCCGTTAATATTTCAGCTTAATATGAATATATCGCATTAAAACGGATTTGGTTCCTCTCCCCTGCACTTCGTTGGTAATTATTGAGATTAACGTAAACAGCGAATTTTTTCATGAAATTTTGCACAGACCCTAATTTTGGGTCGTAGAACACGAATCCGAAGTCAGTTTTTGGCGGTCTCGTAAAAAATTTTTTTAAACTTTTAGGTTAGCTTTTTCAAGGAATTTCTTTAAATGTGTTGGGTGAGCAAAAAGGTGGTCAGGTTTGCTCAGTTTTGATTGATATAGATACATATATATCTATATCAATCAAAACTGAGCAAACCTGACCACCTTTTTGCTCAGGTTGGGTGAGCAAAAAAAAAATTTTTTTTACGAGACCGCCAAAAACTGACTTCGGATTCGTGTTCTACGACCCAAAATTAGGGTCTGTGCAAAATTTCATGAAAAATGCGCTGTTTACGCTAATCTGAATAATTACCCACTTCGTTTTACAATTTATTTTATTAGCTTAGTAGTTATGCTTATTTATAATTTATTTATTTTCAAGAAATCTAGTTTACCTGATCGAGTTCACAATTAACCTAAGCGGTCGGAAAAGCGCATATATTAATGTAACCAAGTTCATGCACTCGCGAATTGGCAGCAGACGTTCAGTGATCTTTAGTTTTGTAACAAAAATAGATTTATTTCCGTACATTTTACCGATAGAAGCAAACGTTGCAGCTAAAAGAGGGCGATACCGCTGCAAAGTTGGTTAATTTATTGTGTCGTGAGAAGAGAGCAGCACAAGAAAAATAATCGTATTTCCAGCGCTAATTTAAACTTTTATTCGCGCTATGAAATCCTATAATCTCGCAGCTTGTAACTTCAGAAGAAGTACCTACTGGAAATGGGTAAATTATTCAAATGAATTTTCGATGTTTCAAAATAAAAACATTTTATTTGCACACATGTAAAAAGCTGTAATTTATGGACACAATAAAATTAATGTCCAAATGTTACGTAATACTTATTTGGAAATATTTCGAAGTAAATGTAGGTACCGTCTATACATAAATAACGTGAAGGTCAAGGTCTTGGTCTTAGCACTATTAGTTTTTTGGTAACGTCTTTAATAGTTCTACAAATTTAATAAAATTAATTATATATAGTTTTTATTCAGACAATATTATTAGTGAAGTTTTGCAGATAATTCGTGGGGCTATTAAAGCGTCATAAATCTTAGCGGTGAAAATACCTACTAGATACTGCCTGTCTGGGCTCGGACCCAGAACTAAAATACTCGGCCAAGGAAAAAATACACATTATCTATGCTCTTGGTGGCTTAGAATGTCAAGGTAAAATATTATCGGCTATTTACTACTATTTAGTACCCCAAAACTTTTTCAAGTGCGACTCGATGCTAGACCAATTATTATCAACCACACATTTCAGATATGCCACTGCATTTATTGATTGGTAAAATACTTTTAATTGCAACAACGTTAAAACCATGGTTAACAGTCACGTTACAGTAACAGTACTTGCGGTCTTGCAGAGAATTCCTCCATGAAATTTTATTACTCGCGTTAAGACAAAAATGGCTGAATCGCGGACTTTTTCTCGTTATCTTTTTTCTTTAAATGCAATTGCATATTCTTTTTATGCAATTTAACATGCTTAAACTCGAGCCAAAAAATTAAATATTTAAGAAAAGGCTGTTGGTTCTGCTGCGTTCTTAAAATTGTTGAAATATTGACAATTAATTAAGTTTTAGAAATATCGATGAAAATTAGAACTGCACGAGACATATCTTCTGTGTTCTGTGGTTACTATCCGTTTGCCGTTATATCAAATTTATTTTCATACTTGTTACAGAATATGTAATATGTAGGTATTGGTAGGATTTACATGTTTCCGCGTATGTCATAAAACAGTCATAAAATTATATGAGCAAGTTTCTAATTTTATAGTTTTTCACAAATGTGACGTAGGACGTAGGATTAAGATACTTCAAGATAAGTATACCTCGATATTATTGTAGAAAGAGAGCTGTTCAACAAGATAAACATACGCATCTCTGCGTTAAGGCAACGATTATTTTACCCAGCCACAGGAAATTAGTTATTACGTCGGTCGGTTTAAACCAATTATGAATTGTTTTTAACCGTCAGGTGTTATTTTGTTCTTTAATGCAAGAATGGAAACACAAGTGTAGAAAATCTGCACTAGATTTTTTTTATAATCTCAAATCTCTTAATAAATAATTAAGAATTTGCTAAGAGTAAAATATGTGAATATTTTTAAAAATTTTGCCTGCCTTGCTAGACTTGGTATCGCATTAAAGGGTGGTAACAAAGTCGATATATCTAAACAGATAATTAATGCCAGTAAAGATAAAAATGTAACACAAAGTGATGTGCGATCCCTATGTCACAAAATATGATTAAATCACTGGTATATAGCAGTCACAGCGTACTTATATTCAAAAACGTGTTGTCATTAGGTCATTATTACTATAGTAAGTAGGTAGTACAAAAAAATTAACAAACCATCAAATCTGTGGTATGGCAGTCAAATTCTGACACATGAACGGTGACTGAATATCAAATCTGTTCTGTTCGATTTAGGGTGCATGTCCGTCATTTTTATTCGGCTGACAATTCCAAGCATTATCTTAAAGAAATAAAAAACTAACAAGGAAATTTCGCCAAGTCTTTAAACAACATATTTTAACAATCAATTTCTGCATGGTTTTGAAAGTGACGATGTTCTTTTATTTTTTAAACGTTTTTGCAATGCGTGCTACAAGACGTTCAAGTACCTGTAGAATGTTAAACTTCTTGTGGTGCAAAACTTTCGGAAAATTATTACATACCTTACAGAACAAAAAAAGGTACAACCTAAATTACGTATACCTAAACAGGGCCGGAGGTAGGCAGAAACGCACACATGCATTAGATGTTAAAATTTACTTTATTAAGTAAATATTTTGGAAAAAAGCGATCAGGTTTCTTCACAGGTGTATATATTCTAGAACTTAGGGAAAACTGTAGCCCCCATACTCCCACCTCCATTCCTTCTTTCAGGTGTGCCCTTGGTTTATTCAGCCTATTTCTGAAAGAAAAAGCGTGGGAAAAAGCTTACTAAATTTTTCTAGGACAGTCCACGTAGACTTCAAGCCTAAGTATGTACTAACGTACCGTGGGCGCCTGAAGAGACGGAAATGTAATCTATTGACAAGGGATTTAAAGGATTGGAGGTTGGGACGGGAAGGGAAAACATCTGACGTCAATTTGTTCCATAATTTGTAGACCCTAGGTATGAATGAGCGACAGAACGGAGGGGTTCTAGGCTTTTGCAGCTGAACAGTAAAGGAATGCATACGTAACGCACCTCTTGTTGCTCTGTAAGGAACAGTAAAGGGGGGAATTATAGCGGCTAGTTCTTCAGAGCAAAATCTGTGGAAGCATCGGTAGAAAAGGGATAAATCCCCAACAACGCGGCGATGAGCGAGAGAAGGTAGCATGTTTGTGAGGACTGGATCATTGATGAGTCGAATGCCTCTCTTTTGGATAGAATCAAGGATGTTAAGTGTCGAAGATGATGCCGCTCCCCAGATGTGGGAACAGTACTCTAGGTAAGGTCTTATTTGAGAAACATAGAAACGGTGTAAGTTAGAAGGGGAGAAGTATTTTCTGGCTCGAAAGAAAAAAAACCAAGCCTTTTAGCTGCTGATTTGGCTATTGCAGTAATGTGTTTGTGCCAGCTGAGATCATGTTCGTAAGCGATGCCAACAAGATCGAACGTTTTATTGTTCTGTAGGGCTTGGTCATTCATGTGGATGGGGTAAGTGAGCAAGACTGGGTTTTGGAGGCGTTGAACTAAACAAGGTTTTTGGCATCCCTGTCTAAGATTAATTGAAGATCTCGGGAAAGGGATAGCATAGATCTGCGTCTATAATCCCGCTCTTGATTTCAAACTTGTCTGGAAAAATGTATGTTGAGGAAAAAGTACTATCGTCAGTGTAACTATGGATGGGATTGGTAGTTGAAGAGAGCAGGTTCTTAATTTGAAGAAGAAATAGGGTTGGTGCCAGGACTGAAGCTTGTGGTACACCAGCATTGATATGATGGAATTTAGATGAGTGACCGTCTACCACGACAGAGAGATTAGCCGATTAGAGAGAAAGCTGCCGATCCAGGTACATAATTTGGGAGGAAAACCGTAAGTAGGTAGTTATAGCAAAAAGTATGAAGACACACACATGCCCACCTTTCCGTCTGTAAGTCTATCATAAAAACGATACACTTAGCCCAGAGTAATTCCATATCTGCCACGGTTTTTTTACGAAACTAATATTACAAAAAGAAGCCTGTACTATGCAGGACACGCATGTACTAGCCTAGAAACATTTATGCAAATTAATCTAGGCTTTTAGTCCAATGCATAAAATTAACAAAACTTGGTATGCATGCGATTGCATGCAACCAAACCAAGAAGAAATATATTATTAAATAAATTATTAAATTGGAATATAAACAGACCGACGGTTTTAAATATTTTAAATAATTAACTAAGTGACTAAGCTGAAAATTTGAATACCATTATTGTTTATCGTAATTTGTTATCATACTTTTCTTTTACTTTTTGCTTTAATA
The DNA here is from genome assembly GCA_963971165.1 of Philopedon plagiatum. Taxonomy (NCBI): domain Eukaryota; kingdom Metazoa; phylum Arthropoda; class Insecta; order Coleoptera; family Curculionidae; genus Philopedon; species Philopedon plagiatum. Next base: position 4,732,843 of record OZ020198.1, read on the forward strand.
CATTGCAGATAGTGACTATTTTACAACCATATTAATTGCTTACCCATTAAGCAAAATTTAATTATTATTTTAAACAAAAAGTATATTTTTATGCAAGTTCCTATGCTAAGTAAGTACTCCATATTTCATGTAGGCATCAAAAATTACTGAAGTATAAAATAAGTAATGAGGCTATGTATAAAATGGAGGCGCAGTTTTAAATTCCTTGATAATTAATGAAGAACTCATAGAGAGAACAACGCCTACGCAAAGCCTTATATTTCATGTATTGACTTGGCTCGTATAAATAAGTCTTATGTATAATTTTCTTTCTTTAAAAGCGACATTTTCGAAGAAATTGTTTGAGTGCCTGTAAAATTTACTAAACGTGATTACAATGGACTGACTAGCGTATAATTTTCTGCTGAACACGGATATTCCAACGCAAAACATATTTCCCGAAGAGATGGGACGAAATGAATTTTTTTTTTTCGTTTTCTCCGGCATCAAATTGACTAGAACCCCTATTTTCAGGAAAATCTGAGAAATGAAAAATTTTGATTTTTTTGGAAGGATGGATAATTTTTTAAAAAAAAAAACGACATTTTCGAAGAAATTGTTTGAGTGCCTGTAAAATTTACTTAAGGTGATTACAATGGACTGACTAGCGTAAAATTTTCTGCTGAACACGGATATTCCATATTTTTTAAATTTATTTTTATTTTACTTAATTTATCATCGAAAAAATGATTTTTTGAAGATAAAAACAGTACACGCGAGAGGACCAATTGATTGATTAATAAAAGTGTAAATATTCCAGCATTCTTTTTTATATGCCTTCTGCTCATTTGGAGGGATATACTTGCGTAGGTACAATTTTTCGAAAAGCAATTTTTCAAATTTTCTTAAAGCACTTTTCAAAAATACATTTTTTCAGAGAACATCTTCTTCGAGAACACTTTTCGAATACTAATTTTTTCAAGCAACGGCTTTTGTAAAAAGTAATTTACGAGAACGTAACGTACCAAACTAAAGGAAACTTGATCAAACTCAAGAAAGGTTCGTTTCTCGCCTTTTTTTATTTAACATTTCCCAAGCTAGTAGACTCCATATCCTAATACTGTTGCATTTTCGGAAATTGTATATCTATTTTTGAAAATTTATTTTTTAAAGACATTTTTGAAAAAATGTACTTTGGAAATATGTATATGTTTTGGAGAATTTCATAAATCCGTTTTCAAAAGAGCATCTTTTGAAAAAGCTGTTAAGATATTTTTAAAAAAGGTACTTTCGAAATAGGGTTTCGAGTAAATATATTCAAAAACTTTCGTAAATCCGTTTTCAACAAAGCTGTTTTAAAAATTGCTCTCAAAAAAGTTGTTTTTCGAAAAAAACCCTATTTGGTATTTGTTTCCTTTAAGGAATGTTTTCAGAAACCATCCAAGAGCATGTAAATCAAAAATGCCGAAAAAGTCTTGCATTTTTTATATAACATATTCGTATTATAGATGTTATTCAGATTTTCGTAGTATAATTTATATATCATTACGTAGACGGCAAATGTTTGAAACGTTGAAATCCTTTTTGTATAATGCTCTAGGGGGCGCGCTTCCTGCGCCCCCCTAAATCCGCGCCTGTAATATTATTGGATAGATCGTGCTGGGTAGATATAAATTATATTGGTTTTATACCAGGAATATTTTTGTAACTCAGATATTGGATAAAAGGCAGATGCTAGCTCACTGGTATATCAAAGGGGTACAAAGGATAGAATATTTTAAATAATATTGCAGCCCCGATTGCTTAGTTTTTATTTTATTGTTTTTTCTGTTAATTAATTATTCAACGTTGCTAATTGAATATCACCATCGTGAATACTAAAATGGCACAATTTTTTAGTACAGGATTGGCTTTAACGATTAATTGGCCAAACTAATAGGTAATCAAAAACTAAAAAACTTAATTATAGTTATCTATTATTTTTGCCGAAGCCGCTTTTAAGAACTAATTATTGACGTTTTGCATTCTGCATGTAAATTGAAAATATTATTTTGAATTCGTAATGAGATCGTTGGTACGTAATACTTAATTAAAATATATCTTAAAAGGAATATTCAAAGATGTGAGCAATAAAATAGATGCATATATGAGGTATTTGATAGATATATGCAGAAAACTAATTGAAGCAGTTTGAAATCTACTATGCAGGGGTACTAAAGATGTTTTAATTATCAGAACCCACTCCCCAGTACTAGTTTTTAGTGATGTGTAATTGAAATCATAGAGATATTTCAGTAGTCGACATGTCCAAGCTTTGGGCGACACATGCATTTGAAGGTTTAGATTTAGGATACTGTTATTGGACAATGAAGAAAATCTATTGATGTTTAATATTGAATTTATGGTAATATATGTATGCAAAAATTATAGTAAGCAGCAATGCGTATTGTGACTGACTAATCTATATCTATATAATATAATATATAAAAGAAGAAGCTGACTGATTGACTGACATATTAACGCACAGCCCACACCGCTGGGTCTGGAAACTTGAAATTTTGCACAGAGGTTTCTTACACAGTCAGTGGCGGTTGGCGAAATTTCAAAGTTATATATTTCTGTTCCTACTTATAGGAGCCACGCCAAATTTAGGGGTTTTAATAGTAAGCACATTGGGAATGTTGTGGTAAAGAAAAAATAAGATTTTGTAATTTGCGAAAAAAAAATTGAATTTTTGCTCTGCCTCTCTTGGGAAAAAAATGAACACGTTTGGATATTTAATTTGTTATTTTTTCTAAAGAAATTTTATATCATTTTGTCGAGAATTTTTAAATTTTGAGAGAAAAAAATGTGATAGTAGAAAGTTATAGTTATTTGAAATTTTTTAAACCTAAAATATAATTTAAAAAAAACTTAGTAGATACTAAGGCAAGGGTTTTCAAAACTCAACCCTTCAGGAGGTGTAACAGGACTTGGCATAAAAAAAAAATTAGATGGTCCTATTAACTTGCAACTTCATAGAAGTACTCTAAAAAATAAAGGTTTAAACACGTGTTTTGCAGTTTTTAATAAATCAAACCCAAGGGGATCAAATGGGGGTTCAAAGTTTGTAATGGAGTTAAATTGTTATACGGTTCTATAACCTTGAAACTACGTGAAAGTACTCTAAAAAATCAAGACATGTCTTATAAGTTTTTAGAAATCAACCCCCAAGGGGGTGAAATCGGGGTTCGAATTTTGTAGTTTAATTATGGATACCTCGCGGGTGAAAGCTAGTCGCTTATAAATCAATAAAAATAATGCAAATCCTGTAAAAAATGTGGTAAGTAAAATATTAAATCCAATTTAGGATTAAATTCTCATAGGTACTCATGACCCAAAATAGATGCAAACTGATGTAAGTCGCGATGAGTTAGGTAAGTTAATCTGCAAAAACATACAGGCATCTAAGTAAATAAAACTAAATAAAGGTAAATTAAAATCAGAGATATTTTTTCGAATGAATGAATTTGCTTTTGAAAAAATGCAAACTACCGAGCTAACTCCATGCATAAAAAAGATCAAACATCTTTTGTTGAGACAACAAGGGGTTATTTCTTCCAGGGAGGTCGATTATCATCACACCTTTTGATATTGAAAGTTTCTTTAGCAGTTGAATTATATCTCAGATACTGCCGGGTGCGGGTATATGCCACATGATAATGCATTAAAAAGGGGTGAATAATAATCATTTTTATGGTGATTTTTTTTACTATCATTGCAGTTGTGAACATGGATTTTATTTTTGACTTCTCTAAATTCGTTTAAAGTTAGCAGCACTGAAAATCACATCCACAGTCTTTACTTTTAAACGGTGCGGCGCGCGCCGCCCTGTACCTAGCTAGGTATAGTTTATCTATTATTCAAAACGAATCCATTTAGCAGTATATTAAACATCTGCCGTAAAGCTGTTTACTTACAATTTTATGCCCTGACTGTTATTCCCTGTTTTATTTTGACTGGATAGTTGGAAAAACATTTTTTTTAATGATAAGTTCAGTTATTATGTTACCTCTGTCTTGATTGAAAAGAAAATAATGTAAGAAATATTTAAATATAAAAATTACTTTTGATAAACTAAAAGCGGTAAAAATGGAAATGCAATGAGCCTTATTCGCGAAATAATATCCAAATTATAGGGTAAACTTTTCAATGTATGATAAGTGCGAGAATACAGCGCGTAGCGTTTTGTATAATTTTGCAGTTAGCTATATTTGCTACGCTATAAATAATTTCGTAAGAAAATCATCTACAGTCATTAAATTTAAAATTATTATGCAAGCCGAATCATTTTAGTAATTTATGGCAGTTTACGTCACTGTTATTAATGCCGTAGGTTTGTGTAGCCTAAACCGATTATATACCTTCAATAATGGGGCCCCGAAACTAAAAAACGAAAGAATACACGACGACCATAGATAAATTGATACGAAAAATATAAGGGACACAACATAAAGTATAAGGTATTTACCCGGTGTTCCAAAGTAAAAACCAGTTATTTTCAAAGTCCCATATTTTTATTCTGAAGATGCAATCCGCGCCCATTGAAATTCACTTGACCATTCTACCCCATTTATCTGTGCCGGACAATCCGTGAGAATAACCCTTTTGCGTATTAAAATAACCCTCACTTTTCGTAAAGTTTGACCCTTGACCTACCCCTAACGGACTGACCAAAACTGGACATACAGGTTTTTCTGGTGACATACACCACTATTTTCGTGAGAACTTTGACTGTCCGATCTATTTTGATGACCATGCATAGTTTATTTTTGAGGGGGTTTTTACTTTCTAAAATGTTTCTAACCCAGCCGAAATTTCGTGGGACTTTTAACGTATTCCCTTACGGGCCAAAAAACAAGTTTTTCGCTTTTGTCACCTGTTTTCGTTTATTCAATTTTATAATAGTCTTTTATACTATCAAAAAGACGTTACAAAAAGGTTTTTACCCTGTTAAGAAAAGTGGCTCATATTAATTAATTTATTTTTTTTGCAAAAATACTTTTTTATTATTTTACGGACACTTGTTCTAGTGGCTGTTGTGACAGGTGCCAAAAATTCCGGTATTATAAACTTGTAGCGCCAAGAAATGAAATCATTCAAGTTACTCAACTTTTCTACTAGATTTACATGCCTTGCATAAAAAACGAGAAAGGGGTATTTTTAATAAAACAAGTAAGTGTTCAAAAAAACTTGTCTCCTTAGGTGATAAAACAGGAAGTATTTAAAACAAGATGAATAAATAAGTCGCCTTTTCGGTTTGTTATTCACTTGTAATGGTTGAATTATCATGTAATTGAGAATGTGAGATTTGAATACAAATGTACAAACTAAATTTACGATTTTTAAATTTTGATTGATTAATTGAAGTGAACGAAATAATGCCTTTTAAGATTCAGCGTGTTAGAAAGTGGGCTCTTTAATTTAACTTAATTTTGATTTATATATTAATGTAGATACTGAGAATAAATAAATCAACAAAGCAGTATGAGTTTCAATCTGAAAAATAAATATTTATTATATGTATAAAAAGGAGTTAAATCGATACATTCCTGTATATGTACAACAATGTCTTCGGGACTGACAGCTTAAAAACCTAAAATTGACAGCCACATTATGCCCACTTGTTTTAGTTCTCGTGTTCATTAACTGCAAATTCTACAAGGTTATTTTAAAATTTGCTACGCGAACTTAACAAAAATAAGTTACTTAAAGCAAAGATTTTCAACACTTTAAGCATTAAGTGTTATCGCTTTTGTTTCAGTATATAAAATAAAGAACTCCACCTAAATGTTGTTAATAGACAGTGGCGTATCGGATCATTTTATTCAGTTTTAATTTAAAAAGGTTAACAAAACATATTGATAAAATAAGTAGGAATTTAGGTTCATCGTCCCGCTGTTATACACTCTTTATATTCCCCAAATACCTAGAGTACTGTTCCCACATCTGGGGAGCGACACCACCTTGACACTTAACATCCGTGATTCTATCCAAAAGAGCCAAGGGATAAAAGAATTTTTTGAACTTGTTTGACCTTGAATATTATATCGGGCATTTTGGGGGGTACAGACGTAGCGGTTGAAAGAGCGAAATTGGGGGGAAGGATTATGGTGGATTGGCAGCGAATTTTTCGGCAAATAGTTCAGCTTTCCCTTTAGAGGTGGAGATAATTTCGTTGTCAGAGGTCCGGGGAGGAAAAGTGCTTCTACAGAAGTTTCGACGAATGTTTCTGGCAAGTGACTAGAAAGATTTGCTGCCGTTGGGACAGGAAAGCACTTAATCTTTTATGCGGTTGTTAACAGCATTTTTGGACTCTAAGATATTTTGGTTGTATTGATTTCTTGCCTCGGTGAAAATTTAACGATTTTCGGGTGTAGGATTTTGAAGATACCTTTTGTGAGCTTAGACTTTTTTAGCCTGGCTTTATCACAGGCCTTGGAGAACTATGTCTTTTGATGGTAGAGTTTGGTTTCTTGCGGGTTTGTGGAATGAAACCTTCAATACCTGCTTGAATATATGAATACCTACTTAAATCAGTTGATAATTTTGAAGTTTTAACTATTATTTCTCAACTGGCCTGCTAGGTTCCCGGATTTGACCCCCCTCGACTTTTTCTTGAGGGGTTTTATAAAGGACAAAGTCATGGCGACTGCACCTACAACTTTAGATGATATGAAAGACCGAATCTGCTTAGCCTGCGTATTAGTGATACCTGAAATGTTATAGCGGGTATGAAATACGTAATTTTTACGTTGATTTGAATTTTATAAACAAAAGTACATCCCATTTAAAATTCCAAAGTTACCTCTACCCCTTTAAATAGAGAGAGGCGATAAATGTCAAAAATATGTTTAAATATGTTTTATAAAAGAATTTTAAACCGTTTTCGGGATATATCCTTATAACACTTTAAAAAGCTCACTCTGTATAATAAAAAATATGAAAATGAAATAATAACCATTATTTTGAAGTAACATAAGACTACCGAACGCCAGGGAATCCTCAAATTAGTCGTTGCCTGTTCGTGACGTTACTATAAATTTCGGGACTTTTAAGGTTCCGGGATCCTTCCTGTGGTCCCGGGACCATCCCGGGACCAAATGCCGAGACTTGAAACCCTAGTTAGTACTTGTCTACGTCGGCTGTCTCAGATAAAAAAAACATTGGCCTCGGTGAAGTCTTAGTTACTTTACTTGTTTTGGGCTAAAAATGGACGAAAAAACTGTTATAGTCATGTAGCTTAGCTTTTGTAAGATCGATTGAAGATGTCTTAGGTGCCGCTACTGATCGGGTAAAATAAAACGCTGGTCCATCTGAAATGAACATCCATCGGGCAGTCGTTCCCGCCTACTTTTTACTTATATATCTGCGTTCATTACCGGCGATTTGTATGCCAAAGTCGTTTGATGCTTATATGGATATGGGCAGCCATCGTAATATGTCCACTTGCATTTTTACCATAGTCGATTTCCGCTAAAGATATTTCAAATGGATACGGACCAACGGACAATACGATTTATTGTTTTATGACTGATTGTAACTAATGCCCATGTGCGATTAAAATAAAGGCATGTTTCAATTTTTTTCCCGTCTGCTACCCACTTAGCTTCGAATGATTTACTTTCGTTGAATCTAGTATATAGTGTCTGGAAATGTTTTTTTAAGGGTAAATGGGGAAATTGACAATAATATTTACCAACCTAGAAGATAAATACATATTTATGAGGCAACAGCTATTATCTAATTTGTTCAGGTTTGTTAGGAGATAAAAAATAAATTTTTATGCATTAATAAATGCATACTTTTCAAAATTATACTTTAAATTAAAAAAAAATATAGATTTAATTTATTTGAAATTTTACGTAAACGTAAAAAATTTTACTGCATCGGCATTACACTACTTTGAAAGATCTTTATTCATTACACTATTTGTTATGAAAAAAAACGCTCGAACACGTCGATTTTGTTTTCGAGGGGGAAACTTTTTGACCACATACTTAAACTTAAACCCATACCTGCAACCCGTTGGGCAGGGTGGGCTTCACCCATAAAATTTCAAATGGCAAGGGGGTCAAGTTGCACCTCGTTTAAAAGGTTCTCAATTCTCTTTATCATCATACCAGTTTATGCCCTTTTACTTTAGCGGTTTTCAAATTATTTAATTTAAAATTTCTAAAATTAAATTTTTCATTTAATAAAGATGTGTTTCTTACATAAAATTGCCAAAAAAGGGATTAGTTGTAATAATAGAACAACAAATTTTGTAACTTTTAAATTAAATATTTTGAAAACCGCTAAAGTAAAAGGGCATAAACTATGATAAAGTGAAGGTGATAAAGAGAATCGAAAGACCTATCAAACGAGGTGCCACTCGACCCCCCTTTCCATTTAAGATTTTTAGGGTTGAAGCCCACCCTGCCGAAGGGGTTGCAAGTAGGGGTTTGAGTATGTGCTCAAAAAGTTTCCCCCTCGAAAACAAAATCGACGTATTCGAGCGTTTTTCTCATAGCAAGTAGTAAACACCCAAAAAGGCCGACGTTTCGTTTTCGTTTACCCACCCTGTATACATATGTATGTATTTATTGAGAAACAGTTCCGTTAAACATACAAAATTGCATACAATCATTCATATTTAAGTAAATTCAATAAAAAACATTTTAGCACTTATCTGGTTAACTAGCAGAAATAGCCGAGTAAACTGTATCATTATCTCTTTTCATGGCTGGTAAATTTCACGCATCGCGGCGCTTTTACATACTTTTCTATTGTTTATTCTTGAACTAGGTTATAGCTTCTTTTTTTTTCAAAATAGGTAAACCAAGGAAAAACAAAGACACTGGAAATTTCTTCTTTTCTTCGTGATATTTTTTAAAAATGCGTTTTGATGGACTTTTTAAAACAAAAACCAAGAATTTTCCTCCATTTTCTAATAAAAAATACACTACTTCAGTGGCAGATTTAGGGAGGGGGCGCAGGGGGCTTCCCCCTGAAGCCTTGTACAAAAAGGTTTTCAATGGCGGAATTTTATAAAAATAAATAAATATCATATTTTCTTGTCGAGTAAGAGCAATATTTTGGGATTATCTTGATATTATTCTTTGTATTAAAATTAATAAAATCAACAAAATTGTATATCGAAACAGCCTGTATTCTTTTAATGACGTTCAATAATAAAAATAGTCTGTCTCTTTTCATATGAGCCCCCACCTTAAACCAGTTTTATTAGCGAACCAAGCGACAAAAACAATTTTTTTTATATAAAAACGATTTGCACTAAACCGTTTTCAAGACAGCATATAAACATAGTAACTGACGTTTTAAGTTTAGTTATCGATTTATGCAGGAGGGAAAAAATATTACGTGTTTAAACCACCTTAAAACCTACTCATTTACGAAATTCAAAAATGCAAAGAAACCCCGCCAAGTAAATAACATTCGCACCGCAGCGCTGTGAACATGTCTGTAAGTACTAAGGATAACTAGACTCATTAATTAAAGTAATTAGCACGAAAATATTTATAAGGTAACGAAAATAATATCATAAATAACAGAAATTATTTATCAGTTTTCTATGCGATTTTTTGTTTTGCTTGTCGATTTCAGCATGTTTCTTAGCGTGAAAACAAGACTAACACTACTGAGTTAATTAATTTTAAAGGTAATTTTCTTCCTTTTTTTATCTTCGGACACCCCACGAAGGTCGAAACCTAAGTACTCCAAGTACCGTGGGTGTACTGGGGGTATCCGTCTCACACATCCAGATCTGGAAACATCCTTTTTTATAGGAGCTATAATAATTAGAGGTGCGGAAAGAAAAACGCATCATTCAAACTATTCTTTTTGTGATGATAGTACTTCTTGAATAATGTAGAATATTAAATTTAGAAACAGGCTCATTTCAGTGAAAAATAGTATTGATTTTGCTGATAGCTCGTGGATCATTAAAGGAGGTTAAACAAATTCTAAATTATTCTAAAACAATGGTAAAAGAAAAGGCTTCTAAATTTCCTTAATTTGAAACGAACGTCGCTCGGTGGCTGGGATGCGAGGCATTATGTAAACAGCAACTCTGTACATGTACAGAATACAATTTCAAGAACATTATAAGAAATTGGCAATTCAATTGACCCTTTGGTTTGCCTTCGGTGTCCGAACAATTCTTTTGTCGACAAAGAAGAATGAAGGAATTGCAGGCAGTACCAATCACCGCAGTCATCTTTGAGCCCCGCACAAAAATAATTCCTTTGTATTCAAAATCATTCTGTTTTTATTCGCAGTATAATACATTTATGTATTCAATTACTTGCCAGCATTTTACAAAAACGTTTATATTGAAGCTTTTTGTACAAACTTCGTTTCATACATTTTTTGTAACTCCCAATTTTATAAATGTACGTTCAATTAATACCTTTTTAAAGCAAATATTGACATTGCTGGCTGTGACTGAATTCTTTCAAGAGCATAAAAATAAGTTAACAGATATCTCTTTTCCCGAGAAATGAAAATAACAATAACTCTTCATATTTATCAGGGTTCCTTGGACAAAAAAGATAAACGAAAGATAATTTGATAAAATATGGGCCAGCAAAATTATTTGTCCACTTACAAAAAAAATTAAAGATGTACATAGAATGTATTTATCTGTTCTTCTGTAAATATAGATTCTAAATTATTTTTAATAGCAGTTTGAGACTCCGTACTCTAAAGAATACTGCAAATTTTCAAAATTTGTCGCAAATCATCAGAAGTGCCTCAAGAAATCAGACATTTGATAATAAAATTATATCAAGAAGGAAGATCTCAAAGAAACATAAGAAAAATTGTTGGAAGAAGCCGGTCAACAGTTGAATATATTATAAAAAAAAATATGAAACAATCCATACTACAAAAACCTTCTCAGGGAGAGGAAGAAAAATGACTGACTCTTCGAGACAAACAAGAAATACTAAGAAAAGTTAGTGAAAATCCGCAAACTACTGCGACAGATACAGTGAAAAGTTAAGCCAGTGATTACAAAAAGGTTATCCGTGTAACAATAATAAGAACATTTTTAAGAAGCCAGGGTATACAGGCACGAGTTGGTCGAAAGATTAGTAAATAAGAAAAATAAGAAGAAGGATCTCGAGTTTGCTCAGAGGCATTTTGACAAAAATACTGAGTACTGTAAAAACATCATATATACTGACGAAATAAAAACTGAGTTGTTTGGTAAAATAAAAAAAGGTTTTGGTGTACAGAAATCGCGGGGAAGCCTACATACCTAAAAATTTAATTCCAACGGTAAAGCATGGAGATGGTTTCGTTCTAATCTGAGGATGTATGTCATGGCATGGAGTGGGCCAGCTCCATTTTATTGACGAAACTATGGATCGGTTCGTCTACATGGACATTTTAAAAAAGAATTTAAGACAAAGCGCGGAGAAAATGTGAATTGGAGACAATTTCTTATTTCCACAAGACAACATCCCAAGCATACAGCGAGGGTCGTTAAAGAGTGGGTATTGTATAGCGTACCAAGAATGTTGGAAACGCCCCCGCAATCCCTGGGAACCCAAAGAAAGGGTGAAAGAGCATAAAATTTCGTTAAAAGCAAGATGTCAAGAAGAATGGTCAAAAATTTAACTAGGTTTTCTTATAAAACTGGTAGAGTCAATGCCTATCAGGTTACAACAAATTATAAAATCAAAAGGTTACTCCACACGTTATTAGTTTTGGCATGTTTGGACGAATTTCGAAAAAAAAAATGTTGGTGGACGAATAATTTTTATCCCTTGGTTTTTAAGAAATTATGTTTTATTATTAATTATATTTTTGAAAGGCATTGTCTAGGTTGGACTTTATATTACAGTTTTTAGTACATAAATAGTTGTTTTTATTTTTGTAATGAAAAGCAAATAAACTTAAGTAGTTTTAATTTTATCCCAATTTTTTAAAAATTTTATAAGTGGACGATGAATTTATCTCCCGACTGTATATCGAATACGAAGTGTTTAGGCTATTTAATTGGTCCAATTGGTCAAATACCTTTTAAAATTCCTCAGACAATGGAAGTTTTTTCAGTGTAACAGTAAAATGGTTTCTGTAAAGGTAAAGAAGAGGAAAAACAATTTATGCAGTAATGCCTTTTTTCGCGCACCTTAACTGTCAGATACGGAAAAAGTTGCGCTGTTTGCCATTGAAAGTGGTTCTCGGATGACAGTAAACCGTTAGGCTTACGATGTCTTCGAGACGTGTTTGTGTTCCCTTTTTAGAATATTTATAAACAATGTTTTTTTGACTGAAATAAAATTCTGTTCACACATTTTTTGTATGACATATAAAGTGCCAATAGCTTTATTAATAAACAAAATACTTTTTATACATACTATAAGATGATATTGAAACACAAAAACTGGCATTACTTGCATTAATGTCCCAGTAGTCGACTAGGTTTGCGTAGGTAGGGTAAGGTTGCCCATATTGAACCAATTTTTACAAAAATCGCTGTAGCCCGGCGAAAAATGTTAAAATTGTCATTTCCATGTGTCAGAAATGTCTATTGGACATTTAGAAACATTTTGGTACCCATAAATAATATCTATAAAACCTATGAATATTTTTAATTCATTATAGAAAAATTAGTTGCAAGTGGTTCAATTTGGGAAACGTGTTGCTCAAATTGAACCTCCAGTATCCCAAATTGAACCTGCACAATATTGTACAAGATTAAGCACTGGATTTTATTAAATAATAGGATACGAGTTTATTTCGTGCATTAGGATAACCAAAAAAGGGTTGTAGGTTATAGTACTTATAGAAAAAAACAATACTTGTCACAAAAATAAAACTTTTATTGTAATGAAATTAAAGAAAAACTTGAAACATAACAACTGTGCCACTTGACTTATTAGAAAAAATTAAAACACAACATAAAAAAACTTCTTTTCTAACTAAAACCGGTTTTACTTTTTCTTCTAAAATACAAAAGTGTCATTAACAAAATATTACATATCAATACCAAATACCGAAGTGAACCAGGGTACAATTTGGGATACCGTTTGAGGTTCAATATGAGCAACCGACAACAAAATTTGAATTATAGCCCTAAATTTAAAAACGAATAAATTTTAAACTGGTTTAATTATTCTAAAAAATGCCTTAAATAACATGTTATTTATTACTAACATCAATGTTGCCCTTACCTTACTTGTAGGTTCTAAATTTCCTTAAGAACAGATAGAAAATATTACATATCAGGTAGCAGTTTAACTTGTTAGAACATGAATGGAATTGTTTAGATCTATTGAAGTCACGTGGTAGAAAAATAAACTCCTCTGTGAGTGTTGATTCAACTATTACTAGTAGGTCGCGCTAGGTTTATTATAAATTGAAAATATCGAGGGGGTTCAATTTAGGAGCCGGTTCAATATGGGCAACTTTACCCTACATTGTTCAGTGCTATTCCTTTTTTTTACAGCATCTCTTACAGTGGATTTTTTACCCTTACATGATCTCCTTCTGACGAAGTAAGTAAGTAAAACTTCACGGTGGCATGAGCTATGTGCAAAAAATCTATATCAGTACTAAAAACTACACTTAATGTGTTTATGAAAGCAATGAATGCAAGTATCTAAAAACCCTATAATATGCGCAGTTTCTTAAGAAACTGGCTAGCCAATTAAACAAACGTATGTCCTATTCATCATATTTTCATGTAAAATAATGCAGCGATTAACTCTGGCAATTAATAATGTTTCTGCTACTTACAAAGACTCTTACCGTATTTCTTCTTCGATTAAAAAGAAAATAATGAATTACATTGCAAAGGTGATAGCCATTTAGCAATTATTTATTTCTCAGTCTTAACGGTCTAATTCTAATTTACGATTTCTGTGGAATAATTGTATCAAGTCCTAAATATATTACACCTTTTCTCATATGACAAATGCTTTAAAAAGACATAAGCTGTGAATATGTTTAAATGATTCCACAAGATAAAGTTCTTTAATTCCGTTGCAACAATTAAAAATAATGATACTTACCATGTATCATGACCTGATCTCTTCAAGTACCAATGCCATCCACAGTTACGATGACGATAGTACTCTTTACTCCAACACTCATTTTTCCAGACAATTCTCCAATCAAGAGCTGGATAACAGACACAGATCTATGCACCTATTCCTTTCCCAAGATCTTCAGTTAATCTTAGACTGGGGTGTCAAGAACCGAAGAAACTTTTTGAGTTCAACGCCTCCAAAACCCAGTCTTGCTACCTGTCACGCAAAAAATCCGGCCACATGAATGGCCAAGCCCTGCAGAACAAGGAAATGTTCGATCTTGTTGGCATCGCTTGTAAATATGATCTCAGGTGGCACAAACACATTACTTCAATAGCCACGTCAGCACAATCAGCAGCTAAAATGCTTGGTTTTCTCTTTCGAACCAGAACATACTTCTCTCCTTCCAACTTACACACTCTCCATGTCTCCCAAATAAAATCTAACCTAGAGTACTGTTCCCACATCTGGAGGCGGCATCATTTTCGACACTTAAGATCCTTTATTCAATCCAAAAGAGCAGTGTCGTGCCGTGTCTTTAGAGACTGCACAACGATTTGTGGGCGTCAAATTACTTTCCTTTTATTGGAGAGTATGTGGTCATCGTAGGCAGGCGCGGATTTGGGGGGGGGGCGCATTGGGGCTGTTGGATTTCTCCCTTTCCCACCGATATTTTCACGGATTTTGCTCTGAAGAACTAGCCACTATATAATTCCCCCCTTGACTGTTCCTAAAAGAACAACAAGAGGCGCGTTAAGTTTGCATCCCTTTACTGTCCAGCTACAAAAGCCTAACATCCCACTTCTCTCACTGATTCATACCTAGGGCCTCCAGATTATGGAAACTCCCAACCTCTAATCCTTTACATCCCGTGTCCATAGATTACATTTCCCTTCTCTTCAGACGCCCACGGTACGTTAGTACTTAGGCTTGAAGTATACGTGGGCCATCTCAGATAATAAAAAATATATCAAAGCTACCAAAGAAGTTGTTCGTAAGTCAACCTCAAGAACCAGGTTGTGCTTTGTGAACGGCCATAATGGCACTAGAGCGTTTTAAAATACCAAGACATTTTTTAAAACACTATCCTTATCTAACTCAAACACTTTTTTCCCAATAAATCCAATCGCTAAATAGCATATTGTACTCGTAACTTAAATAAAATATACTTAAATCATTTTACCTTGTCATGAAATCTTATAATTTTAATCGAATTACTCTATATACCTATATAATTTTTTCATGTCATCCACAATAATTGCGAAAACTTTTTAAATTTTTATTACATGGTATTTCACGTTCAAAATAAAACAAGTTCATATGACCTCTGTCAAAATCAGCACTGACACCTTCATTATTTCTGAAATGCGACTGAACGCTTTGGGCAAATCAATTTTCATGCTGTTCCATTAATCAGAAAAATAAAATGTTTATTTCATTACTAAATCTGCTACAAAATGATCTTATCTGTTGCACTTTGCACTGTGCAAAATTTGGTGCATTAAATGTTAACAGGAACTAAATTTGGTACACGATAAACCAATTTATTTTATTTCAAAAATTTGAGGGGAGCTAAAAAATGAGGATGCTAAAAGAAGTTGTTAAAAATCCTATTTTTTTTTTGTAAAGGCCACTATAACAGTAGAATATTTGGTAGAATAAATGTGACGGTACAAAAAGAACAAAGGATGTTCCTTTTATATTTTTAACCCTAACTTGTTGATGACGACTCCTGTATGCGTATGTGAGTTTTAGTACACCCATTTTGTATAACTGTAAATGGTCTGTCTACAATGTAGTTAACTGAAAAAGATATAATCGTGGTTTTATGATCCTAACACAAATTACAAGAAATGTGTAAACTGTCCAAAGCAAGTGTCTTTGGTGACCCCTGTGAAACAAGTTTTATTATAAAGGCATTATTTATGAAATTTTTTCATGACGGCTAGGTGTAAAATGCATTCATTTTATTATATGTCTCAAGCAAATGTTACACAGCGCAGCGCCGGATTTGCATTACTATGGGTTTGCTCTCCTTGACCTCGATATATCTAAAAAAATTTGGTGTACAGATAAACATAAGTAACATTTTTCAAAAATCGTTCGGAAATAACGTAAGATAAAAAAAAAACGTCCAAAGTATGCCGTGGATTATTATTACTCTTCAAGGGAATAGGTAAAAGGTAAAGGTGAATGAAAAATAAAACTGCCAAGTTCTGAAGTTTTTATTTTTAAGAAAATTATATTATTGTGATTGTCATTGCATAATACAGAATTAAAAAAAAACATACAACAAAGAACCTAAAAATTATAAATTTAAACTAAATAAGAGACGTGCCCACCTTCTACTTCCAAACATGTTCTCCATTCTTTTTTTTTACAGCATCAAAAACATTTGTGAGCACTTAGGGGGAGTTGTGAATCTCCTGAAATTTATTTGTAAGTCTAGCCCGTAGGTGATCTAAATTTTCACAAGTGGTTTCAAAAACCGAGTTTTTAATGTGTGGCCATAAAAAAAGTCGCAAGGCGTGAGATCGCATGACCGTGGCAGCCACCTAACTGGCATATTACAACAACTCATTCGGTCTTCGAAAAATTCTTCCAAAAAATTTAAATTATCGAGAGTTACTACTTGAATTGGTGCACCGTCTTGCTGGAAGTAGTCTTGTGGCATCTCTTCATCGTCTAATGCGTTTACAAAATTTTCTAAAATTTCATTACGGTATCGCGCTGAATTGAGAGCCCCCGACCGATTTTTCTTTTATTTTTTTTAATACTAGCTTTACCTGTCAATAACTTTAATTACGTTGACTACATCTGACAAGTACTCAATAGTTTCAACATCTCTCTCGATTTAGTTGGCTGATCTTCACTAGAAAATTTTTATTATTTTTTTTGTTCCCTCTTGTAGTGCAGTTTATTTAAGAGCTATCTATGGGACAGAATCAGCTAGCTATATGAGAATACTGTTTTCTCTTTTTATGCGTCGCGCTTAAAGGTATGTAACTTAATGTTTTTATTACGTTTTTCTTTGCAATCTGCAATCTTACGTTGGGTATGTAAGTCCTTGGTTTTGTCACTAAGATATACATACCTCACCTTGCGTCATTTATGTCAACCTGCGAGTCACGTGACCGAGTAATTTTGCACGTTATCTGGTTTGTCATTTTTTCTTTTTATACTTGTAAATAGGTAATGTAATAAATTTCTCCAAACGCTAAAGTGAACCTTCTTTTCGATATGATCGCCCACACCACACGCCAAATTTTGTGTGAATGCAGAGGCTTCTCTATTAATAGATGTGGATTGGACATTCTCATTTGTTGAGAATTTACATAACCAGAGAGTAAAAACCATGCCTTGTCAGTAACAAAGGTTTTTCAAATCCGTTTCCGTTATTATGCAAATTACCCATAAACCAGTCTGAAAATTGCATTCGCTGCGGCTTGTCGTTTGGTAAAAGTATTGGACTGGGCTTAGGCGATAAGCATGCATATGCAGGTCACATTTCAGGATTGTATTGCAGGTTCCGTAGGATACATTTAGTTGCTGGCTTAAAAGCCGAATGGGGGGTTGTGGGTATTCATTAACAATTTGCCTCAATTCTTCTACTATTTGTGCAGTGTGAACTTTGGGTCCCCCACCGCCTTCCTATTCAAATTACCTGTTTCTCTAAACAGTGCCGCAGATCTAGTAAAAACTTGGCGCAAGAAGGTAGTTTGTTGAGGAGTGCCTTGGAAATATCAAGAGTAACAACGAGCAGGAAAAAAAATTTCGAAATTTTCTTTTCAAAAGAAAATTTAAAGTTTTTCAGGACTCTTAAGTGCCGCCTCCTGAACCAGCCCTGCTTTTACATGTTCAAAGAAAATTAAACGTGTAGCTTCTGCTCTTGATTTTTTTAATAGTACCATGTAAGTCACATTATCCTGCATTTAATGATCGGCTTGCTTAGCTGGGAGCCGAATCTGTTTATTATAATTGAATTTTCAATAATAATAAATTATATTCTTTAATGATTCTATCTCATGATATGTTAAAATTATAGATCAAAGTTAAGATTGTGAATAAAATCTACGCAAATAACTTTTGTGCAACTTATCTGTTAAGTAGTTACAGTGTAAAGAAAAGGATGAAACGATGGCTTGTTGAATTTATTATTAATTAAAGTAATAATTAAGCTTTCTCTATTAGTGGATATTTTCCTTTGCAAGATTTACACGGACAGGCATTAAGGTATTACATACTTGTCTACAGTAATTATTTTAGCACTCACGAATAGTTCAAATAACGCCGGTATTATTCTTGGCACCTTCATTTTTGCGTATTATACTTTCAGTAATGTGTTGCTACTCATTACTAAGACTATCAAAGCATTTTTTAAATGTCTTAAGCTGTAAAGTGCCCATATAATTTAAACACGGCTGCTGAATTTGAATACCTTATATATTCTATGCGAATAAAGTAATATTTTATATATGCGTTTCGATTAATTGTATCAATTTTCCTTGTTTAAAAAATTAGTTTTCCTACTATTGACCAACACAAATTTAATGGTTCCGTTTGTGTACTTTGCAACTTTGCAATTTTTCCGTAGGTGTAAAAATTATTTAAAATACGTCCAAAAATGTTTGGAAAATCGGTACAATCTCACAACAAAGTTTTTAGCGGGATAACTTGTAATTAACATCTTTCTGGAGATTTTAGCTCAATTCAGTTTCTAAATCGAGTAATATTTTAATCGAATTTTGAAAAAATCCCAATATTTTCTAAACTTACTTATCAAATATTAATGTTTTGAAGCCCTGGGGGTCTAATATCATACGATTTAACTGCATTCAATAAAGGTCACAATACGGAAATAGATTTTATACGAGTAACAGATAGAACATTAATATAAACATGTTCTGGAGGCAAAAAGAGCTTTATTCAGGAGAGAAAATTTATTTCCCTTATTAAAGTAAGTTTGATTGCGCTTTATTATTAGACCGATAAAATACTTTCACAGGGGATCTAGCATGTAAGTGAAAGGCAATAGCGGACAGTAATAAACTGCCATCAAATACGTTTAATTCATTCATTCCAACAAAATCGCTAAGTCAAAATTTTTGTTTAATTAGTAAATAAGTTAAGCTCGGCATAAATCAATAATTCTATTCGTGACAGGTCTGCAGAAAAGGGCGGCCTAAATCGATTTAATTGAAAGAAATCAAAAGTCTGAGAGGTTTGGTTGGATACTATTTTTTTTTACTAAGACAGCCCACGTAGACTTCAAGCCTAAGTACCGCGGGCATCTGAAGAGAAGGGTAATGTACTCTATTGACACGGGATTTAAAGGATTGGAGGTTGGAAGGGGAAGGGAAAACATCTGCAGGCAATTTGTTCCATAATCTTTAGACCCTAGGTATGAATGAGCGAGACAAGTGGGATGTTCTAGGCTTTTGTAGCTGGGCATTAAAGGGATGCATACGTAACGCGCCTCTTGTTGTTCCGTTAGAAACAGTCAAGGGGGGAATTATAGCAGCTAATAAATCCCCAACAGCGCGGTGATGAGCGAGATTTCTTATAAGGACTGGGTTATTGATGAGTCGAATGGCTTCTCTTTTGGATATAATCAAGGATGTTAAGTGTCGAAGGTGACGCCGCTCCCCAGATGTGGGAACAGTACTCTAGATTAAGACTTATTTGGGAAACATAGAGAATGTTTAAGTTGGAAGGGGAAAAGTGTTTTCTGGCTCGAAAAAGAAAACCAAGCTCTTTAGCTGCTGATGTGGCTATTGAAGTAATGTGTTTGTGCCAGCTGAGATCATGTTCGAAAGCGATGCCCATAAGATCGAACGTTTCACTGTTCTGTAGCGCTTGGCCATTTATGTGGATGGGATAATTGCTGCCGGATTTTTTGCGTGACAGGGTTTTGGAGGCGTTGAACTAAACAAGGTTTTTGGTACCCCAGTCTTAAAGATCTTGGGAAAGGGATAGGTACATGGATCTGCGTCTATTATTCATCTCTTGATCCTAGACTTGTCTGAAAAAATAAATGTTGGAGTGGAAGGTACTAAATATCGTCAGCGCAACTGTCGATGAGATTGGTAGTTGAAAAGAGCAGGTCATTAATGTGAAGAAGAAATAGGGTTGATGCTAGTACTGAACCTCAGGGTACGCCAGCATTGATAGGATGAAAGTGCACAAACTTTGTTTAAAACAAACCAAACTTACAGATAAATTCTTTGTTTTTTAAAAAATTATTATTCTGTTATTTTTTGATGATGGCATATTAGATACCTAGAATTGGGTATTATTGACTGATAATATATTCATTTTTACATGTTTGATAGTTGTATCTGTCAGTCGGACCCGAGTAGGTAATTATTTCCAAACAACGAAAATAACAACTAACGTAAACACTGTCGCACCTTGCTCAACTTAAAAATAAAAAATCTTATTAAAATGATACGCCGCACTTAATTGCTAGTCAATGAATAAAGGATATAAGGAAAGATTAAAAGCAGACTTATTTTTATCACGTAAATGGTCAGTAATTATAAGATTTATATTAAAAAGCCGTGGAACACATTAAAGAATCTTATTTAATTTTTTGTCTTATGGCGACTTAGTTATTAAGAAATATTCGTTATATATTTCAATCCCAGTAGCGTAGAGGGCAATGATTAAAATGATTAATTTATCAATAAACCCTTAGTTTTCTTTACCCATACGATTTGACAACTTTTAAAGAGCTCCTAAGTATGAAATAATGTTATTACCTAATTAATTTAATTATTTTAATTTACTTATTTATTGGCGGCTTCTCGCGATATATATTGTGGCTTAGAGCTGCTAGAGCTGAGAGTTTAAATAAGTTGAGTTTGAGTTTAAACTTGAGCTTGAGCTTGGGCTTGAGCTCGGGCCCAAAGCCTGAGCTGACTATTCTGTTTCCCGATAGAAACCGGTAGAATATTAATCGGTCGTTACGTATAGAAACGTACCTATTGAATTTGCATGTGTAAAATAATGTAGAAACACAGAAGATATGAAATAAATACATATAGAAACATATAAAATATGAATGGCAAAAATACTTAAATTTATTGATTCTAAAAATAAAAATATTCAACATACTACATTCTCCAAATCAGTCTTAACCAATTATACAAGAGCTATACTTAATAATTGTAACTACTTCTCACATATCCTGAACGTTTAAAAGAAAACGTAAAATAATGAATTTTAAAATAATCAAAATGGAATTAATTAAAACTGTTAACGTTACATATCTGTTTTTTTGTTAATAAAACATGTATGTATTGTTTTAAGGGATAAGGACAAGGCCGTGTTAAGATTTCCCAACGCCTGAGGCTCAAATGTGTGAGGAGCCCCCAACCCCTGGTATAGGATCGTACCGAAATCACTATGTTAAATATTTTCACTATATACTGTCCCCTAAATCTTTACTATATAGATTTATAAGTTTTAGGCAAGTTATTCTTTCGTCTCATTTTTGCTCCAACTTAGTGGAAATACATATAACAGTACGATGGCCGGTACAACATAAATTGCTGGGGCTCAAAAGTGTGAGGAGCCCCCAACCCCTGGTATAGGACCGTACCGAAATCGCTATGTTAAATATTTTCACTATATACTGTCCCCTAAAACTTTATACTACATAGATTTATAAGTTTTAGGCAAGCTATTCTTTCGTCTCATTTTTGCTCCAACTTAGTGGAAATACATATAACAAACAGTACGATGGCCAGTACAACATAAATTGTTCACATCCGGTGGCAAATGAGTATGCCCGGGGGTTTTAAAAGGCAGTTTGTTGCGTTTAAAATCAAGTGATCATCACACACCACAATATGGTATTGTTTTGAAAGTACTTTTTTTGTCTAAGACTCGGCATTACCTTTTCATTCGGTAAGACATGCTATTAGATCTGGGGTGTCGAAATAAGCAAAAAAAGTATGCCATGAATGAAGCCATAATGCCTTAAGGTGTCCAGATGAACGTATGAAATTATTCATAAAAATATTTTCTTGCTAATTTTTTTTATTAACAATTTATTGCCAAAAAGTCGTTTCTTTTCGTGTGTCTTCTTTCGGTTTTTCCGTCATATCTCAGTTATTCATTATAATAGCGGAACGCCGCTGGCATCATCGGAAAATTGAGAAAATTTGACACAATTTTGCTATTAAGCACTTTTTTCTACGACCAATCGATTCGTCAGTAGTTAATAAGACATGAAAAAAAATTTCTTGCAATAAATTGCTAGTAAAAAAAATTAGCAACAAGATATTTTTATAAAGAGTTTCATAGGTTCATCTGGATACATTTAGGGATCCATTTCAATTGGTTTTATCCATTGCATAATTTTTTTGCTTATTTCGACTCACCAGATCTAACTTCTACTGCTGCTTCGATAATATCTATATCCTTTTTTTCTTTGATTATAATATTATTGGGTTTAAGCAAAACACGGAATTATGCTAAATATAATTTTTTTTATTATGTAGTTACAATTAATTCCGTTAGACAACAAAGTATTTATTAGTTATGCATCTTACCAATTTACCTTTGGACACCCGACATTAAATTCTTCTTTGCATTCTGTCTCGGACTGTACCTTTTAAAAAAGAAAGGGTTTAAGATACCAGCTATAAAAAGTAAAGTCAAAATGGAAGATAGTGACCCGCTTGTTTACTACTAAGAAGCTGTGAAAAAGAGACGGACATAAAAATATATGTCCCGAGATAAAAGAGGAAGGAAGACCAAATACAAAATAAACAGGTAGATAGGCTATATTCGATATTAATGAATCCCATCACATATGATAGGACTGAAAAATAAAAGAGTTGAGGTCCACGGTCGACAGATATTTTTATATCGAGGAACGAAAGGATTTTAAGAAATATTTTAAGCGACATTTTTATTTGTATTTTATTTAAGATAATGTAAGGACTGTTGCAGCCAGCTCTTTGGTGGGGATTATAATAGTTTTGTCTTTGCTTTTACAGTTTTATTAGCTATATAAGTTTTAAAATTTGTATTTTCAAGCATATTAGATTACTGTCTTTATTACTATAGATGGATAAGAAACACTCAAAGCCAAAGCCAGCCCATCCATGCACCTATCCCTTTCCCAAGAGCTTCAATTAATCTTAGGGGGTGCCAAAAAACGTTAGTTCTTAGGCTTGAAGTGTACGTGAGCTGTCTTTGATAAAAAAAAAACAATTCTGACGAATATGAAATAAGGATATTATTTTGTAAGCGTTTCTGCATTTATCGACTGTTAATGTCTTTCTTGTTAAATTCAAAACTGGTAAATTAGAAACCAATTTTGAACTACTAACTGCAGTCACGAGTTCGTAGAGTAACAGAAATCCCACCAATAACATACATGTAAAAAACAGGCCAAGTTCTCGTCAGAATTGTGTGATTTGTTATCTGAAAAACTAACTGAAATGTAAAAATAATGCCAAGTTCCTCGCCTACACGTCTTGATAAGCACAGAAAAATATTGTGTGAATTGATAAATTTACAAACCCAATCAAACAAAATTGGAACAAGGTGTGGGGTTGCAGTTATAAATAAAATATTGTCGAAAGCTTTGGGGCGATCTATAATAATTTTGCCAACATGAATGTATAACAAGAAACTATGGAAGTAATGTACATAAATTATAAAGTACTTTCATGTTACAGTTTCCATTGCGATAATATATTTTATACAATGAACATATGGTAAACAGCATTTACATACAGTCGTTGCGTGTTCGATATAAAAGCGGTAATTTGTTTTGCCTTCTTCTAAATTTTTAATTGCCATTCGCATATTGGGTTCCGATATGAATATACCTACAGGGTGGTAAATATTGTTAATTACTAGCCGGTGATATATGCACAACCCAGTACCCAGTTAATAATATAAACGATTTCTGATTTGTATCGATAGATTTTAATCACAGTATGTAAATTACTAATATTGGGTAAGAGAAAAATGACAAAATGTGTTAATTTTATTAATTAAAAATAAAAAAACACGGGCAATTGATCGAAATCGACACCTTTAATTAAAATCAGTATAAAGATAAATTTAGGTAAAGTCGATTTTGCTTAAAATGGGCATATACATTTTATTATTTTAGTATAATATATGTTACAGGAAACATCCGATTTCAGGACATACTAGTTTGTCTTAGAACATATTAAACTTTCTGCCGCTGTTAGGACGTTTGCATTTTTCCTAGGACGTACTAGTATTGCCTGATACTTTTTAGGATAAACCAATATGGCCTGATCGGTATTAGGAAATATTAGTATTAAATTTTGATTATGAATAATATTTGCTCAGGTTTTCTCAGATTAGTTATTATTGGAGACCGGATTTGAATGTTACATTCTAGGAACGGACTGCGTTGGAAAGACAATGTACATTGAAAATATTAAAAATATTTTTGACAATACTAGGGGGTTATGGAGGTCAGAAAATTTAATTTTGTCTAACACATGTTAAAAAAAATTAACCGAGGGGAGGGGGATTAAATGGAGCGACTTGGTATTTTTCCAGAAATGTTAAGTGTGTCATTTTTGGGTTTATTATGAAAATATATTTTTCCCGACATTACGAAAATCGTGAAAAAAAAAATTAAATCCTTAAAAACAAAGTTAAAAACTGAAGTAAAAAGGTTTTTGCGTAACTTGGACAGGTTTGCTCATATTAGTTATCACTGAAAAGTACCAGGAAATACTAGTACGTCCTACGATAAACGCAAAGGTAGGAAGTTTTAATATATCCTAGGCCAAACTAGTATATCCTGAAATCGGATGTTTCTTGTAACCTAGATAACAAATCCCATTTTAAACAAATTTTTTTACATCTTTTTTTTATCTGAGATAGCCCATGTAGACTTCAATCCCAAATACTAATGTGCCGTAGGCGTCTGTAGAGAAGGGAAATAGAATCTATTGACACGGGATTTAAAGGATTCGAGGTTGGAAGAGGAAGGTAAAACATCTGCAGGCAATTTGTTCCATAATCTGGAGACCCTTGGTACGAATGAGCTAGCTAAGTGGGATGTTCTAGGCTTTTGTAGCTATAGAGTACGTAACGTGCCTTTTGTTATTGTGTTAGGATCATTCAAGGGAAGAATTATAGCGGCTAGTTCTTCAGAGTAACAACCGTGAAAGTATTGGTAGAAATGGGATAAATCCTCAACAGCGCGGCGATGAGCGAGAGAAGGGAGTTTTCTTGAGAGGGATGGGTCATTGATAAGTTGAATAATGTTAAGCGTCGAAGGTGATGCCGCTCCCCAGATGTGGGAGCAGTACTCTAGGTTAGGTCTTATTTGGAAAACATAACAATAATAATAATAATAATTTTATTTATGTTATGAACAGTACAGTTACACACGTCAAAAGGAAATAATATAATTATTATACTAGGATATAGCGTACAACTTAGATTTAAAATATTCATCAAAGCTGCAAAATGCCTTACTAATTAAAATAATCTTAATTTAATTTTTTAAAGTTTTAAGAGGCAAATCCCTGATATGATCAGGCAGCACATTATAAAATTGTATTCCCCAATATCCAGGGCCATCCTGACACCTCTTCAGCAGCCAGTAGGTAGGAACCAAGCCACTCCCGTTTCTGGTATTATGTTCATGAGTTTCCCCATGTGTTTTGTATTGTTCAATGTGTCTCTTCACATACGAAAGACACTCCAGAGCTAACATCGCCAGGACCGTCAGGATTTTTAAGTCCCTAAAAGCATCTCTGCAGTCATCTCTGAACTGCCGCCTAGCCATCACACGCACAGCCTTTCTCTGAAGTCCGGACACTCGGTGTGCCCCAAATGCATGGCTCCACACCAATATCCCATATGAAAGATGGGAATGAAAGTTGGCAAAATAAGATGTTTTTAGCACGCCCAATGAAAAGCACTTACTAACATTACGGAGAATATATAATGATTTACAGAGTTTCTTAGACAGGGCCTCAGTGTGACAACCCCATTGAAGTCCCTGGTCCAGCCGTTTGCCCAGAAACTTCATGACCGTGGTGCTCCGACCATGGTGCTCGACAACCAAACTGACAGTTACTGAAATAGTAATTGTTCTCAAAAAGAGACACAAGTTGAATTAAAATACATTTTTCTAGTCAAGATCAATTGAAGATGTTGGGAAAGGAATGGGTACATAGATCTGCGTCTATTATCCAACTCTTGATTCAAGATTTGCCTGGAAAAATGAATGTTGCAGTGAAGAGTGCTATAAGTTGAAGAGAGCGGGTCATTAATGAGAAGAAATAGGGTTGATGCTTGGACCGAACCTTGGGGTACGCCAGCATTGATAGGATGGAAGTTAGATGAGTGATAGTCCACCACGGCAGATATGCGCCGATTAGAGAGAGAAAGCTACCGATCCAGGTATATAGTTTGGAAGGAAGACCGTAAGAAGGTGGTTTGTTAAGAAGTGCGGCATGTCTTACTTGGTCAAAGGCCTTGGAAAGATCAAAAGCAACAATCTGGGATGTGCCATGAAATTCGAGAGGCTTGTCCAGTTATGTGTGACAAAGGTAAGGAACTCTTTGGTGACGAAATCCGTACTGTCATGGATGATTCTTATTTAAGATTTAAAAGTTAGATACTGCAGAATTACACAAAATCTAAATTAACACATACATAAATGTACAATACTTATAGAACCTCGACAGTAAATAAGGCCGTACTATCTGCAAAGCTTTTAAGAAGATACATAAATAAATTAACAGTGTGTTTAATAACTATCTTCCTATCAAAGTGCTTTAACTTAATCTACATTATGGCAGAACAGAAGAAGGTATACGGGTTTTGTTTTTTATTTAGAACATTGTTAAATGTGGGCGGTGCAGGGAAAATTGTGGGGGTGTGCAACAGATAAATCCTAAAATACTTTACAGGGTGTTGCATGTAGGCTAGGAGTGAATCATATCTTCGTGTTATACAAACATATTTTTGATAGTGCTTCAGTATATTTTCTTAACAACTTAACACGTCTTTTTTACAAATTTTATTTGTTTCTTGAAATTCACAAAGAATTTTTTTATGTGGAACGAAACCAATTAAGTTTAAGCGTCAATAACTCTCTATGCTTCCTGAATAGGCCCTAACCTAGAATAATGTTCGCACATCTTGGGAGCCGTATCACCTTCGACATTTAACATCCTTGATTCTTTCCAAAAGAGATTCGACTCATTAATGAGTCCCTTATCTCGCTCATCGCCGCACTGTTGGGGATTTATCCCTTTTCTACCGCTACTACCGCGGATTTTGCTCTGAAGAACTAGCCGGTATTATTCCCCCCTTGACTGTTCCTAACAGAATAACAAGAGGCGCGTTACGTATGCATCCCTTTACTGTCCAGCTACAAAAGCCTAGAACAGACCACTTCTCTCGCTTATTCATACCTAGGGTCTCCAGATTATGGAACAAATTGCCTGCAGATGTTTTCCCTTTCCGTCCCAACCCCCAATCCTTCAAATCCCGTGTCAATAGACTACATTTCCCTTCTCTTCAGACGCCCACGGTACGTTAGTACTTAGGCTTGAAGTCTACGTGGGATGTCTTAGATAAAAAAATCCTTTACTGTCCAGCTACGAAAGCCTAGAACATTCCACTTCTTTCGCTCATTCATTCCCAGAGTCTCTATATTATGGAACAAATTTCCTGCAGATGTTTTCCCTTCACCTCCCAACCTCCCACGGTACGTTGGTACTTAGAGTTGAAGTCTGCGGGGCAAATAAGAGAAAACACATATAAAGAATTTCGAAAAAATGCTAAACCACGCATCAGAGTCAGTTTACTTACAAAGACAAATAAAACAACATAAAAAACTGATAACAGACAGACCTCAAAAAAAATTAAAGTCATTTTTATTGTTACCTGACCGACAAATGACAAGTTTATATTTAAAACAGTTAATAAAAGAATGGACCAAAAAAAATCTTTAAAAATATACTTTCAGACATGCCTGCAGGTATCTAGAGGTTTGCTGCGCCCAATCAAGCAGACAGTACAAGAGACCTCTGAATGATATAGTCTATTTTACCAAAGATGGTGCAACTACATGTTTAAAAAACAGCTTTTAAGATATTTTCATTAAATTGTATAAGCTTTAGTACTTATCCTAAAAGGTCTATTAAAGCTTTTATAAATATGTCATTCATTTTTTGTACAAATGTAGACAGAAAACAGTACTTGCTTCAGTAAATACACTGTAGCTGTTAGGAAAGCCCAGTGGTTATCTTCTTGCGTCTTCCACACATTGTTTTTTTCTATCAAATACGCTGCCTACTTTAGAATGGACTTCACATTATTTTTTAAGATGTTGAAAACCAGTAAAACTGACCTACGTTATTATATTATTTTCGTTCCAAATAGGTGTATTTCATTTTTAGCAAGTATACTCGTTAGGTGTTAACTGCTTTAATTGTACTGTCTTGAAGGTACAATAGCTTTGAATTGATCTCTAATAATCACTGCAATTAACTGCGATAATGGTAAAAGCGGGAGAACCACATAAATGTAGAGAGGAGGAGAGCTCCAGTCAATATCATAAAAACTAAGTATTTTACCTTAAATACTATATCAGATAGTGCTAAAATCTAAGCTAAATAATGATATATAAGTCTCCATTGCCTGCTTTGTAAAATCTAATTTACTAAGGGTTTCTGCTTTTACCGACTGTTCATGTCTTTTTTGTTAAATTAACAATTTAGGAACTAAGAAACAAATTTCCCGATAAGTGCAGTAATGAGCATTTAAGGTAATGGAAATTAAGCTAGTTTTTAAAACTTGACAGGCAAATGTTCAGTTTTAGTTATTTCATTTTTAATGAATACTGTAGTTCATATGCAATCTATTTTTGGTCATCTTTACAATTAAGGTCCTCTATCTTTTCGAGGCTGTTTTAGTGGACCAAAGGGCAAGAAGATGACCACCAAAATTATCAATAGTCGATTAAGGAAGGTATCCTAAAAATGCTAAATGTTTCAACAAAATAGGAAAATACATATTAATGAAATTTTTAACTACGAAACACTGCAGATAATTACCAATTAATTACAAATCTACAATTTAAATTTAAAAATATAAGATAAACGTCAGAGAACTTATTAAATATTTAAATAAATTCTTTGTATGTCGTTTTACTTCTCCTCCACAACTGAGAAAACACTTATAATAAAATGCGTTTTAACTACTCGTAAAGCGTGATAAACATACACTTTTTCCTCAATATGGTAAAAATTTTACTTCTTTTACTGCAACCTCCCAGTGACACTAGGTCTTGAAATAATATTTAAGATAAGCTATAAAAACTGTTAGGCTATATAAAAGAAAAAAATAATGTCAGACCTATAAAAATCTATGACGTCAAGTCAAACACCGAAAAACCCAATCATCACACGCTGCTTCTTCGGCTGCATTACGTCAGTAAAGTCTTCTACGAGACAGACGCTCGAGCAGACGTATATATCCATCTCACTTCGATTAAATCTTATAGCGGCCATGATTTTATAAAATGTCTTGTGCTGCCCTCACTCTTAAAGCAGAGAAGCTGTTAGCTCTTATATACTGTATAGTTGCAGGAGGATCAACATCTCGAGCTGGACCGCGAAGAGATTCTTCAGTACTTTGATTTTCAGGGTCGAATTCGGCCCAGTTGCATGGACTGCAGCAAACACTTTGGGCTAATTCAATCAATTACAACAGAAACAATAGTAAAACCCAAAAATTATTGTGAATTTGATTGTCATTTTAAGGGTGAATTTGATTAGGAAAAATTTCGATTTTTACAAGCTTTTATTTAGCTTCAACTGTTAGTTTGCTTGTTTTTCGACTAGTTCTAATTAAGCTAGAGCTTTGAAATTTTGCACACGTGTATAATTCCGATGACAATGCAATATAGTATATTTAATATTATTTCAAATCCAATATGGCGGACGCCCCAAGATGGCGGATTACCCCTTTCTTTACAATCCCCTTGATATGGGTATCAAATGAAAGGGTTTGACGAGTAGAATGCGATAAGCTATGTGACGTCATTCTAAACATAATATGGCGGACGCCACAAGATGGCGGATTACCTTTTTTTCCACAACCCCCTTGACCTTTGTATCAAATGAAAGGGTTTGACGAGTAGAATACGATAAGCTATGTGACGTCATTCTAAACATAATATGGCGGACGCCACGAGATGGCGGATTACCTTTTTTTCCACAATCCCCTTGACGTTTGTATCAAATAAAAGGGCTTTACGAGTAGAATACGATTACAGGTAAAATGTCTTGTAATAATGATGCATTATCAGAAATGCATAGGTTAAGACGTGACTAAAAATTTAAAAATACAATTTTGATTTTCTTTTAAAACAAGCTTTTATTGTTTAGATGTACTAAAGCAAAAAAATAAGTAAGGTTTTTTAATTGTGGCAATGCTAAATGCTATTTATATATGGACGTGGTTCGCGTGGGTGGATCCTAAAAAAAGTAGTATCAACGTTATCACTGAAACAGATATATAGTATATTGTGTTAAATTTATTGTCTTAAAATATTGTCGTGTGAATATAAAAGAAAAAATATATACTTAGGTATCTACTTACAATTTACAAAATTAATGCCTGTATGAACTTCTCGCGCGCGACGAGCTTTTAAGACAATAAATATAATATAATATATTATATCTGTTTCAGTAATAACTTTGATACTGCTTTTATTAGAATCCACCCACGCTAACCACGTCCACATATAAATAGCATTTAGCATTGCCACAATGAAAAACTATACTTATTTTTTCGTTTGAGTACATCTAAATAATAAAAGCTTCTTTTTAAAAAGTATTTTTTACAAAATTTTATTTGAGGATAAAGCACTTTTGAATTATAAAATAAAAAACATTTCTGGGTAAGCTAATTGTATAGGTTTTTAAAACAAATTTTGGCACGTACGTGTGTATTGTTTTAAAAGAAAGGAAGGGAACTCAAGGCACATGAGGATCATTTTGGGAATATAACAAGCTGTATTAAAAGGGGGCGGAACAAATCGAGTAGCGCAGAACGGGATTGTAGGTGTTTTTTTTTTAAAATTATTGTGTTTCATATTTAAATATATTAGGGGTAGTTTTAAATAATCCCAAACATACATAGTTAAATATGATATATAATTATTTTAAATGAACGCCATATCAGTCTTTGTATAGATTGTTTCCTTGTCAATAAAATATAAAACGATTAGCGTTGTCTGTCACTGCGTTATAATTAAAATAATGGCCGGTACCTTCTATAAAGAATAAATAAAAACACATTTTATGAAGAAAAAATCCAATATGGCGACTTCCTGTTGGTCGTAAACACTTAAAAAATAAATTAAAAAATTAACAAGATGACCTATGGAAAGGTAAATAAAAACAATAAGATTTGTTTGTGCTGTGGTACTGAGCACGGTTCTGACGCCGCGAAAGGTTTAGGAGTCAATCAGAGACCGTCGCACCTGTAGTTCTTTCTTTAACTAATACGAAGAACCCGTGGTACGGCAAGACCCGATGTTGCGCACGCCACCATATACCTGCGATCGGCTGTAACCCGCAGCAACCGAACAGTTAGTAGAGTATTAGTTCGAAACACCTGTAGACGCTAGTATGTGATTGAATATTGAATCCTGGCTAATATTGGTAAATGCATGTTGCCAAAGAGTGGCCAGGAGAGCATGCATCTCTCGGTCATCCGGGCAGTGAGTCCGTGTCGTGTAGTGCCGGCCTCGTGACCATGCCACCCTTGCCCTTCTTGTGACCGTCGAAGCGAACAAAGGGATTCAGTCGCGCTGCAGGCCCAGACATAGGTAATAAACCAATAATTCTCACTTTGCACGCATGCAATAACGCTCATCTATCACTCTTATAACGCTTTTTAGTTTTTGTCAACAACCACGCTTCAGAAATTAACATCCTCAAGATCTGTCACTTTCACACACGACC
Organism: Philopedon plagiatum; assembly: GCA_963971165.1. Taxonomy (NCBI): domain Eukaryota; kingdom Metazoa; phylum Arthropoda; class Insecta; order Coleoptera; family Curculionidae; genus Philopedon; species Philopedon plagiatum. The sequence goes on from OZ020198.1 coordinate 4,764,911, forward strand.
AAAATAACAACAATCGTCTACTTGGTTAGGACGCTGTTCGACCGGCATGCTCACTCACACCTAGTTGTTTTCAATATTGAATGATTACAATAATACCTGTTATCCCAGGTTGGCAGACCTGTTCATCAACTATTGCTTACTCAATCTTGAATGGCGACTCAGTCGGTACGCCCCAACTAGTTTACCTTTTGCCCGAGCAGATATTTAGCACTTGCTCTAGACAGTCCGCCGGCTTTTCCTCTAGGCTATATAACCATGCCATAGTAAAATTATCCTTTGCTTTACAATTTATTTACGTTTACAACAAATAACCGGATATTTTAATATATTTTCTCCTTGGGCATGAGCATTACCAAGCGCTCAAGAAATATTCAAAGGCCAGGACCAGTCCTCTTGTCCAAACGCATAATTTATCGATTGTATCCATGGTAGTTTCCTAAATTTGACTCCCTACAACAGTATCTAACTATTTTTGTATCTCAATTGATTTCAATAGATATTTCAGATCAGATTTATACCTTACTTACTTTGCTTACCTTTAATTTTAAAGCAGTATTACCGCCCACTTTCTCAAAATCAAGGTAAGACCGGCTTTTCAAATTAGACATTTAGAGACAGGCACATGTCAAAACCTATTTAAAAGTTCATTAAAGCCCAACAAGCTGACTATTTGATTTTTCTATTTTGCTGTGAATATTATTATTAGGACTAAAACAAAGATCATATTATAATAAAAATTTAGTTGACGTTAATACATTTCGTAATATCTTCTCTCCCTAGGCATTTGCATAATGTGCGTCAGCACTATAACGTAAGAAGAGTTTGATTGCGTATTAGCCAACACTCTCAAAAATATTTTGTTAGATTTCTTTTTAAAATAGTGTTACTGAATTAAAATTTTATTTTTATTCCAAAAGATTTTATCAAGGATTTTTTAAATGATAATAACTTCTGCATTTTAATTATTATAAATTCTTAGAAAAGAGATTATATTAAATTATACCACAGTCTGCTGAAATTAATGAAAGCAATTGGGATTCTGCAGGGAATCGTTTAGCGTCAATTTTGTTTACGAAGCTCTACTATCAACAAATCTCTTCCGAGAGTTCCAAGCTCTACAATTTTAAATAAAATTGCAATTCTTTGCTTGATGGCTTTAGTAATTATTCTGCAAACAATAATTTTCTGCTTACTATTCCTTAGTTAACGCCCGACCATTTATCGATATTAAAATTCAAGTAACGCAGTGTATCGGGATTGGTCGGAGCTTATCGGTCCAGCTTATTGGACGTTCGATCCAATCTTAATTATTTATTCTGGGCGTGTAAGTGACAACAATGTTTTGTCTTTGGGCATGGGCAAAACAACGAGTGCAAAAAAGAGATCCGAAGGCCGGGACCTTTCCTCACGCACAATCTTTACCTATTAACTGTAATTATGGTGCACACCATATGGGTTATTGTTCACACCGTAAAAGTTAACCCTTTTTGTTGTATTTAGGATCTGCAGTTAATATTTATCAACACGTGTATCATTTTTGAGAATAAACACATTTCTTTCACAAATAAAAGGTTGGAAGCCTATCAAAATACCTAAATTACAAAGGGACAACAGAGTTAACACAGAAACATATATATGTTAAAAAATTATAAAACAAATGTTTCAGGCGTCAATGTCAGAATCTTTTTGGTATATCATATCCCTTTTTATAGCCTTCATATATATGTATGTAGTAGTAGAACTTCTTAAAGATTATATGATTTAATGATAATCACAATCACTTTGGTTGTATCTTATTTCGTAAATTTTAATTCTGAAACTAAAAATTTGTTTAAAGAACTAAATAAAAGCTGCCTTTCTGAAGGTATTTAAAATCCCGTTTTGAGCCATCTCATAAAAAGTGACTCGTGTCGTGCATATTTTTGGACCTAAGTACGTGGTAAGATTATAGGTCATAAATGGTGTGCACGTGGAGATAAAAGAAGTTTTACTACAAACAGGCTCATTCTTACTACCGTTACCGGTTTGAAGATCCACTCTATTATTTCGATAGAAAAAAATTCTGAAGATGAACAAAGTTGCCGCGGCCGGTTCGACGAGACGTAGGGTTGCAGAAGGAGGAATGGCGCCGTAACCGGTAGCGAGCAGTAAACCGGAACCTCCACGTGCCAGTCGGTTGCGGATCTGTACCCAGACCCAGGCCCGGTGTTCATACCTATACCGGTCCGGTGTTTATATTCTATCTTTATTAGTCATTGATGAAAAATATATTATTTGACTGGCTTACAAGTTTGGTTGTCACTTCACGACACTACGTAATAAATTCATATTAGGTATTTAAAAATCTGCAACAGTCATAAAGTCAAATGTCACAACCGTTTTATCTTACTATCTCTATACTAATTTAAATAATAACCTTAGCAAGAATTCCATCGAGGGGGTGGTTCCGACCGGTTTTCACCGACTTCGTGCCTCGAAGGGTTACGTCTTATGCTAATGACATTTTAATTTTGACATCTGACCTAGCAATGCCGATCGCAGTTCATACACCTCCGAGGTCACTTGATCGCAGTAGACGTCGCCAGTTACCGAGTATTACGATATTATAAAACTAGTTTTAAGTAGAAGAAATATTTCATTGGGAAATTCGCCATTGATAAACCTGCTTTTTACTCTCCACGCTTGTGGAGAAAAAGGATAACCTAAAGGGGCTTGTCGGATATTGAAAATAAATCAAATAAGTTCTGTAAACAGTAATACTGCGCGTTTATAAAGTAAGCCACCCCCTGTTAACTTTAAGATTCTATTCGAATGCATGCCTTTAAAGTAAGAACAAATATTATGAAGAAGATATAAGCAAACAAAAGCAAATTCCTTAATGATATGTGGAAGAAAAAAAATGACACAAACAAAAATGTCTATTTAAAATGTTTATTTTAAATAATTAACTGAAGACGGCTAGACATAATTGACAGTTCCAATATAGCAATTTAATATAATTAAATACACTGAACGTCTAAACAACAATATGTTTATTATTTAAAACTATAAAAACTGCATATTGTCTAAGACATTCAGGCAACATAATATTTATTTTTAAAATGAACTAAACCAAGAATATTATCGGTTAAATCAAGGATTTTTTTTTCTAAAAAGGGTAGCGTATAATATTCTTTCAAAACAAAGGAAAATTTTCCCCTATAATTAAAAAAATTTAAAAACTATAAGCAGTCAATTAGAAGTATAGACATAAGGCAAGTTGTTGCTTAAAAAAATACTTCTAGGGAAGGCTGTCCTGGCAACTTATTATTATTCCACACCACATTGATTTGTTTCTATGTTTATATATTATTTATATATTAAATATAACGTAAGATAAAAAAACGTCCTCAAAGTATGCCGTGGAATCAAATACGCATGTCTTGAATTATTACTCTTGAAAGGTAACATAGGTAAAATGTATAGGTAAATGAAAAATAAAACTGTCAAGCTCTGAAATTTTTATTTTTAAGAAAATTACATTATTGTCATTGTCATTGCATATTAGAGATTTAAAAAAAAACATGTAAACCACTCTAAAAATTACATTCGCTGCGGCTTGTGGTTTGGTAACAATTCTTGGACTGAGCTTAGACGATAAGCATGCAGATGCAGGTCACATTTCAGGATTGTATTGCAGGTTTCGTAGGATACATTTACTTGCTGACTCAAACGCCGAATAGGGGTTTATGAGTCTTCATTAACAATTTTCCTCAATTCTTCTACTTTTGGTGCAGTACGAACTTTGGGTATTCCACTGCCGTCCTTTCTATTCACACTTCCTGTTTCTCTAAACAAAGCTACAGATCTAGTCAAAATTTGGCGAAACTGGTCGAAGTCCATGGCTATGGGTGCAAATTCTTTGTGAAAATCCTGAATGGCGTCCCGTGTTGAATAAAACCACTGGCCATCAACTCTTCTACTATGTCTAAAGTAACTTTCGGTCATAAAAGCTTTTTGTTCTGCCGTGATTATCATATTTCATTTTCTTAAAAATGAAAACTTCAGAACTTCACACTACTTCTATTTTTCACTCATCATACCTTTTACCTATGTTACCTTTCAAGACTACTAATTCAAGACATGCGTGATTGATTCGACGGTATACTTTGAGGATGTTTTTTTTATCTTACGTTACCTACACTATATCTCTCTTCGCATAACAACCTCTATCTCTATTTACCTTATAAATTAGAACTAAGTCAATAGTATTTCTCTTTGTTTCAGACTAAACTCCTAAGTCCGCTATACAGTGCCTAAACACACAAAAAAGCCATAAAAGTGCCATAACCATAGACATTTAATACGTAACTGAAGTGCAATATTGCTAAAAGTGACTTATTTTCTGTGATATAAACTTGCCATACATTTAAAAAATGACCAGACGCAATTTTGAGAACCACTCTTCTACTCACTCGTCTCCGCTTGGAGAAGAAAATGGAATGATGTCACCACCTCCTCCTCAGGCATCGCCGGTTGACAGATCGCCTATGCGAGTTATGTCAAATTCGCCCACAATGCTGGCTACTATGACACCTGTCAACGTTATGGAATTGAAGAAAGAAATGGAGGAGGACAGTGCCATGGTTAGAAATCCCGCTTATGCTCAGGTTAAAACCGAAGTTCTTTACGAAAAAGATGACGGAGAACTTTATGCTCAAAACATACCTGATAAAAATGACACACCTATAGATTTAATATACGAAGATGGCAACAAAACCGTGATATACACAACGACGCCCGACCAGAAAGGTTTAGAAATATACTCGGCAGATAACACTGGTGAAATCACCATTAACAACATAAGCACCCACCAAATTCAAGCGGGACAGCAAATAACGGACGTTCTTATAGATGGAAGCTCAGGAACGATGGTGAGCTCCAGTGGTGAAACAGTCGGTAGTCCTCCAGGAACTGTCTCGGTAGTACTACAAGGAAACGGACAAGGATTACTGCAGTACCCTCAAGCGCAGGTTCCCGGAACCACGGTCTTGGTGCTTTCTGAGCTGGTCGAAGACGTCGGAGGCGTCCCAGTTGTTGGAATAAGGTAAGAGTTTAAGCATTTTTTAGTAATTATCTGCGACATAACATGAGCCCCGTCATTTGAAAGGCAAAACTCTGAAAAAACTGATATGTAGAAATATAAAGGTTAAACGTAAGTCAAGTTTATTATTCCGACAGTATATATTTCCGAGAACTTTTTACCTTTTAAAATTTGAAACTAGTTTTGAGGTGGGACCTAATGATTCTTGTCCCAGTCCAGGATTTATTAAATATTCCATGATGTTTTCTAAATCATTACGCTTTCGGATTCTAAAATGATGAGCCCCTTTTTTTGTGGTGCTGGAAGATAACGGCCACAGACTTTTTAATACCCTCAGGTGCATAATATGGAACCGTCGCTTTGGTACTCTTTCGAAGACACAGGGGTGCCAGTCATCGGACTTAGCAGGTAAGAATCCTTCTGCGTCTTTTAGCTGTTATAGATGCACCTGAGTGGAAAGGTTACAAAGCCAAGAGCGTTGTGTTATTAATAGTGTTTACCTTATTTTTGAACCCCTGATGGGGTATTAGTTTGCACAATTTTGGATTTTTAAATAACACAGTGGCGTATTTTTAATGTCTTTTATATTGGCAGAAATTTCAGTAGTTTTTATATTTTAAGCAATAATATTTTTAAAAATAATAAATCTGAAATTTGGAATTTTTTTTATTATTGGACTGCAAATGTCTAATTTTGTTCAAGGATCCATATTATGGAACTAGTGGCTATTGATTTTAATCCTTAACCGAGTGATATTAACTAGAATCGCTATTTTCGGAATAAAATTTGCTATACATATTTTGTTGCGTAGAGGTTCTCAAATAATAAAAGAAAAAATAAGTCTGTAAATCTAGAAATGAACGCCACTGTAGAGCCGTCTACAAAAACTATTAGAAAATGGACATTAAATGAAGGAATAGTTAAAGTAAATAATCTTTAAGTTAGCAGTAATTAACATTTATCCTAAGGCAGTTTGAGGCTTCGAATACCCATAGCCAAGAGAGTGAAGTCAGTTAAAGACTTATATTATTTGGCCTTGGAATTTTTGTATGGGCCAACCGTTTACAGTGTTGTCTCTTTTATTATGCGCGAGAATATTCTCTTCTTTGTTTTTTCTTTTCGATCCACCGGCACCGGCAGGCTCATGTTTGTTATAAAAGAGTTTTAAGGATTTTATCTTAAGATGTTTATTTTTATTAACTTAAAATTAAATCCGTAGTTTAAATTTTAATTTTTGTTCAAGCACCATGTGATGCTCGAATCAAGGTTAATACAATTATTTCTAAAAATTTATTGCTCGTGGCTATTTAGCGTAAGCGTATAATAAAATAAATAATAAACATAATTTTAAAATCATTGCATGGATGTAAACAAAATTTTAGTTTAACTTACCTGTAATCATTGTGTTTTTATGTTGTTTATTTAATTCTCCGTTTTAAGTTTGAAGTAAAAAAATTATACAAATGTGTCCATAGTATAAAAAATAAGATATATTTAATAATATTATAATCTACAGGCATGTTATAAGCAAAACGAAGAATAATGTAATTGCAATTACGTGTAAAAAATATCAATTTATTTAATTGCATCCATGGTAATATACGTTGGTAATTTTCTGAACTAAAAACTGCTTCTAGGAAAAGTGTTAGGATCGCGCTTAAGCAGACAGTGAAACAAAACAGAAAATAGTATATGTTCCTTTCAGTGGCGCACCCAGGATTTTGTCTTGGGGGGGGGGGTGTGCTGAATAGTGCAATTCGATGGATTATTTCAATTAGTAGTGTTTTTGTGTCTCGAATGTTGGTCTGGTGGGGGGGCTGCAGCCCCCCAGCCACCCCCTGGGTGCGCCACTGGTTCCTTTGCCTTCCTATTACCTTTTAAAGACCATTGTCAATATGTTATTTTAAAAAATAGTTCAGAATAGCGCATTCTAATAGAAAAAATAGTTTCTCTCCTAATCGATTACTTCAAGCCGTCCTCAGACGACCAAGCAGATTGACAGTATTTTTAGAGTTCCGTGCTAAAATTAGCAAAACGGAACATTTGTGGAATCACTTCGGTGTCCGTCCGTCCGTCCGTCACAGGCGATTTGCCCTGAAACTATTCGACGTAAAAATTTGAAATTTAGCACAGAGATAAAGTGTGGTGGCCCAATTATAGACGTGAATAAGTTGAATTTTGATTCTGGGTGTTAATTTCAGGGGGTAAATTGGGAAATGAAAAAAAAATTCAAGGGCATCGTGTAGGGTGTCAAATGAAAGCTCATTGAAGCACGAATTCAACAATCTATATGATGTATTTCATGTATGCATTTTTTCATCACCAAAAGGATCGCTGAGAAAAATCTTTAAAAAATCATGAACATTGAGAATTAGACTCAATCTAGAACCAAAATTATCAGGATTGAAAAATTCTAGCGCGATCAATTGTTATAAACAATTTAATTGTTTATTTGTTTATAACTGCTGAACCATTGGTTTTAGAGAAAAAGTTTTTCAACAAAGAATATTTCTCACGATGTAAGGAACAACTTTTATCCTTACACGTTTTTTCAAAATTTGTAATTTGGTCCCCTACTTAGCTCCGCGCGTACGCGATGTGATACGGCGTTGGTATCGCCGGCGGGTAGCGCGGTAGATGGACGGAGATCGGACGGCCGAGGTTTGCTCAGGTTATGTAGGGGATTGATAGCACGGAACACTAATTGTGCAAGTACAGCTTGCATTTGACCGAATTTTTCATGACTGAAACTGATCGTCTGAGGGCCTTTTTAGGGTTACTGATTTCACACAGTGTGGGTGTTTTCAACGTAGGTTTTTTACTTTTATTTTAAATAAGTAGCACACCATACTACCTTTTAAAAACAAAAAAAATATATTACTTTCCCCACTACGCAAGAACCACGTTAATATTTTCCGTCCATTTGGTTTTATTAATATTTTAAAAAGGTTTGTGGTTATCTCGATGAAGGAAAAATAAATTGGGATTTTTAGCCTGGACTGTGGGGCTCTAAATAGCTGTCATCCTCTAATTAGAGTGCTGGGTTAAATTTATTGTACTGTTTACTATCAGACCCGAGGTATCCGTTGTTTTTTATTATTTCTATTTTTACCCTAATGGCGTGGTATTATCTTACATTTCTCTGTGACAGTCCATATTTTTTATGGCGTGTATAAAAGCTTTTATTTCTGTTTTGTTTTATGCTGGATATGTTTCTTGTGGCCCAGCGAAATTAACCATCATTATTTTAAAAGAATACTGGTATAGCAAGCAATCTAGAAGTCTACAATTGTGCTACATACTGCTGTACGGACTGAATTAATAAAAATGACAGTACAATGTAAGAATCAAAAATCTAGTGCAACCCCACTATCTATATTGAATGATAATTTATAACAATCTTTTGGCAGTACGGGTATGTATGTTGTAATTATAATTTTTTTGTATTGTTTACGAGAAGTGAATGCCGTGTAAAATCGACTTGAGGCCATTATTACAAACAATAATAATAATAAATGTAAATTTTTGCTATATTTATTGTGGTAGCAATTAGTAATAAATAATGTACCTGAAGTTAATTAAAAAAGGCCAAACTTATTATTAGCAACTGGTATACGCGGCGCAATATAGCGCGATTTATGTTCAAAGTTACATTTAGTTTAAAAAATATACAATAACTATTGATCTACTTATCGATAATATAAATCTTAACATAAATCTAATGAAATATAACAAAATATCTGTTGATATGTATCTATGTGTCTCATTAGATTTGCTTTTTAATGACATGTGACACACCCTATTGGCTAATTTCGAACATTATTATTTGTTATACAAGAAATATAACAATAAAATAAGAAAAAACACAAATCATTAAATATTTGATGCAGTTGCTCTTGATACACATTTATTTGCTTTTATTTCGTACATTTGAAGTAATTTTCGAGATGAAAAATGCTAAGACATCTATAAGTCAATCTCATATAAGGGCTGAAAAAGGACAATAAACAATTTATATTTTGCAGACACAGAAACACGAGTAACAATTAGTTCTTGAACTTGAGAAAATCTTATTATTTTTGTCTTTTTATTAAAATTTCCTAAACTATTAAAGTCCCTATACACATGCCAAGATCAGCAAGATTAGAGATAAGCAGCAGAATTTTTGTAAATAAATAATAATTCGTTGGTCAAATAAAGTCTCTTCAGTGTGAATCTACAGAACTATTTATTTAAAAAACCTCGTTATACTCAATAATGCTAGTTTTTCTATCTAAATTTATAATTTATAGACTTTAATAGGGTATTGTGCTATTGGTTTATTGCCACATAATACTTCTTTAATTAAACAAAATGATAAAATGCTTATAAATAATAGAGTCTTATTGTTTTTTTTATTTTATTTATGGCCACATTAAAACTGTAAACAACCAAAGTAAAAATACCTTATTATTATAATTATATGCAAACCATATGGTTTTATGATCAAAATTTTACATCTCTAAAAATATCTTTGAAATTCTTAGAACCGATTATTGAAAATTTTAAAGTTTTATATTATATTATTTTATGTGGTAAATCAATGGAACGTTCACAAAAATCTTTATACACAATTAAATTAATACCAAATTCAGAATAATAGAAATAATTAATTCCTTTAAAAGATATCGACGGTTCATAAAGGCAGTAACCGGAAGAAAGACACCAACAATCGATAAAGACAGTAACCCCAGAAGGGTTACTGTTTTTTCTTTGCCGATAAATACAATAACCCCAGAAGGGTTACCATCTTTATTCTGCCAATAAAGACAGTTATCTTAGAAGGATTCCTGTCTTTATTTTGCCGATAAATACAGTAACCCCAGAAGGGTTACTGTCTTTATGTTGCCGATAAAGACGGTGATCCCAGAAGGGTTACTGTCTTTATTCTGCAGATAAGGACAGTAATTTCAGTGTATAAAGGCAGTAACCCTAAGAAAGACAACAACAGTCGATAAAGACAGTAACCCCCGAATGGTTTCTGTTTATGTTGCTGATAAAGACAGTGATCCCAGAAGGGTTACTGTCTTTATTTTGCCGATAAAGACAGTTATCCCAGTGTGTAAAGGCACTAACCCTAAGAAAGACAATAGCAGTCGATAGAGACAGTAACTAGACGGAAAATATAGAGACAGTAACCCCAGAAGGGGTTATTTTGACGATAACGACGGTGACCTCAAAAGACTTGCTCTCTCGATCGGCTGTCATAGCTTTTCTGGCTAGGTGTTCGAAAAATAAAAAATACATTCTGCAATAAGAGTGTTAAAGTCAAAATAAAATAAATGTAAATATTAGGCAAGAGAAAATTACACTATTAGCGAAAACCTTGACTTGTTTACAAATAGCATTAATTCAAATGATGTGTAATTCAATAAATTTATAAGGATGCAATGTACGGTAGTTCACTTACATAGTGTAATTATTATATTGCAAGGTAATTTTTTAAAACGCAAATAAAAAATATATATAAGTATTCTAAAAGGAGGTACGTAAATAAGGGTAATTTTTCACCTGTCATATACACGAAAAAAAATGTCTTGAATATAACTTTCACATTGAGTATATTATAATTTAATTGTGCAATTTTTAAGTCATAGGCGGTTAGACATTAAGACTGTCAATAATTTTAATAAGCATAGTTATTCTGGCAAAAACAAAATAATTGCACGTTTCATGCACTTAAGTCGATTAAATTATCTCGGCCTACTACTAGTCTTTTGCTCAGCAGGGAGTGGAAACAAAAATAAAAGATATACTTGTCCTTCTTTATCTTTTTGCATTAATATCGGAGGAAACTGCATCGTTAGACTTCTGCGTGGGTTAAAAGTATATTTGATATATTTCCCGTCTAGTTACTGATGGTCATTATCAGTTACATATAAAATACGGGGTAATAATAATAAATCTTTATTAGCATGTGAAGTCAACTGAAATATATACTATACGATAATAATGATAAATATAATAATTGTGCTTTTATGTTGGCTTTTTGAAACTGACAGTTTTTTTTTTACCACAACACCAATTTTGGAGAGGTTAATAGTCCCTCTTGATTGTGGCAACGTGTTTAGCGTGACGCATGTCTAGTAAAACAAAAGTTTGGGTGAAAATCTGAGAAAAGTGTTTATAATGCGGATGACTTCCAAAATTATACCTGACGGCACACACTCATATATAAAGTTTAACAAAGTTGCAGGAAAATTTGTTACTGCTGGTGTAATAAAAATAATTGTCGATGAATTCTCACGTCTTACTAATAATAATTTATGACGATAATAACGTTAATTTTGATTCCCGTGTAAGATTTCTCAGATTATACTCTAATAATAATTTTGACAGTTCTATTCCGATCGAGTCAAGGCCTAATAAAAGTTTTTATGTAATTCTTAATCTGATACATAATTTGTTACATCCTGTGTCTACCAACTAAGGACCGGTGGAATCATCTTTAAGATAAAATATTTTTAAGAAATAATACGAGTATGTTTCTCTTGTAAAAAGATTTCAGATATATCGAATAATTTCACATATTTGTGTTTTGTAAGGGGTCCTGTACTAAGTAAATGAAGACTACTACTCGATACAAAAACATTGGTATACCTTAAGTCACGAAGTTAATGAAAAATAAGCATACCATTTTTGGTATGTCTGCCCCTGAGCTATCTGAAGTCCAATCATGAAGAATCTTTAATATGTGGTTGTGCACTCTCTTTAATATCACAAGACTTCAGTTACTTTTAAGAACACTGTTATTTTGATCTTATATTTATCGCTACGTACACCATTATGCACATGTCAAAGGAAATTTACATATACTGTTTTATGAAAATTTCTACCGATCTTGTAGCGCGTATCTGACCATTTATTGCCGAAAAATCGACCATAAGGCAGAAAATATTTCTACTTTTACTTTCAAAGAATAGAGGAAGTTTTGTTTAATGTTTTGTTCAAAACCTTAACACCTATCACATGAATTGTCCAATATTGTGTATTTTACAAACACGTGGCCAGAATCGATAACAGTCGGTCAAGACAGTAACCCTAAAATGGGTACTGTGCTTATCGATTGTTACTGTTTTCATGAGATAGAAACTGCAACCCGAAAAGGGTTAAGTTAAAAAGTCGATAACAGACGATAAAAATAAAACCCCAAAAGACAGTATCCCCTTTTGGAGTTACTGTCATAGTAATCCCGAAAGGGTTACTGTCTTTATAAAGACAGTGCCTGTTTTCCTGAGAGAGAAACTGTAATCCGAAAAGGGTTGAGCTAAAAAGACGATAACAGTCGATAAAGACAATAACCCCAAAAGGCAGTAACCCTTTTGAGGTTACTGTCTTTATAAAGATAGCAACCCTTACCGTCTTTTGGTGTAAGGGTTACTGTCTTTATAAGAACAATAACCCCAAAAGGGTAGCGGCTTTTTAGGGTTACTGTCTTTATTAGGACAATATCCTCAAAAGGGTTACTGTCTCTTGGGATTACAGTCTTTGGGGTTACTGTATTTATAAAGGCAGTAACCCCCTTTTGGAGATACTGTCTTTATAAAGACAGTAACCCCAAAAGAGAGTAAACCCAAAAGACAGTAACCCTTTTGGGGTTACTGTCTTAATCGACTGTTGCTTTTCTCTTATGGTCACTGCCTTAACAGACTGTCGACATCTTATCATGAGGGAATTAAGGAGTTTTTTTTTGTATATATTTTACTTGTCTTTAAAGGCTTATGTGAACATTTTATTTATTTAAAACATTTGATACAGGGTAATATAAAAAAACATGAAGAAATATTGCTAAAAAACTGGCACTAAATCAACATAAAATGTTATAATTTCCTGTAATTAAAGTGGTAGTGATATGTTCTATGTTTACCCTTTTTTTCTCACTCTGATTATGCGTCACCTGAATATAGACCTTTTTTGTTTAACCACAATTAATTAACAAGGCATCAAGTTCTTGGATTTTGTAATAAGAAAATGTAAATCACGTAAAGCTTGTTATTCTCCTAATTTAAAATTCTATATGGTACAATTAACGATTGGCACAAAAATAAAAAGGAAATAACTTAAATAATAAAGTGAAGTAAAAGAGCGCAGGTATAAGCTAGGTAGTTGGGCTAATAAATAAAGTTTATATTATATAGAGCACTACATTATTACCTAATAAATCAATAATTCCAATGAACGCATTTCTGCATACAAATAAGTGTAAAAGGAAAGTTAATTGCCAATTACCAGTGTATAAGAACTGGAAAATAAAATGATTTTCCATTTCTTATACTGATCGTTTTGGTATACACATTATAAATGGATCATCGGAAATGACTCACATTACCATTTCTTAATTATCTTCAGCCTTTTTTCTATAACTCCCCAGCCAACAAGTGTCATACCCCTTTTTTCCGATAAAATTAATAAAACGACTTTTTTATTTGTTTTTAGGTTTTCAGCTACCATTCTTTCTTTAACTTGTTTTTCTCAGTTAATATTTAATTTAAAGATATTAAATATAATCTTTTTGGTATGGATTATTAGCTACCACAGCAATCAATAATTGTAGTGTTCCAAATAAAAATTTGCTTTCAAAATTCATGTTTAAAAAATATATGTATCATACAGAACCGACCCTTAAATTTTATATAAGTTAAAAAGAAATGCTCTTAAATCAATGTATATTAATAAGTTTTTAAAACTTATGCCCCAGGTAGGCATAAAATGTTTATAAGACTATTTTCTTCCAAACACAAGAAGGATCCCATTTGACATAACTGCATATAAAATTTTATTTATTGCTCAAGCGATTTCAAAACAGTCGAGATGGGAAGCTATAAATTTACAGTTTTATTTATTACATTTCGATTTTCTTATTTTTTAATGGATTATTATAACTATGTTGGGTGTGTACAGTATATATTAATATTTTTGTAAATTTGTTTTTTATAATTATTATCCTTATATGAGAATAAGATGCTAACGACAAGCTTAACCTTCTGGTGTCTCATATCTATGAATTAAAAAGACCTGAAAGCTTTACAATGTTGACAGGCGCGAATCCCAGATTGTTGCTCTTGATATTTCCAAGGCCTTTGACCAAGTATAGCATGCCGCACTCCTTAACAAACTATCTGCTTACAGTCTTCCTCCCAAACTATGTACCTACCTGGATCGGTAGCTTTCTCTCTAATCGGCGCATATGTGTTATGGTGGACGGTCACAAATCTGACTTCCATCCTATCAGTGCTTTTTTTTGTAGCCCAAGGTTCAGTCCTGGCACTAATTCTATTTCTTCTACACATTAATGACCTGCTGTCCTCAACTGCCAACCCAATCCACAGTTACGTCGACGATAGTACTCTTTACTCCAACATTCATCTCAAATCAAGAGCTAGATAATAGACCCAGATCCATGCACCTATCTCTTCCTCAAGATCTTTAATTGCAGTGGGGGGCCAAAAACCCTGCTCAGTTCAAACCCGTCAGTTCAACGCCTCCGAAATCCAGTCTTATTCTCTGTTACGCAAAAATCCGGCAACACTTACTCCATCCACACGAATGCTCAAACCCTATAGAACAATAAAGCGTTCGATCTTGTTGGTATCGCTTTCGAACATGTTCTCAGCTGGCACAAACGCATTACTTCAATACCCACATCGGCAGCTAAATTGCTTGGTTTTCTCTTTCGAGCCAGAAAATACTTTTGTCGTGCCAACTTACACACATACACACTCTCTATGTTTCCCAAATAAGACCTAACCTAGAGTACTGTTCCCACATCTGGGGAGCGGCATTACCTCATCACTTAACATCCTTGATTCTCTCCAAAAAAGAGTCATTCCACTCATCAATGACCCAGTCCTCACAAGGAAACTGCCTCCTCTCGCTCATCGCCGCGCTGTTGGGGATTTATCCCTTTTCTACCAATATATCCACGGTTCTTGCGCTGAAGAACTAGCCGCTATAATTCTCTCCTTGACTATTCCAAACTGAACAACAAGAGGCGCGTTACATTTGCATCCCTTTACTGTGCAGCTACCAAGGCCAGGTCATCCCACTTCTCTCGCTCGTTCATACCTAGGGTCTTCAGATTATGGAACGAATTGCCTGCAGATGTTTTCCGTCCCCCCCCCCCCCCACATCCAATATTTTAAATCCCGTGTCAATAGGTTACATTTTCCTTCTCTTCAGGCGCTCACGGTACGTTGTACTGATGTTTGATGTATACGTGAGCTGTCTAAAATAAAAAGATCTAACTGAAAAATTAAGCAATGTGAAAGAATATGTATATGGTACAAATGATTCTGTGAGTGTGTTTAATTATGGACATCTATGTACGCTGTATGATTAACATTTTTAGTATACAGACTTTCAAATTCTTTTAAAGGAGTCTTATACTACCGATAGGCTTATGTAATATAAGAAATCCGAGGCATGTTGAAACTACATAAGATTATAATGTTGGCAACATAATATTGGAAGAATCAAAATTAGATTAGAGTGCATAGAGAAATGCATCCCTTCTTTCAGAGACAGTTTTACCAGTGAAAAGCCAGATAGTTAAAAAATGTAAAAAAATATTAAAATTTCAAACAATCACGTAACGGTTTGGTAAAGCGTTCAAGTAACTACCAACATATAAGCGAAAAATACCTTCACAAGGATTTTCAACCAGCACTAGCGAGGCAGCGCCTTTACAAATAGTAAAATAATAATATGTACTTGCAATAATTTATGCCATGGAATAGCTTATTATTTCATTTTCTTGACACAGAAAACACACAATAATTTTAAAAATATTTCCTACCTAAGAGCGTTTCTAATAAACAGTGTAAAAACACCAGGTTCAAGGTAACTCATTTTGTTTTGATGTAAAAATAAAATGAAGCAACTCAATGTAACGTATGTATACGTTAGCCATTTTAATAAACGACCAAGGATGCGTTCAAACGTTGGAACCGTATAATTTTCCTAATAAATTAATTTTCAGGAAGTGTGAGACCTGTGAGAAAATAAAGTGTCCAGTAGATAAGATTAATATCATCATTTATAACTTTGTTTCTATTTATTTATTTATTTCGTGTCTGTATTAGCCTTTCGTGTATTTGATTAGCTGCTCCACTATGCACATGTGCATCTTTAGATGGAAATAATTCTACTTACTTTAAAAAATTGTTTCAATTTATTCTTTTTAGTGTTCCGTGAAACAGAATAATTATGGAAATCGCTTCATTTAGGGTATTAAATCAAAGCTTATTGAAGCACGAATTCAACAATATATATGATGCTTTTTTAATGCATTTTTTAAACATCTTTTGGGAAAAAAAGCCTAAAAATTGCTGTCCCCCACCCTTATCACCAAAAAGATCACTCAGAAAAACCTGAAAAAGTCATGAACATTGAGAATTCAGAGAATTAGGTTTAGATTGAGCAAAATTATCAGAATTAAAAATTCTAACGCAATCAATTGTTATAAACAATTTAATTGTTATTATATTATAACTGCTGAACCATTGGTTTTAGAGAAAAAGTTTTTTGACAAAAAATATTTCTCACGATGTAAGGAACAACTTTTATCCTTACAAGTTTTTTAAAATTTTGAATTTGTCGTAGTCGAAACGCGAGCCAAAAGGATCGCTCAGAAAAATTTTAAAAAATCACGAACATTGAGTATTAGGTGTAGATTGAGCTAAAATTATCAGGATTAAAAAATTCTAGCGCGATCAATTGTTATAAACAATTTAATTGTTTATTTCCTTATAACTGCTAAACCATTTGTCCACACATTTTTCAAAATTTTTATATTAGCTCAGCCGAAACGCGAGTACATTACTATTATTGCTGTCGACTGCTGGTGACGAAATGCGTACTGTCTGTCATGGACGATTTTGTGTTTTTCTAAATTCTAAAATGCTTTCAACAAATGACACGAAACAACCTATTTGATCATATAAAAAAATTATATACTAACCCAGAACACATGAACATTTTGCAAGAATAGCTTAAGTCATGCACAGCACTTTTATGTTAAAAATATCCAGTAACAAAAAATAACCCTAATAGAGATGTTACGGGATGTACTATGGTTGATAAAAAAAATTGAGGTAGCTAAAGTAATTAATTATTTTTTAATCTTCCTAATAATTCATTGATAAGCAGGAATTTCTCACGCTAGAAGAATGTTCTTAATATGTCATCATGTCAGATGGCAAAGATCTTGTCAATCTGACAGGGGTTTA